>JAVLUX010000025.1:95000-130000 GCA_032164185.1 Moxostoma hubbsi
ACACATCGTTTCAAAGCAGCTTTACAGAAGTTCAGCATTAACAGACGATAAAAATGTAATGTCTATAAAGTCGATAAATCATCATCATTGTGCAGGGCTCCAAACTGCGACTAAAAATGGTCGCATTTGTGACCAAATAAATTTATTTGTGAGTGTAATTTCTGTCAAGGTCGCCATTGGCGACAGTAAAACACAGTGTGTGGTGTGTGTGTATGCGTGTGTGTCTGGTGTGTGTGTTTAAGTGTGTGTGTGTGTGTGTGTGAGTGTGAGTGTGAGTGTGAGTGTGTGTGTGTGTGCAGATGCTTTTGCCCTGTTGAACACACACTCCATGTGTCTCTAACATTTTTCAAACACACTTTTCAGTGTGAGTGTATGACCTCTGACCCTCTGCAGTATTACTGTATTCTGTGTAACACACACACAGGTGCTGCTGTTTAAGTAACAGATACAGAGTTTGTGTAATTCAGAGGAAGTGTGTCAAATTGATCTCATGCTGAAGAAATTTGAAGAGAAATAAAAACATTACAGACACAGCGGGACACACACATACACACACACACACACACACACACTCACGAGAGAGACGAAGGAGAACGAGCAAGATTTAACTGTCGGTGAGAGTGATGGAAGACACAAGAAAAAGAGAAAGACAGACAGTAAAAGAAAGAGAGACAAATGAACAGAGCGACAGAAGAGAGATAATGATGGACAAAGAAAACGGATAGATGCACTGATGAACGGATGAATAGAAAGACAAGAGGGCAGAGAGATGGAGAAGAACAAGTCCAGGTCAATTTTTACCCCAAAATCAAAAGAAAGAACAAAAGACATTCAATTGAAATGAAAATGAACCCTGTTTCAATGACCATTCTTTTTATTTTGATTAAATTCACATTATTGTAGGATTTGTTGCAATGTCAGTTATCAGTTATCATTAAGCCATTCAGAGGTTGATTTCCCTGTAAAGTGTAAACACTCTCAAAACATTGTCCCGTTTGTTTGAGCATCCCGATCAGCCCGACACCGAAACACTGGCTCAAATGAGAGTGTGTTTGTCCATATTAAATTACAGTATAACAGCAATGAGAATAATAATAAAATAAATGTGAAATGCAGAATTACTGTTATCAATAAAATGTAACAATGCAAACATTCAGAAAGGACGGAAACATTAACTTGATTTCCTGATTTCTCCGTGAAATGTGCCTGAACTCATTTTCAGAGAAAAGGCGGAAACACTAAATTGAAAAACGGTGAGTGCATATGTGCGTGAGAAAATATACGTCATCCTCAAAGTGAGGTGAACCCGCAAACATCAGAGTGTCTCGTGGGTTGTTTCTGTCCTTCTGCAGACCAATACACACTCGCTCTCTCTCTCTCTCTCTCTCTCTCTCTCTCTCTCTCTCTCTTTATGTCTCTCGCTCTCTTTATGTCTCTCGCTCTCTCTCTCTCTCTTTATGTCTCTCTCTCTCTATTTATGTCTCTCGCTCTCTCTCTTTATGTCTCTCTCTCTCTTTATGTCTCTCACTCTCTCTCTCTCTTTATGTCTCTCTCTCTCTTTATGTCTCTCGCTCTTTCTCTCTCTCTTTATGTCTCTCGCTCTCTCTCTCTTTCTAGCTCTCTCTCTTTTTTAAAGCTGTTTTCTTTTTAAGCTGATAAATCTTTTAAGCTATCCTGATACACTCACAGGCGCAAACACACACACATGCGTCTGGTAAACACACTCACTGAAGGTCACATGACCAGTCCAAAATAAACACGTTTCCCGGAAATATTGACCATCATCTGCAGATGTGTATTTTTAATGGCTTATTTATTGCACACACAGTATTTATTATAATATGTTGGTTATTATGGTTAATAATCCCCTTAATCAGCATTCATCTAAGAACAGCATTGGTAATAGATAAGATTATATAATCAACACAAGAAAAAAACCAAATCAATATAATTTTTATATTTAGAAGCACGTGACTATACCTACACTTATCCTAAATGATTTGTGTGTGTGTGGCAGGGCGTAGGGTGGGTCTGGGTCGTGATTCTGCACACCCGGCCCCCCTAATTGGGCTGGTGAAGAACGAGAGGGATAAAGGCGACCGGAGACGGCACTGGGAGAGAGAGAGAGAAAGCAAAATTTACTTACCGGTTCTCCGATACGCTGAAGCTTGGTCCTCAGCCACTCCACCCTCTAGCGGACCACAGCCGTGCCTCAACGGGCATATTAGAGGCAGTCCTCCGACCCCTGGCGGTGGATGGAAGGGGTCCGTCGCCCCTGGCAATGGTCCTCCCACTCCAGGTGGTCGTCCAGGAGCCCCTCCCTGCTCACGGTCGGCGGTCTCAAACCCCGCCGCGTTTCAGCAGCTGGTAGGGGCCTCCTCCGCTCAAGGTGGTCAGTTAGGAGCCCCTCCTCCCCTCGCGGTTGGTGGCCATTCCTCCGCTCTCAGGCGGCCAGTCTCCACCGTCCCCCGGCGGATGGCCGCGGCTGCTCCGCTAGGGTGGACAGTAGTGGCGAGGACTCTACTACGACGCATCCCTCCTCCTTCCCGGGTTTCGGCACCAGTGTAACAGAGTTCAATGGAAAGGAGGAGGCAAGAACCGGCTTGATAATACAGATAATAGTTTAATACAAAACTGAACCAAAAAGACAAACACACACAGGTGTCAAACAGCTGCCCGTAACTCTCTCTCGGTCACACTGCCGTCTCCGGTCGCCTTTATCCCTCTCCAGTTCATCAGCCTAATTAGGGGCCGGGTGTGCGGAATCACGACCCTATCAGTTAGGGTTAGGTTTAAGGTTTAGGGTAGGGAGGTCGGTGTTGTTGATCTAAAACTCGATAGTGCATTAACCTTAAAAATATTTCTCTATTCGGGACAAAATGTAACTAGATTTTGGCACCTCAGAACCGGCACAATATGTGTAAAAAAGCACTTAATATAATTTCGCAAAAAATCTCACAATGTTTATGAGATCAGGCTCTGGTTATGATGACTATTTTGACGATGTAGTCTTAACTATCTGCCTAATATTTTATGAAAGCATCTGCAATAAAATTGCACATGATTGCATCACTCCTCGCTGGAGACAAAAATGACTTAAAAGATGGTTCATAATGGCTTTTTAACCTTAACGGCATTCAAAGCGCTTTATACTTGGACACATTCACCCATTCACCCACCAATGGTGGCAGAGCTGCCATGCTAGGCGCTAGCCTGCCATTGTGAGCAACTTTGGTTTAATGTCTTGCCCAAGGGCACTTCGGCATGTGGAGTCATGTGGGCCGGGAATTGAACTACCAACCCTGAGATTAGCGGCCGACCCGCTCTACCACCTGAGCCACAGCCGCCACTATAATTCATGTACTATGAAATATGAATAATTACCATAATCATATACTATGGTATTTGCATGGTACCATGTCCAAAAAAATACAATAAAAAATCATGGTAAAGAGAAATAACTACCTTAAAGACACATTTCATGCATTGACCTCTCTGGAAGAACTTTGATTAGGTCTCTACGAGATTTGTGTGTTTGTTTTAGTGTGTGTGTGTGAGTTATGTCTGTAATATAACTCTTGTTGTTTTCCTCTCTCAGTGTGTCTCGGCAGTGCTTTACACTGGTTAATATTGTATATCACACTGAGAAACTCACCCTGAGCTTTCGTGTTTATGTGTGTGTGTGTGTGTGTGTGTGTGTGTGTGTGTGTGTGTAAAAGTACTTCTAACATCTCTCTAAGCTTTGTTCAGTGTTATGCTTGTTAACTGAAGCTCTGCATCACATCTGCATCTTGAGTCAAACCCCTGAAGTCAAAGCAAAAACACTGAATTTAAAGTTCCATTAAAGCTCACTAAAGCAGTTAAAGAGCGACTAATGAACAGACTGACTGTCAGCAAGGAGTTCATGGCACAGAATGAACCTGGAGTATTGAAGCACTAGACGTTTATTTCACCACAAATTCATCTCTTGGACATTTATTGCTTTCTTTTTGTGTGCATGGGGTCAAATTACCACCAAATGCTTCTTAAAATTGCTTTTCATTACTCACCATCATGTTGTTTCAAACCTGTGTGACTTTCTCCTGTGGAGCCTCAGTCACCATTCACTTTCATTGCATCTTTTGCTTCTACAGAGAGAAAGTCATACAGGTCTTGCGGGTTTGGAACAACATGAAACAACCTGGTCTCTCGCTATTTCTGCCCCTCTTTTGAAAAATCATGGATAAGTAAAAGTGGATTTTTTTGCACACCTGGAAAAGTGAAAAAAGTCCATTCTGTGGAGTGCATATAAAACATGTTAAACGACACTGAGTGCCACATTATTTTGAAATCACAAATTAGCCAATACGTGTAATAACTGAACACACAAGCAGAAGTGCAACACTTTGCACACGTGGGGTGTTCAAGTTTTTTATGGAGTGCTGCGGTCACAGATTTATGGCCGGTAAATGTTCTCAGTTCACTGAAAATTGGCAGGTGTGACATAACTGTAATTTTTGGACCCTGTTTGTGTGTGTGTGTGTTTTCAAGAAAGTGTGGTGACAGAACATTACATCTGCGGCCTCTGAATATTGATCACTGGCCATTGGCCCTTAGACTCCACTAACACACTCAAAGAGATGCCAGAATGTATGAGAAGAGATGTGTGTGTGATGGCACAAGAGAGCTAAAGAAAGACAAAATTAAAGTCAAGAGTAACGAAGTGTGAAAGATAAGATAGAGCAAGAGTACAGGGCTTGACCGGAGCTGATGGAGAGATCAACAGAGACCCTGAG
The DNA here is from genome assembly GCA_032164185.1 of Moxostoma hubbsi. Lineage (NCBI taxonomy): Eukaryota > Metazoa > Chordata > Actinopteri > Cypriniformes > Catostomidae > Moxostoma > Moxostoma hubbsi. Next base: position 99,776 of record JAVLUX010000025.1, read on the forward strand.
TGTGTGTGTGTGAGTGTGTGTGTGTGTGTGTGTGTGTGTGTGTGTGTGTGTGTGTGTGTGTGAGTGTGTGTGTTGAGAATGAAAATGGAACATGTAACTGTGTGGAGACAGACACCAAATGAATACAATTTAGGTGTAGGTGAAGACAAAGTGACCTTAGAAAAAGGTACTGTGCTGGTAGCATGGCACAGTGATGGAATGAGATGGTATATATTGTGTATTATTATACATACTGTGATATATTATGGTTCTAAATTATTACCATAAATATAAACCAAACATTTACAGTGGTACTCATAGATACTTGAAAGAATACCATTGACATACATGAAAAAAACAAAAAAAACAAACAGTATTACCATAGCACATATCCCCCCCCAAAAATACGGTATTAACATAGCACATTAAAACAAAAACAAAAAATGGTATTACCGTAGCACATATCCCCCCCCAAAAATACGGTATTAACATAGCACATTAAAACAAAAACAAAAAATGGTATTACCGTAGCACATATCCAAAAGAAAAACGTATTACCATAGCGCATATCCAAAAAAATTATATTACCGTAGCGCATATTCAAAAAAACGGTATTACCGTAGTGCCTATCCAAAAACACGGTATTACCGTAGCGCATATCCAAAAACACGGTATTACCGTAGCTCATATTCAAAAACACGTTATTACCGTAGCGCATATTCAAAAACACGGTATTACCGTAGCGCATATCCAAAAACACGGTATTACCGTAGCGCATATCCAAAAACACGGTATTACCGTAGCGCATATCCAAAAACACGGTATTACCGTAGCTCATATTCAAAAACACGGTATTACCGTAGCTCATATCCAAAAACACGGTATTACCGTAGCTCATATTCAAAAACACGGTATTACCGTAGCACATATTCAAAAACACGGTATTACCGTAGCGCATATTCAAAAACACGGTATTAACGTAGCGCATATCCAAAAACACGGTATTACCATAGCACATATCCAAAAACACGGTATTACCATAGCACATATCCAAAGTTGTGAGTTGTGTGTGGATCATGGAGAGTAGTATGAGTCTCCACATGCTGTGAGTCTCCGTGGTGTCATGCACAACGAGTCACGTGATCAGATGCTCTGATTGACGCTCTCAGAAGCGGAGGCAACTGAGACTTGTCCTCCGCCACCCGGATTGAGGCGAGTAACCACGTGTAGAGCGGAGGGAGGGAGGGGCTGGCCAGAAACAACTCACGCCTGGTCCCCAATCAGCCTGATGGGGTGTGCAAGGGATAAAGGCTCGCCTCCTCCTTTACATTGGTGCCGAAACCTGGGAATGAGGAGGGATGCCTGTCGCGGAGTCCTCGACGCGGAGGGGTCTCAAGTAACTTTCAGTAGCGGTTCCAGCTTGTTTGGTGCCCTGGGTGAATCCCGCTTCAACATGCCCCCGAAGATGTTGACCTGGAGGGGGTTTGTGATTCTAAATGAGGACGCCCCCAAAGTTGTTGACCGTTGTGCCGCTGCCTCGTGCCGCCCGCCTGCAAGATGCCGCCCTGGGCGACTGCCCATGCCTAAATCCGCCACTGACTACTTTGCAACATTAAAGCTATTTAAGTGGTATATGTTTATTACAAAAAGCAGTTTTATCTGACACAAAAAGCTTATTTAGGGTGAGTATACGATGACAGAATTTGTACTATTCATTTAGGTTAGTAACCACTGAACTGACACACAACCACATTGTTTGGGACAGATGAGACAGGCAGCTTTGAGATGGTCTCATAAAAGAAAAGGAGCTTAACAGAGAACAAGATATGAACTACTCGAGACACAGAGGGCTTATAAAAGACCAGAGAAAAGAGACGGAACATTCCCATATTAATGTTAGAGGAACCAGGGACTGACTTAAGACGAGGAAGGGATTATAGAGGAATAACGTGATAATTATAGACCCTTCAGGAAGGGAATGAGAGAGACTTTAATCAGTTGGATATGACATATGGGGGATTTAGTTAACCCCTATTAATATGCGTTATAGTCGTGTTGGGGTTACTAGAGTCTCTGAGCGTAAGATAAAGGTGAACTGGTTCTCAAACATGACTGGCATTCTTTATTACACACACTCATGCATGCACAATGATGGGGAGAAACTATCGAAAGGTTGCCATTCTACTGGTTCACCCAGATATACAAATTGTCATCTTGTTTTTTAGATTTGAGTTCCTGCATGGCATTTTTATTGCTGTAACTATTCTCAGTTCCTGTATATAAATTAGAGAGTTTTATGTTTAATTAGCTGTATTTAGTTTAGTTGGTTTGGGCATCTGGTAAGGATGCCCCCTGGGCGCCTCCCTAGGGAGGTGTTTCAGGCATGTCCAGCTGGGAGGAGGCCTCAGGGAAGACCCAGGACTAGGTTGGAGAGATTACATCTCCACACTGGCCTGGGAACACCTCGGGGTCCCCCAGTCAGAGCTGGTTAATGTGGCTCGGGATAGGGAAGTTTGGGGCCCCCTGCTGGAGCTGCTGCCCCCGCGACCCGACTTCGGATAAGCGGTTGAAGATGGATGGATGAATAGTTGTATTTAATGGAGTTTCAGTGAGACACTTACAATGGAAGTGAATGGGGCCAATCTGTAAACGTTAAAATGCTGTTTCAAAAGTATAGCCAGTTTTACATCTTTGTTGCTATGACAACGTCACACCGTAAACTCTGTATTTGACGATGTAACTTTACAGCTCAAATAATAATACGAAAGTTTTAACAGAAGAATGCATGCAAGTCCTTTTATAAAATTAAAAGCTTCACATTTCTGCCTTTAAACTCTCCAAAACTTGTGAAAAAGTGCCTCATTGTAACCTCGATTTCTGCTGTTTTTAAAGAAAATAAGGGACGAGTCTAAATATTTTTTGGTGGTAATCGACATTATGCCACAAATACTGTTGATTGAGCTTAATGTGTTTGTTTACTGAACCCAAAATATTATTTTGACTACATTTATTTATAAGTAGCTTGAGAAGCTACAGCTTCAAAGTAGCTTCCAGGACACTACACATGCACATTTCTATTAGGATGTCAGTTCTCAAAATATTTCCTCTCTCTCTCTCTCTCTGACAGGTAAACAAGACAACAGGAGACTTTGGGGACAACTGAAATTAGTGGAGGGACACTTGACCACAGCAAGACCGCTAATGGTGACCAAGTGCTAAAACGTTCGATCTGCGGAACCAAAGGGTTTCTGACAAATGAGATCTCTGATTACACCATGGAATTCCATCCATCCACTTCCTGTTAGGAATAATTACCTCGTTTTTAGGTAGTATGCTTGAAAACCAAAGCCCCACCCCCTCCAGCTCCACCTCAGGTGGCTGAGTCAATCAGCAGATGTCATGGGCCGACGGGCAGCCGACGTGTCCAATGCAGTGCCAGCCCTGGAGGTGCCTCTAGCGGGTGGGCGGGCCATGCTCTCTCGGAAATGGGGTCCTTTGTGCAGTGTTGGCGTGCAAACATCACCGGGACTTCGCTCGCTGCCATCGTTAAAGAGGAAGACACAAACAGTCAGCAAGACCAATGGACCAGCAGTGGAAACCATGTCTTTGGACCGGGTGAGGCGTTGTGGCGTCAGCGCCAGGCAAGTCGTCCAGCCCACATCCAATAACGGCAGTAACCATGTCGAGCAAGATCAGACGTCACAAGAAAGCGAGTTGTACTGTCAAATCAAAGTCAACCCCAACCAATCAGCGCTTCGGGGGAGTTTAAAACGAACCCCTCGGTATGCTAATGGAAGCATCGTTGCACCTGAGGTGGTGGGCGGGGTTTGTAGTGAGGGGGCGGAGTCTGCTGAAGCAAGATGCCAGAGTCAACAAATCACGTGGGATTGTAGACGTGGTCAGTCACTGAAAGGAGAGGGGTCTCGGCCGGTCACGCACTGCCCGTACGCCACGCCCCCTCGCCCGTGTCGTATGATGACATCATCACCCAGATTGTGCGGCACCTGTGGGCGGACACAGTCTCAAGCCCCACCCTGCATGGCGCCTGCTTGTCGAAAACGAGCAGCTAGTCAGGTTCAAGTGGGCACGATGCTTCCAATGCCGCCGCGGAAAAGCTGTACAGGACGACTGCCAAAACTAAATTCCACAGTGGTGCAACCGACGTACGCGCAAATTCCCAACACACACAATCAGCAAACGCAAAGTGTGACACAGTACAACTCCCTCCCCTCGCGATCCAGCAAAAAAGACATGCAGACCAAAACCTCTGATGAACCAAAAACATGCCAAAACGACTCAAGTACACAGCAGACACACAAAACGCAACACACACAAACACAAGTCACCCACACAACCAAAACACAACCTACATCCCAGGATACAACCACAGAAACAAGCAAACCTCAAACATCATCAGGGTCGCACGTGTCCGCCACATCTAAACCGACGCCCCCTTTGCTTTCCATTGGCTCGGACTTACAAGCCACACCCACTCTTCCACCCAAGAATGCCTCCCATTCAAAACAAATACAGGTCAAATCCAAACCCGTGCCTCCTGAGCTTCTGATTGGCTCAGAGATGAAGCCAAAACCCCAAACCCCGCCCACTGACACAGAACCCACAACTGAGACAAACACGGACTCCAAGCCCCGCCCTAAAGATGCCCATCCTCCGCAAACAGACGAGATCCCAAAATGCAACGGGGCACCAGGTGTTCTACACGGCCTGCTGCATAATGTAGAAGAGAATCTGCTGTATAACCAGGAGAAGATCAAAGTTCTGCTCAATGTCATCCAGGATCTGGAAAGGAACAAGGCCATGAGCGAAGGGTAAGCGAGAGAGAAAGATTAATCCGCTCAAGTGTTTGATTTGTGATTCCACACGTTCAACATCTCGTAATTCCCTCGTTGACTCATGTGTCCTGAGGCAATCCCTCGGGAATGTTGATCATCACTGAAAATCAACCCCCCCACCGCACTCTCTCATGTTTCATCTTAAAGCATTCACTCTTTCTACTCTCTTTAACTTTTCCTTCCCTCTACTTACGGCACATCCAGATTGTGATTGACAGCTCAGATCTGTCAGGATCAATCAGTAAAGGGAATGTGTTACATGTTTACCCAAAAAGGAGCATTTTAACATTTACTCGCCCTCATTTGGAAATGTCATTCCAAATATGGATAACAAAAGGAACTCATTGAATAAAGGTCCCGTTGGCTGAATTCAATTCACTTCCGGACGCTCTCCAATGCGCCTCAAGAGAGGACCGAGTCCACGCAGCCTCTCGCGTGATGGGAAGCGCGATGGCATGTTCACGAGAGAACTGACACATGTGCGATACAACAGGAAGTGCAGCTCGGCTTGTTCACAAGCTTCATTGGTTTGAACATGCCAGTGCTCCTACATCACGCGAGTGGCGGCGTGTACTCGGTCCTCTCTTGAGGCACATTGGAGAGTGACTTATGACTTACAAAGTCCCCGGGGCCAATTATCTCCAAGGGCCCCCTCCTAAGGATGTTTGGGAGGGGGGGTCATTTTCATTGTTGATGGGTTTTCGAGCAGGGGGGATCGCCAAACTAGTTTGTGCAACCTTAAAGCCCAGGGCCCCCCCCGGGCAGTCAAGGGCCCTGGTAGTCAAGGGCCCCTGGGCACTGGCCCTATTGGCCCAGTCAGTAATCCATCCCTGAACAGAAGCAAGCATTTAGAAACTTTAGAAAACATTCATTTAATCATCGATTATTTTATGGGCTCATTAATTTTTGGAGCTTCAAAGTTCTGGTGACCATTAACCTCCATTGTATGGACCAACAGAGTGCATTTTCATTTTTGGGAGAAATATCCCAAGGGATTGTACTATATGTGTGTGTTTAAGTCTTCATGTGTTTGTTCTCTTTTGCAGGCGTTGTTCGTACAGAACCGGTCAGGACATCAACAACTGCTCAACCTGCCAGAAAACAGCCTGTATCATCTACAGGTAAACAACACCTCTTCAGTTCACTCATAATGCGGGTCAAAGACATACGTTAGGTGTCATGATCATTATCAGACCCTCTCTCTGAACCTTAGAAGTCTTAAAGGAGCAGCAGCAAAAAACTGCCTATTTAATTCTATGTGTCTTTTAGAAATAATTTTCTTAATGTTGATTTCATGCAAAAAAAATACCTAAACATGCTTAAAACAAGCCATATTTATTTGAGAAACAAAATTGCACAAAAAGCAGAAACATATATATATATATATATATAACCATCAGCAAATAGTTTTATGTTTGTTTTAAGCATAAACCTCAATATATTTTGATAGATTTTTCTGTAAACAATCAAACTCTTGCCATTTTGCTTCACAAGTAAATCTTGTTTAAGAGATGTTTAGATATTTTACTGTAAAAAAAAAAAATTATGTACAGTAACAGCATGGTGTCATTCAGCCAATGTGCTAAATGAATAGATGTTGATCTGTTAATGAGCTCATAGTTGTGACTTTATAATTGTTGTGATTTATAAATAAGCCATTTTTGCACTCATGTAAGATTAAGCCAATGGTCTGTGTGGACTGGGGAGAAAGCTTTAAGATGTACATAGTTATAATGTACACAACTCTTAATTCAAAAGGGTAAGAAAAATCCTCTTTTCAATTAAATTACCCATAAGATATCATGACGTGACTTTATGTACATCACATGTGTATTCCGGGGGTGGAAACAACCAGAGATGCAACAAGAGACCACGAGGAGCTGCATCAACATCCTACAGCAGATAAAACATCTAAACAAATGCCCTTTAAAAACATACAAGCATCTAGTCACTAAAGAATAAACACTGTTTTAATCTTCACCCAGAATTTTAGTTAGTTGTGAATGAATGAATGTATGTTTGAATGAATGAATGAATGTTTGAACGAATTAATTAATTAATGTTTGAATGAATGAATGAATGAATGAATGAATGTAAGTTTGAATGAATGAATGAATGAATGAATGAATAATAGTTTGAATGAATGAATGAATAATAGTTTGAATGAATGATTGTTTGAATGAATGAATAATAGTTTGAATTAATGAATGAATAATAGTTTGAATGAATGAATGAATGTATTCTTGATTGAATGAATGAATGATGTTTGAATGTATGAATTAATAATAGTTTGAATGAATGGATTGTTGTTTGAATGAACGAATGAATGAATAATATTTTGAATGAATGAATTATTGTTTGAATGAATTAATGTATTCTTGAATGAATGAATGAATGTATGTTTGAGTGAATGAATGAATGTATGAATTAATTAATAATAGTTTGAATGAATGAATGATTGAATGAATGAATGATTTTTTTTTGAATGAACGAATGAATAAATAATAGTTTGAATGAATGAATGATTATTTGAATGAATGATTGTTTGAATGAATGAATAATAGTTTGAATGAATGAATAATATTCTGAATGAATGAATGATTGTTTGAATGAATAAATAATAGTTTGAATGAATGATTGTTTGAATGAATGAATGATTGTTTGAATGAATGAATAATAGTCTGAATGAATGAATGATTGTTTTAATGAATGAATGATTGTTTGAATGAATAAATAATAGTTTGAATGAATGAATGATTGTTTGAATGAATGAATAATAGTTTGAATGAATGATTGTTTGAATGAATGAATGAATGAATGATTGTTTGTATGAATGAATAATAGTTTGAATGAATGAATGAATGAATGAATAATAGTTTGTATGAATGAATAATAGTTTGAATGAATGATTGTTTGAATGAATGAATGATTGTTTGAATGAATAAAAAATAGTTTGAATGAATGAATGATTGTTTGAATGAATAAATAATAGTTTGAATGAATGAATGATTGTTTGAATGAATGAATGAATGAATAATAGTTTGTATGAATGAATAATAGTTTGAATGAATGAATGAATGAATGAATAATAGTTTGAATGAATGATTGTTTGAATGAATGAATGAATGAATGATTGTTTGTATGAATGAATAATAGTTTGAATGAATGAGTGAATGAATGAATGAATGATAGTTGTGCTCGCTGAGGTATAATATTCATGATCCCTAAGTATTAATCACGCAAGCTGTCCCAGATAAGTTGTGCTACGGACAAGTGCTATTACTTATTATAAGTGACCAGATGAAAAAATCCCCATAGACTTACATTGAAGGTGGACTCTTTTGCCAGTCAAAAACAACCCAGAACACCCTAGCAACCACCTAGCAATGCCCTGACAATCACCCTAGCATTGTGGCAGCAGCTTTTGCCCTGGCACGTCTTGCTGATAAACACAATCAGTCACTCATTGCACCTGGCAACTGAAATTCCCTCCTCTCTTTCATCTCTTTTTCTCAGTTTTCCTGTTGGAATAAACAAGGTCATGATTTCTGTATTATAAAGAGCTAAACACATGCTAATACGCACTGTATTTCAAGCACACACGCACAGCAGCGGGAATCAATTAGGAGAGATGGATGTCTTACTGAAGTTTAATCTCATGACAATACAGCAATAGAAAAGCCAAGCAAGCACACACACACATAATCACACTGGTGTGTTTACCCATAAGCGATATCACTGCAGAAAAGCCCACAAAACGCTGAAATATTTACAGCTCAATCTACTGCAAAAAATGTTTCAATGCATTTCTCACCGAGACCGAAGGCAGAAAGAGATATCCTATTAATATTTGTATCTTTCGTAATGTAAGAAATAAAAATCACAAACAAGATCTCTTTAATATCACCATTGTTTCTCACGAGCACCTTTCTCACATACAGCAATTACTTTCATTTATAGGAACTTATGGAACATTTATCTTTCTTTGTCTTAACATGTTGTTATTGTTGTGCTCTGTGATGTCATACAATGGAAGTTTATGGTGACCACATCTTCAATCTTCAAAAGAACACAAAATTATCATTCAGAAGTCTAATAAATTATTCATGAGACTCATGATTGTTATGAAAGTATATGATAAGATTTAGTAAGAAACAAACTGAAATCTAATATATTATATAGTGAAAATGTTCACTGACCGTTGATCTTGTGTGTGCGTTCATGATAGGACACGCGAGCAACAGCGCCATCGCGACATTCAAGAGAAAACGTGTTTTGTTTATCTAAAAACAGGTCCTCCACAGCGACAACACAACACAGCTGCACAAAAACTAGAGAACAGAACTTACTAAACATGTCTGAAGAGTCTGTAGTTGAAGAATTGATGCATTTCTATGCCCAGCCTTATTTTCTGAATGGAGCACTCAGAAATCGATCGCTTGTTTGGTGCGGTTAATTCCATCCACTGTGAATTTCAGTCCAAAAACTGAAATACAGTTTTTCAGTGGGCCGGGAAACGAACCGCCAACCCTGTGATTAGTGGCCGACCCGCAGATAGCCACGGCTGCTCCGTTGGGGTGGATGATAGTGACGAGGACTCTACTATGGCGCATCCCGCCTCCTTCCCGGGGACTCTTATTTTGAAAAGATGTAGACTTGGCTCCACTACATTTACATTACATTACATTTCTGCATTTGACAGATGCTTTTATCCAAAGTGACTTACAGTGCACTTATTACAGAGACAATCCCCCCGGAGCAACCTGGAGTTAAGTGCCTTACTCAAGGACACAATGGTGGTGGCTGTGGGGATCGAACCAGCAACCTTCTGATTACCAGTTATGTGCTTTAGCCCACTACCACCACCAACACTCTACAATTCACTATATGTAAATATTTACAGAGTTTTATATATTTTTAGAGCTCTTTACTCTCATTTCATCTTATAAGGAATTTTAGGAGAAAATGTGATACTGAAATGAAACGAGTGAGAACTCCATTGAGTCTCTCACCAATAATACTTTCTCTCGCACACACACTGTATAATATATCCCACTAGATTTGCTTCAGCTCATGATTCTGGAAGATAATAGTGATGATTAAGACTTCTCCACAACTGGAAGTGCAGACGGCAGCTCTTAGTGTTCTCTTCTCTAAAACAATTATTTCATCAGAAATTCTGCTTGTACTCTTCATTACTGCTCGCACCGACTCACGGTTTCTATTCTATATTGTCTCCACCTTCAGGGACGCTGAAACGTGGAGTTTGGTTGTATGCCTCCTACAAGTTGGACTCATTTCAAGTAAAAAAATTCACTATAAAACGACAGAAAAGTTGCTTAAGAGCAAATCAATTGTGCTGCCAAAAATTTGAGATGGCTTTGCAGGATGCACAGGTCATTTACATGTAAATGAGTCATCGGGGTATGCAAATTAGGTAGCGAGACATCAGTGACAAATGACACCTCCATGGCTATTTTTTTAAAAACCTTTCAACAATGACAGCAACACTTAAAAGCAGATGTACAGCCTGCACAACCTGCTGAAAAACTATTTTCAAATGTAATTAAAAAATTATAATAATTATGATTATTTTAAAACATCCTGAAGAAAGTATCAGTTAAACGAAGAGTACTAAAGTCTCAGGTAAGTTTGGGTTTTAGACTTCGGTTCTATGTTTACTGTAAATTAAATGCTGCAAATATTAAATTATGTCAATGTCAGAAAACGTAAGACAATAATGTAAGTGAATGAGAGATTTTCAATTGTCAAAGTGTTACATTTCTTAATTTAATTTTAATTTAATTTAAAAAACTATAATAGCACTTAAGAGTCAACAAAGTTAAAACTGAGTCTGCATGTTAAGTGATTTGAGATTAATTAATTATCATTGTGTTGTTGCTATGCGGTTCCTACGGCGTTCAGATTGATTCTTAGCCTGTTGTTAAGCAGTTGCTAAGGTGTTCTGAGTGGTTTTAACATGTTACTATGCAGTTGCTAAGGTTTTCTGATTGTTTTTTAGCATGTTGCTATGGTGTTCTGATTGGTTTTAAACATGTTGATATGTGGTTGCTAGGGTGTTATGATTGTTTTTTAGCATATTGCTATATGGTTGCTAAGACGTTCTAATTGTTTTTTAGCATGTTGCTAGGTGGTTGCTAGAGTGTCCTGACTGATTTTTAGCATGCTGCTATGTGGTTGCTAGGGTGTTTTGATTGTTGTTGTTTTTTTCATGTTGCTATGTAGTTATGTCCTGACTGGTTTTTAGCACGTTGCTATGTGGTTGCTATGGTGTTCTAAATGTTGTTGTTATTTGCATTTTTGCAATGTGGTTGCAAGTGTATTCCGATTGATTCTTAGCATGTTGCTCTGTGGTTGCTAAGTGTGTTCTGATTGGCTGTAGCCTTTAGCCTCCTCGTTAGCATGCCCACCTCCCATGCTGGAGACACCGGATCGAATCCCACTTGGAGTGGGTCGAGCAGGACGTTTACATTAGCATGCTGCTATGCAGTTGCTAGGATGCTCTGATTGCTTTTTATCATGTTACGATGTGGTTGCTAGGGTTTTCTGATTGGTTTTAACATGTTGCTATGTGGTTGCTAGGGTATTCTGACTGTTAACCCAATTGAGATGCTGTGGATTGACCTCAAGAGAGCCGTTCACACTAGAACATCCTAAGAATATGTCTGAGCTGAAGCAGTTCTGTGATGAAGAATGATCCAAAATTGTGCAGGTCTAATCCATTATCCGCATCTACCGGAGAGGCTTGATTGAGGATATTGCTGCCAATGAAGGATCGACCAGTTAATAAATCCAAGGGTTCACTTACTTTTTCCACAGTACTTTAATTGTTTAATAGGGTATGTTAAATAAAGACATGAAAGTCTCTGTTATGAATAATGTTTTTTTTTTTTTTTTTACTAATACTATGTGCAGCAATACAATTTTAAAGCCTTTTATCAAATCCCCTCATTTGAATTTCATTTATATTTCTATGTTAAGGACACATCTATAAGGACACACTTTTCAGTGAAACTGGAAATGCAAACAACATTTTTTTACCCCTTTTAAAATAAATTAAATTTAAGAAAGCAAATATGGTCAATGGTTTGATTTATTATCAATGTATTGATGCAATCCATAAAGAAAAGCTTATTGGTTTCTAGGAATGGAAAAAGGTTTTACATTTCAATTAGCATTTTATTTTTTTATCCTATTTTCTCTTTCTCATTCTAGCGTGGAGCATGACTTCCGTGTACAGGAGGGGCGCTTCCAAAGCATTCTTGAGGCCTTGGAGGCGGAGTATGATGTCCCGCCCCCAATCCCAAAACCAGCCCCCATACAACCTCGAACAAAGAGCCGCGTCAAGAAACTGAGAAAGAAGTGTTTCTGGTGGCTGTAGCCCCTAAAAGCATTAAATAAACGTCCTGACCGTCACTTCGGAGATACTGTATACCACAGCAGAGGTTACCAGAGACACATTCCTAAACATTTGCAATGGAAAAATGGAAAAACGGAAAAAGTACAATGTTCACCAGCATCACTTGTGTCATGGAAAAACTCGTGGACATATGGATAAAATACAGACCAGATTCCGAAAACGACTGTACAATCCGAGATAAAGGATGCTTTCCGGAAGTTTTACTCTTTGAGTTATCTGCTGCAGTGTGTCAAACTACTCAAAGTGGACTAAACCAAAAGCGCAACTGACATCCTGAAAACTTGAGGATAGTTTACTATGAAGTCCAAGGAGACCCACGAGTCAATAAATGCCCTTCATAGGGTCTGACAGAGATGGAATGCAGTCGATATCCCTCTTTATGATGACAGACAGCGTGTTAGCATAATGTAGACTCGCTGTCTCAACCCGAGACATCTCATTGTACCCGTATGACCTCTATGTGTCGCCGACTTGTGAACGTCTAATGCTCGGTTTCAAAACCTAGTGAGCTGCCTACCTAGACAGTGTTTAAAAGCAACATAGAGTTGACGTCCCAAAAGCTGGGCAGACACATTATTCAGCCTTTTAGTGTAGCACCTTTTTGGTCAGATTATAAAACAGCATTGAATGCAAACTTCCAGAAAGGCAATCCCAGAAATCCCAGAAAGGCGTTGATTTAGTCAGTACTGAAAGTATCGCTAAACAGCTCAGTCTTGTTAAAATAAGACATTGGGTATGCTGTATATTAGGATATCACGCATAGAGATAACTTGATAAGTATCACCCTGGTAACTGCCTAGCAACAAGATGGGGTTACCTTAGCAACCAAGTAACAAATCATATATTTCTGCTCCAGAAAATCATAGAGACTTCTGGGTCGACTTAATTCACTCAGGATGGAAAGGAGACTTGAAAAGTATTACCCTGGTAACTGCCTAGCAACCAGACAGGGTTACCCTAGCAACCAAGTAACAAATCACATATCTTTGAACCAGAACATTGTAGTGACTTAGGGGTTGACATATTTCACACAGGATTGCAAGGAGCCTTATGAGTATCACTTTGGTAACTGCCTAGCAACCAGATAGGGTTACCCTAGCAACCAAGTAACAAATCACATATCTATGCACCAGAAAATAGTAGAGATTTCAGGGTTGATTTATTTCACTCAGGATGGACCACAAAACGGCACCGCGATACACCCCCTCCTCCCAACAACATTTGGCGAACACCCCCCACAGTTGGGCCAGTTGCCATTAAAAATCCCGGGCCGATTTCTCTTCCCAGTCCAGCCCTGCTTTTGCCGTTCCGTGCTGACAAAGAATCCTCAAATTAATAAATAACTCCACCGCGCTTGGCAAACACTAAATGGGTGTCGTTTTAAAGACTTCACGATGCATATAGACAATATAACCAACTCTTACCAGGTGCTAACGAAATTTTCGCCTATGCCGTAGGTTCGATGCTGACGTATAAATCGGCCTTTAGAAGACAGCTGCCAATGTAGGCAGTAAGAGAAAGGCAGCTCACTGGGTTGTGAAACAGCACCTACATGTATCAAACGTTGAAGAACAAAATTCCAGAAGTTCAGTTACGTTGCAAATCTAGAAATGGAACAGAATTATGGACAGGCCACGGCCACGTCCACTCTGATACACTGACAACGCATTTTGCTACATTTATGTGTCATCCATAAACTTCCCCGAAAACGAAGCTTTCAATTGCAGCGATAACATTAGGAAACTGATAACTGAGTTTGTGTGGAGTCGGCTGTAGTGTGACTAAGGGGCCGTTCACACAGGATGCGTTCTTGCGCACGTCTGCTCTATTTTCGTAATCGTTTTCCAATGTAAACACGCTATACGGGTAGGTTTGACCATTGCGATGCACCATGCTATTATTTACCGTTTTGTGCCATGAGCACTGTTTTTTCGATGCAATATGTAGTTAACAGAAGTTCAACTTTTCAAGACTCCAGCATTCTGTTCTGTTCCAAATCAACACTACCATGAACTTATATCTTCAACTGTTGTTGCGCTCATTGGAATTCGCTTTCGTTGGAATTATCGTCATTATAAGATGACAAATCGGAGATTCTGCTCGAGCTGTTCAATTACTAATTTCAATGGGAATTTCACAACACATCTTCGTAATTATGGTCATTCTGAAATGAGGCGAACGCACCATTAATGTAACATGAATGCAACTGCAAATTTACACACACACACACACATATATATATATATATATATATATATCACACACACACACACACACACACACACACACATTATATGCCCTGATGAATGGTTCCACAGATGTCCAAAAGGGCATTATTTATAAAACTCGAGCAGAACAAATTCTGTTAGTCAAATGTAAAACAATTCTTATGTAAATTGTTGCATTCAATTCATTTGGGAATTTATACACAAATGGAATTCTGAAAGATTTACACAGAAATCCGTTCTGCTCATGTTTCAGAAATAAGGCTCTGTATGTTTATGTATATGTTTGGTATTTTCACAAACATTGTAGCTTAAAATGTATATATTTATTATGGTGAATGAAATTCAAACATTAACATACGCATATCATTTATTTTTCTCTTTCACACACTTTATCACACAAACCGGTTCCAACTTGCATCTTCCAATTTGTCCTGTCTCCATGTACACACTTGAAAATATACAGTATATATATATATATATATATATAAAAACATATGATAATTCATGTATTTTTATACGCTGATATTCTCATAAGCTAAGACTACATTCCCCACAATTCTCTCTTCCTCCCTCAACCTGTTTGTAATGTATATATTTAACACAACGTCAATAAAATTGTGTGTTTTAATGCAGGAAATGTTTCTGGTTGGGTGACAAAGGTAACAAGGTAAATACACAATGTTTTCTATTTAAGATGAGTCAAGAATGGCAACATACAACTTATTGAAAGAACGCTGTATAGAACCAGGACCATGAGAAATAAAATTAAGATAAGCACTGAAAACTGCTGCGTTTACTACATATAGAAGTGTGAAGGAGATGAGATGCAACAGGGGTTTTAGACTCACAATGAGAGCGTGTTCTCGGCCCATAGTGATGACCGTGCGATTTATCGTTCTCAGAAGAGATGACACAATGTCCTGAATGTGCTGAAATGTGTCCCCCTGAAAGAGAGAGAGAGAGACAAAACATGTTTGTTACTGTTACTGTAGCACAAAAACACACTCCATCCAAATGGTAAAAGGTTTTTTCATTAACTTACCCAATTAAAAACATACTAACTATTAACTAACTATTAACTAACTACTAACTAACTAACTAACTAACTAACTAACAACTAACTAATTATTAACTAACTACTAACTAACTATTAACTAACTACTAACTAACTAAATACTAGCAATTAATTCCCACTGTCTATCCGCTATAAAAGCAGGTGCACATCACTCGCACCTCAAAAGAACGCTCCACTTGTAGTGCGGCCAGCGTTCGCAATGTCTCGTTCCATTCATATCAAGGAACCGAGGTTACATACATAGTCGAGACGTTCCCTTACGACTCAGTACACTTGACATTACGTTCTGCTAATGCAGATGGGGAACAGAGTCCCATAACACAACATAAACTTCCAGAGAGGAAACATGATGCCGCAGTCCCGCGGGACGGCGACCGACATGAGTATGCCACAAGTGAGCAACCCTCATGTTGTGCCAGGAGGGGAGCCCTCAGAATGTATATTTGAACTATAGTCATATAGTATGAATTAACCCCTTCACGAACCCAGTCGGGAAGTTTATTTATTATGGTAGTGCTTGTAACTTTTGGTAAACTACAATGGCCTGAATGCAGGCAGTTGTGTCAAATAATGGGGGGCATGTACTTAAAGGGAGGGGCATAAGTATGTGTTTGGCCAATTAAATAGCATGTGCTCTAGACAGAGAGGACTTGTGAAGAGAGAGGCGTTACGTCTAGGTTGTAAAACCTTGCGAATGTATTTTGAGAAGACCATCCTGCTACAAAACATATGTCTTGTAAAGACACTGTTCATCCATACCCATGAGGAGGCCATGCCTCTAGTTGAGTGTGCTTTAACACCAATTGGGCAAATCTTACCCTGCGACTCATAAGCCAGGGCAAATGCATCAACGACCCTGTGAGAAAGTCTTTGTTTGGAGACGGATTGTTCCTCATCCAAATTAAATAGAGTAGGGAAGAAGGTTTGAAGGTGAACCACCTGTGATCTGAATGGTGTGGTTAGAGCCTTAGGTACATAGCCTTGTCCCAGACTTTTGAAAGTCTAGGACCAATCTCCAGACATGAATTGTCGATTGATAGTGCATGCAAATCACTGACCCGTTTTACTGAGGCCAGAGGCAGCAGTAATACGGTCTTAATAGATGCGCAAATCAACAAAGTCCAAAGGTGATTTGCAAAGGCTCAAAGGGGGGCCCTGCGAGTGATTTTAGAATCAAAGTTAGGTCCCAAGTTGGGACTGTAGCCGTGCCAAGGTGGATTTAATTGTCTTGCTCCGCTAAGGAACTTTATGATTAAATCATGATTGCCTATAGTGGTGCTGGCTTCGGGTGCATGATACACAGATATAGTCACCACATAAACTTTGAGCATTGACGGAGTGAGTCCTGCATCTAATCGCTCTTGAAGAAATAGGAGAATTTAAGGTATTGGGCAGTTTATTGGGTCTTTGCCATGTGAAAAACACCAATCAGTGAACACATTCCATTTTAGGGCATAGAGGTGTCTCATGGACGGCGTTCTGGCCTGCAAAATGGTGTTCATGACTGAATGCGTCAGTTCTGGCATGTTTAGCACGCTCAGTTCAGGGACCACACATGCAGGTTCCACAGCTTGGGCTGGGAATGCCAGATTGTGCCTTGTACCTGAGAGAGGAGATCCCTCCTCAGTGATATAGCCGATGGAGGCCCTTCTAGTATTTCTGATTGGGCCATTTTGGCAAAATTAACAGAACTGTTTCCATGTCCACACAGACTTTGCTGATGACAGAATGAAGCAGGCGCACCGGGGGAATACATGTGTTTCATCAGCCATACGTGGGCCAGCATGTCATTGTGAAATATATACGCCACTACTGTTGTGTTGTCTGAACGAATCAGAATGTGGTGATTCACAATATTGGAATGAAAAGCTCCCAAAGCTAGAAAGACAGCCAGTAGCTCCAGGCGGTTGACATGTCATGGCTGTTTTGCACCTGTTTTCAGGTGTCTGTAGTAGGGCATCCATTACACATTATGCCCCAACCTGTGTTGGATGCATTTGTGGTCAGCACTTGCTTTCTGAATACTTGACCCAGCATAACACCCTGTTGGTACAAGGCTGGCGCTGTCCATGGTGCTAGAGCAGCCAAACAGTGGCGAGTTACCACGAAGCACATGAAAATGAAATGACTTCAGTGGTAATGTTGTGTAAATGTTTGAACTGAAACAGAATGGTCTGTATGTGCTCATTCATGAGGTGTGCATGCATGAACTCTTAAAAAGGAGATTTACTGGGATTGGGAAAAAGTGGGATTTTCACCTAGTTGACATTAGACCAGATTTTCCATATGGAAAGCAGCAAGTCTCTGTGTTCGCTCAGCGGTGCCTCTGATTGGCTAGTAGTAACCAATCGATGCGGTGACTCAAAACACACAGACACACTGTTAATTTTCAATGGGGCGGGCACCGCATCTATACATTTCGTGAACGTGCGGGGAGCCAGAGACGGGCTGAAATGAAGGACTTTAATTGATACACAGTTCCCTCAAATGTAAATCTAAAAAACTGCTTGTAATGGAGTGCAATTGGTACTTGAAGTATGCATCCTTCAGATCTATCCTGAGCAGGGATGTGCGATAAGATCTGTTTTTGATCTGTTGGAACATTATGAGTGAGCAATTCAAGCCTCTCAGAACTAGAATGGGCCGAAGCCCGCCATCCTTCTCCAGAATGAGGAAATAACGACTGTAAATCCCGCTATGTGTGTCACAGTCTGTGCACATTTCGTTTAATTGGACCACAGACTGTGCTTGATCATTGTAAACCCAAGCTCTGACACGCCCGTGGCAATGGCGTGTCTTCTGACGTAACCGTGGAAGACGAAGTGGCCCTTTGGCGGTGTGGAAGCAGCTGGTGTGGGGTTTTTAGAGTGGGAGTGAGCCGGTTGTGATGAAGTACTGCTCTGTTTTGCATAAAATATCTCATAGCCTGAGATTGTTGCTGAGTCGTGATGTAAAAGCCTCCGAAAAGGCCGCCTGGAGAAACCAGAGCATCAAATATAGCAGCTTTTCCCATGTCATGCATTCTGTGAGGGTCAGCCAGATGTGATGATCCCAAAACCCCATGTTGCTCATTGACTTGCCAATGGCCCGTGCAGTGACTTTCGTGGCTCACAGCGCTAAGTCCGTAGCGGTGCGGAGCGCTTTGAACATCTCTGGATCATAGCCTTGCTCGTCCATTTGTTTGAGGAGCTTAGCTTGCAAGACCACGCCATCGTGTGGAGTGCTGAACCAGTTTGGCCCGCCGCTGAGTATGCTCTTCCAGCCAGTGTGGACATTAGTCGACATGGCTTAGAAAGATGAATGGGGCAGATCTACGGGACACAGTCGCTTGTCAGCATCCGAACTGCAGGAACCATTCATCAGGGCAAGAATGTGTAGGTTCCTCAAAAGGAGACCACTCGATATTGAGCTCTTCGACCACCTTTGAAAGGATGCAAAGCATCTCCATGTCAGTGGCAAGTACATGCTCCTCGCCCTCGCTGGGGAAAGGGGCGGTAGCGTCATGCATAGACCACTCGCCTGATACAGCGAAAGACATGACATCGTCATCATCCCCAGCATCAGAACCGCCGAATGAGACGAGGCCGTGCGCTCCTGCGGAGGGTCGGAGCTCGTCATGCACATAATGTATCGGCATAGACACGTTACATAGAGATTATTAGACACGTTACATGGAGATGGTTTCTGCCAAAAAACGATGGTTACTACAGCCTACATATTACTACAGTAAAACCAGGATTCCACCTAAAAACTTGCATTTTCCTGTATTGTCATGCATTTCACTTTAAAACAGGGGGTTGAGTTTTCGTCTACAGAATAGATGAGTAATTAATCAGTAATATCTTTGTAAAGCCAACACTGATTAGCCTTAATTACTGGCTTGATATATATATATTGATATCCGAAATAAAGCATTAATTGCACTACTGCAAATAAGACATTTAATAAGTTGTAAATTAATCTACATTCAGTTATGCATTAATTATGGTCTTATTCATAATTAACTAGTGCATTATTGTGGACCCTTAAAATAAAGTGTTACCAAAAAATGTGTATTCATTCTTCTTTTAGGGGTTTAGGTTAGTCTGTAGTCATAATGTGCTTTGTTCATAAACAACAGAATGACATATGATATGTCCCCATTGAGATAGCCAAGTAAATTTGTGTGTGTGTGTGTGTGTGTGTGTGTGTGTGAGAGATAGAGAGCGAGAGAGGCTGAGAGAGAGAGAGAGAGAGAGAGAGAGAGAGAGAGAGAGAGAGGGGGGGGGGGGGGGGGGTGGGGGGGGTTTAGCAGCAGGTCTGGTCTCTCGGGTGCCTTCACACTAAATTATTGCTTAAATGTATCGATCAGACTGAAGAGCTATGCAACTGCCCAGACGAGTGTGTGGTTGTGTGTGATGTCAGCGAGAGACCTTTTATTAGATTCTTGTATTGATCTTGAAAGTTTAAAATCCGTCTGACTCTAAAAAGTCTGTTTTTATAAATAAAAGGAGTTCTTAAAAGTCAGCATGCAACCGAAATCGACCTCATTTACTTTCTCAATGCACATTCCTGGACTTATCGAACACGATTTATTGTGCAAAAGTGCACGTTGTTCCAACGATCAAAAATGTTTGTTTTTGTAATATTTCATCAGAATTGTATAACTTGCACTGCCTTGAAACGACTGACTAGTGTTTCAGTATCTCTGCTGATATGATGGTGTGTTTTGTATGAAATGTGTTGCTCTGAGCTGATGTGGACAGACCAGAAATCAACTCGCAGAAACACGACCCGTGTGTGCGTGTTTTCCACCCCCTCACTAATTTCATGACGCAGACGCGGATAAAGTGAAGCATTGAGGGAGAGAGAGAGTGAGAGAGAAACATCTGTTCATCTCTGCATGTATTATTTCATATTGCTTTTCATATTGTTTTGTCACTGTCAACAGCCCTTTAGGTCAGCAGCTCCACACAAACCACCACTCTCTTTTCTCTGTGCTTCGGTGTCTCTCTCTCTCTCTCTCTCTCTCTCTCTCTCTCGCCAAAGTCTGCAGTATGATGGCTTAATCAGGTACACACCTATAATCCCCAGGGTGCATTCAAAGTGTTTGTGTACGCTGTGAGCATACAGATATCTGTAGGCAGATCTCTCCTCATGTGTAGTTTCTCCGCAGCTCCGTTTATACTTACTCTTAGCATGCACTAAATTCGATTAAGTTCTTCGCTCTAGATCACTATTGACGTATGTTCTGCATGTATTAAGGTCCATGTTCAAGGGATAATACACACAAAATGAAAACTGTGTCATCATTAACTCACCCTCATGTCGTTCCAACCACATTTTGAGTAAAACAAAAGGAGATGATTAGCAGAATGTTTACTCTGATGTGTGTAAATCCCCAAAAAAGCACAGAACTTTATTATTATAAAAGGAGTTTTTAGGGGCATTTTTTTCAACCTAGTCTCAGAATCACGTATCTATAACTGCTGTTTTGCTAAACGGGTTTTACGTGGCTTTTTGCATGTATCGCAGCAGTTTCCTGGTGAAATGAACACTAGAGGCGCTACAACAACAATGACTTTTATTCACTTTCACACAAATCACGAGTCAAACTGCAGATTATCAGTTCATAAACACTAACTTTTCAGCCTGTTCGTCACACAGTGCTATCTTATGACATGTGAAAACTCTTACTACAGCGCATGACATACATATAATGTTTGCATTACATATTCAACTACGTTTACAAGCTTGTTTGAGTGCAATACAGTTGCACAGTAGCTCGATTGATTGTGTGTCGCACTTGCAATGCAAAGCGGCTTTGAGTCCTGCGTTTCTTGCTTTTTTTGGTTTTCTGACACTATCGCTAAGGTTTAGGTTTATGGTTTATGGTAAATCTCGATATAGCATTAACTGTAAAAAAACACATCTTTTTTACTCGCTTTTAGCGCCACACAGTGGACATTTAACCTCGAAAATGTCGCATGTCATTTTGCAAAATTGGCACCACAGTCACGTAATGTTCATGAGATTAAGCTGCATTTTTTTTTAACTATATTCTTTCATTGCATGGGAAAGAGCAGCATGAACAATCTTCAAAACGTCTTCTGTGTTCTACAGTAGATAGAAAGTCATACGTGTTTGGAACAGCACGAGAGTGAGTAAATGATGACAGAATTTTCATTTTTGGGTGGACCATTCCTTACACATTCAGCTTATTTCCCACCACAGCACCATATTTCAAAAGTGTGTGTTGCTTCCGAACCGCTCGGATCACAGCTGTCTTCCGATCAGTATTTTTAGAGGAATCATATGAGGTGAAGAATGCTTGGAAGCCTCTCGGAAAGTTTAATTCAAAACGCAGCATGAAACATGCCCTGAGAGCGCGACCTCTTCACAGGTCTCTCTTGATGTCTGTTTATTTGAACTGTGAAATGCTTTTCAGAATCCTGTTAAAGGACGAGAGGGAAGGAAACGAGGTCGTGACCCTGTCACATCTTCATTCCTCTTCCTCCTTCAGTGTCATCAGTGGCTCATCTCTCTCTTCATCGCAATCAGACAGATCTGACCCCTCTCACCTCGCCTCATCATATCTTCGGGTTTGGTCCAGAAAAACACAAACAGCTCTTTTAAAGGAAGTGTGTCATTTCAGCGCCGCTAGCATCACCAAACGGAATTATGGCGGTGAATAATGGCGGTTGCAAACAGATAGCCCCGCCCCCAAATTCACAGCATTGGTTGAGCCAGTGTCGAATTGGATGGGAGGCTGAAACAAACAGAGCAATGTTTTGAAAGTGCCACGGTGTTTACACATTTAAGGGGTTCTGCATATTAGGATGGGATTGTAACGTTCTAGTAACGTTGTCTTTAGTTGATGGTCATGCACAGCAGTGTACAAAATGATATGATTTGTTGTCATTTGCATGGAAAATGCTTGTGATGCCGCTGAAGTCTCTTAGTTTGCACGCGGGTTTTTATTACGTTTAATTAGACGTGAACAAGGTGCTTTATCATTGCTTAATGATTCACTCAAAACACATAAAAGACTCCCATTTGTTGCCACCTACTGGCGTATACTGTCATTACACTGCACTGTCTTTTTAAAAATATATCTATATATTTTATATCTTTATTTTAACAGGGTTGTTCTAGTGAAATTAGCATTTCTTTTTGGTGTTTTTTTCTCTTTTTTTGAACGAATTCAAAAGACTCGAGTCACGAGTTAATGACATCATCACTCCACTAAAGAACGAGCAGGTTAAAAGTGACATTCATTTTAATACTAGGTTTTTGTGAAATTTAATTAATTTAATTTAATTTAATCTATAGAAAATGTGAAATTATTGATTTTCTTTAATAAACAATTTTTTTAAATTTATAATAAATGGAAAATTTTAATATAAATATATATATTAGGGCTGTCAATCGAAAACATTTTTTAATCGAATTTATTACATGGTGTCCCGATTAATTAATCGGGATTAATCACATTTAATCGCATATACAAATATTTGCTGAAAGCCCCTCATATAACAATAATTCGCTATATAATGATGAAATAATGATACATAGTTATCATTTAAACAGTTAAAATATTTAAAAATTATTTATATATATATATTAAAATAGAGGTACATACAAACAAACCAAATTTTCTCCAAAATACAGCGTGGACACATTCCCAAAAAAGGTGCGGGGCAGATTCATCTACAGCATTACAGATGGAGCAAAGTGGATCTATTTCAGGAACAGGATTCTTAAATAAAGATTGACGGGGTAAAAACGGTGTAACAGTTTAAAGGACACCTCCTTATCCTTGTTGGTAATTAAATATTTGTGAAGTAAAGATCAAACGACCTGCGTCAGACATGCTTGTGTAGCGTCTCGGGTGTGTTGCGTCATAAAAATCAAATGTTTAGGTCACTGTGTGAAGTTAAATATAGTTTAATACTTTAAACACATCTTGAGATCTCTTAGTTCACATTTGCGCTCCTTCGAGTGTGTCCACTGAAGGATTGTTAATGTTTTGTTCACTGTATAAACTGTGTGTTGCTCATACAGCTGAAGTGTCACTTACTGCCCCCTGGAGTAAACAGGTGGTACTACACGCATGCGATTAAATGCGTTAATTTTTTTAACACGTTATTTTTTGTAAAATTAATTGCACGTTATTAACGTGTTAAATCGACAGCACTAATATATATATATATATATATATATATATATATATATATATATATATATTTTTTTTTTTTTTTTTTTTTTTTTTTTTAATGGTTTCAGTTATTATTTATTTTATTTATAAGTGTGTTTATAATAGAAAATAAAAATATTTTGAATTACCATTAGCTGGATATTTTTGAATGAAGTGAAAACTTTTAAAAAATAAAACTAGGGCTGTCAATTAATATTTTTAATCGAATTAATTGCAATTAATCGCATACATAAATATTTGCGCGGACCTTAAAATAACAATAATTCCATATATAATGATGAAATCGTTATAAATCGTTATATTTAAATTATTAAAAAAATACAATTAATTAAAATGCATTATATTATTTTGGCACACAAGTAAAGCATTAAAAAAGACGATACAAAAAGTGACTTAAAATCCAATATATTGTTTATTTCCATATTATTAATTATGTACACCTGCGTCAGACGGACACTTATGGAGCGTCTCAGTTGCGTCGTGTCATAAAAGTACAATTTTTAGGTCGCTGTGTCAAGTTAAACGAAGTTTGAAATTTAGAAAAACACGTCTTGAGGTCCCTGCCTTCGGATTTGTGCTCCATCAAGCTGTGTATAAATGCAAGAACGTGATCTCATCTTATGTTGTCTGTAAGTGTGGTTTGTTCTCTATATGAGCTGCTCGTTGCCTATACAGCGAGTTTCGCTTACTAATAGCGCAGCAGTTGTGAGGTGAAACGTCCACTGTGTGGCACTAAAAGTGGGTTTTTGTGTCGCCGTCCTTCTCTGCATATCACAGCGCCTCATTTTAGCTTACCGCTGCACATTCGGCACATTTCACGGCCAACCCACCAGCCTGCCCGGTTCTCCCGGTGGCCCGTCTGCCCCTGATCGGTCCCAAAGTGCGTCGGACCACCGGGAAAATGCCCGGTGTGCCAGATTACCAGTTCAGCCCTGCAACCACATTATTTTGTGGTGCTTCCATGACACTTTCAGCTCATGAGTCATGCGCTGTAGAAAAAGTGTATAGATATCATTGCATGAGGAACAGGGTGAAAAGTTAGTGTTTATGAACTGATAATCTGCCATTTTACTTGTGATTTGTGTCAACGTGCTCATTTCAGCAGAAAACTGCAATTAATGCATATTTACACCATTGTACTGCTCAATTAACACACTTCAACATAATCCTTCCGAATGTCTCATTAGACCTCCATTGACTCCAAGTCACGAACAAGTCAAAATCATTGTCTGTGCTGATCGACATTATGCTTTTGACAGAACTTAACTTTCCTTCTGTGAGACCAGAGTTGATTAAACATGACACACACACACACACACACATATATTTCTGTGACAGAGATAAAGCAACTATCTTGTTAAAAACAGCTGCACTGATAACACACGGCTATGTCCTAACCTCTCTCATTATCTCTCTCCGGTTTCGTGAAAGTTAAAGTTCATCTTCACCAGGTTTAGATTACAAACACATCACAGTTCAGAATGTGAGATTACTGCGCTAGACTTCAAAGAAGTGAGTGTAATACATCCTCGCTTTAGTCATTAAAAACACACTCAGGTTTACAGCTAATATGTGTGTGTGTGAGTGTGTGTGTGTGTGTGAGTTTGTGTGAGTGTGTGTGTGTGAGTGAGTTTGTGTGAGTGTGTGTGTGTGTGTGTGAGTGAGTGAGTGAGTGAGTGTGTGTGTGTGTGAGTGTGTGTGTGTGTGTGTGTGTGTGTGCATGTGTGCGTGTGAGTTTTTGTGTGTTTGTGTGTGTGTGTGTTTGTGAGTGTGTGTGTGTGAGAGTGTGTGAGCGTGTGTGTGTGTGTGTGAGTGTAAGTGTGAGTGTGTGTGTTTGTGTGTGAGTGTGATTATGAGTGTGTGTGTGTGTGAGAGTGTGTGCGTGTGAGTTTGTGTGTGTGTGTGTGAGTGTGAGTGTTTGTGTGTGTGTGTGTGTTTGTGTGTGTGTGTGAGTGTGTGTGTTTGTGTGTGTGTTTGTGAGTGTGAGTGTGTGTTTGTGTGTGAGTGTGTGTGAGAGTGTGTGTGTGTGTGAGCGTGTGTGTGTGTGTGTGTGTGTGTGTGTGTGTGTGTGAGTATGAGTGTGAGTGTGTGTGAGTATGAGTGTGAGTGTGTGTGTGTATGTGTGTGTGAGTGTGAGTGTGTGTGAGTGTGTGTGTGTGTGTGTGAGTATGAGTGTGAGTGTGAGTGTGTGTGTGAGTATGAGTATGAGTGTGAGTGTGTGTGTGTATGTGAGTGTGTGTGAGTGTGTGTGTGAGCGTGTGTGTGTGTGTGTGTGTGTGTGAGTATGAGTGTGAGTGTGTGTGTGTGTGTGTGTGTATGTGTGTGTGAGTATGAGTGTGAGTGTGTGTGTGTGTGTGTGTTTGTGTGTATGTGTGTGTGAGTGTGTGTGAGTGTGTGTGTGAGTGTGAGTGTGTGTGAGTGATTGGTTATTAGCTCTGTTCTGAAACCTACAGCCACTGGTCGTTGTCTCCGTGAGGTCATGCCTGACTGGACAATCCATTAGTGACACCTATGTGAAAATGACACCTGTGTTTAGTCAGTGTGTATCAGTAGGTGATCTCTGATTGGCTCTTACCACGTCGTTCCGGCTGAGCACCTCCAGGATGTTGTTGAGGAGTTCCACGCTGTTCCGCTTCTCGTCCTGAAGCCCTTCGCCCACATCAGCCAACGCCCCGCTTAACTCTCGGAGCATCATGGGTAACAAGACATCACGGCAATCTGGAAATGACATCCCAATAAAAGCCTCAGTTCAGTGAAGCACTGCTTTAAAATCTTCAAAATCAGTAATAACTGATTAACCCCCAACTAGGCTAATCAGCCGAGGAGAGGGATAAGTGCAGCGGGACGCGGCAGTTCGGGAGAGAGAGCGAAAGAGAAGCAAAAACACTTTATATGAAGTATACATTTTATTTACACTGCAAGTTATTATTAGGCAAGTGAGTAGTATTCTGAGTAACGGAGCTGCACACCTAAAAGCCTTTTTTCCTAATTCAGTTCGAACACGGGGAACGGAAAGAATACAACAATTCTGAGAACGAAGGGAATATTTCCCAACACTCTCCCGTTGGATCAAACAACAGAGATACGAGGGCAAGAACCCCAAGAACCCCAAGAACCCCAAGATAACCTTGTAATTAGTTCATATTAGTATATGAATGCATTTCTCTTCTAATTGATAAAGAAGGCCAAGCTACTCTATTATACTGTGTACAATGATGTGTTGAGGGTTTACAATTCTATATAAATCTTAAAGCACCATGATACTTCGCATCCAAAGAAAGAAGATAAGATGGAGCAAATTGACACACAACATCCCCATAATCAAGTATTGGTAGGAAAGTAGCAGAGATGAGTTTCTTTCTTAGTTTTATCAGCATTCAAAACGAGTTTTAAATTGTTAAGTCGTAACTGAATTACGTCAAAAGCTAATTGTAGATTATGCAAGGATTGCTGCTTAGAGGAAGCGCTACAATATATAACAGTTTCATCGGCATACAAATGGAATCGCACATTTTCAATGTCATGATCAAGAAGTAAATAAAAGGGGTTCCAACACAGATCCTTGGGGGACACCCTTAGCAATCGCTAATGACTCTGATGTATTTGTGTAATGAGGGAGGGTGTGGCCAAAGTGACTAACACCTTATATCAAGCTATTCATAATTATTAGGCAGCTTCATTACCTCTAAACTATGTATATATATAAGATTGGGCAAAGAAATACCTAAAGTCAAATTTTACGGACTGATGAAATAAGAGTGACTCTTGATGGACCAGATGGATGGTCCCGTGGCTGGATCATTAATGGGCACCACTTCGAGACTGGCGCCAGCAAGGTGGAGGAGGGGTACTGCTATGGGCTGCTATCATTAAGGATGAGGTAGTTGGACCTTTTCGAGTTGAAGATGGACTAAAACTCAACTCTCAAACCTACTGCCAGTTTCTGGAAAGTACTTTCTTCAAGCAGTGGTACAGGAAGCCATCCTCAGCATTCAAGAAGGCCATGATCTTTATACGGGACAATGCTCTGTCGCATGCATCCAGGTACTCCACTGTTTGGCTAGCCAGTAAGAGCCTCAAAGATGCCCAAATAATGACTTGGCCCCCTTCCTCACCTGACTTAAATCCTACTGATAACATGTGTGCCCTTCCCAAATGTGAAGGAAGACAATACACCTCTTTGAACAGCATTTGGGGGGCTGTGGTTGCTGCTTCAGCGAAAGTTGATCGTGAACAGATCAAGAAACTAACAGACTCCATGGATGGGCGGCTCATGGCTGTTATTGAAAAGAAGGGTGGATATATTGATCACTGAATATTTTTGAAAGGCCAAAAAGTTTTTAAGTGCGTACTCCGGGTAGGGAAGGAGGTATTGCCCCAAGTGAAGGAGTTCAAGTCTTGTTCACGAGTGAGGGGACAATGGAGCGGGAGGTTGGCCGGAGAATCGGGGCAGCGGGGGCGGTATTGCACTCGCTCTATCGCACCGTTGTCACAAAACGAGAGCTGAGCCGGAAGGCAAAGCTCTCGATCTACCGGTCAATTTTCGTTCCTACCCTCACCTATGGGCATGAGGGCTGGGTCATGACCGAAAGAACTAGGTCACGAGTACAAGCGGCCGAAATGGGCTTCCTCAGAAGGGTGGCGGGCTTCTCCCTTAGAGATAGGGTGAGGAGCTCAGTCATCCGTGAGGAGCTCGGAGTAGAGCCGCTGCTCCTTTGCGTGGAAAGGAGTCAGTTGAGGTGGTTTGGGCATCTGGTAAGGATGTCCCCTGGGCGTCTCCCTAGGGAGGTGTTTCAGGCACGTCCAGCTGGGAGGAGGCCTCGGGGAAGACCCAGGACTAGGTGGAGAGATTACATCTCCACACTGGCCTGGGAACGCCTCGGGGGCCCCCAG
Organism: Moxostoma hubbsi; assembly: GCA_032164185.1. Classification (NCBI taxonomy): domain Eukaryota; kingdom Metazoa; phylum Chordata; class Actinopteri; order Cypriniformes; family Catostomidae; genus Moxostoma; species Moxostoma hubbsi. The sequence continues at coordinate 128,442 of JAVLUX010000025.1, forward strand.
TCAGAGCTGGTTAATGTGGCTCGGGATAGGGAAGTTTGGGGCCCCTGCTGGAGCTGCTGCCCCCACGACCCGACTTTAGATAAGCGGTTGAAGATGGATGGATGTAATTTTATGTTACTTATTTGTTGCACCTACTCTAAAAATGAATAAACAATTGAGTTGGGAGAATCGTTAAAACTTTCAAGAGATACTTTTCCAACAGAAAGTGTTGGTGCAATTGCAAAGCTTGAAGTCAATGATACGGTTTTGGTTTCCTTTCTCCCGAATTTTACAGCCTACTCCTGGTGAACAAGGTTTGGAATGAACACCCGCCAAATGCAGATTTTTCATGCCGAGTATTTTGCTGATGCACCAGCCACTGTGGTGACCTGAAAGACTTGTCGGAGAGATATATAACAAGAAATTAGACACAAAGACGCGGATTTGACAAAGTGTGATTATATTTTATATTTCCGCCAATGCGCGGTTATATATCATATTTTTTAATCACTTTGTTTTTTGTATTGCTTTTTCGTTTAGTTTAAAGTGCAATTTGAATTCAGAAATGTCTTGTGTTCAAGTTTTTCGTGTTTAAATAAAGTAGTTACCTTTTTAAAGCAAAATCAATTTGGGGATTGATCAAATAATCAGATATTGATATTTTAAATGCGATTATCATTAAAATGTTTTAATGTTTCTGTGTGTGTGCGTGTGTGCGTGTGCGTTTGTGTGTTTGTGTGTTTGTGTGTGTGTGAGTGTGTGTGTGTGTGTGTGTGAGTGAGTGCATGTGAGGGTTTGTGTGTGTGTGAGTGCATGCGTGCGTGTGAGTGTTTTTGTGTAAGTGTGAGTGTGTGTGTGTGTGTAAGTGTGAGAGTGTGTGTAAGTGTGTTTGTGTGTGTGTGTAAGTGTGTGTGTAATTGTGTTTGTGTGTGTGTGAGTGTGTGTGTAAGTGTGTTTGTGTGTGTGTGAGTGTGTGTGCGTGTGCGTGTGTGTGAGTGTGTGCGTGTGAGTTTGTGTCTAAGTGTGCTTGTGTGCATGTGTGTGTGTGTGTGTGTAAGTGTGTTTGTGTAAGTGTGTTTGTGTGTGTGCGTGTGAGTGTGTGTGTGCGTGTAAGTGTGAGTGTGCGTGTAAGTGTGAGTGTGTGTGTGTGTGTGTGTGTGTGTGTGTGTAAGTGTGTGTGTGTGAGTGTGCGAGTGTGTGTGTGTGTGTGTGAGTGTGTAAGTGAGTTTGTGTGCGTGTGAGTAAAATGAAGTAATTTTATGGAGACCCGCACAAACACTTTGCACATATTGCAACATGTTACCAATGTTTGAGTAGTCTATAGTCAAGTCAAGTCAAGTCAGTTTTATTTGTATAGCGCCTTTCACAACACACATTTCACGTTTCAAGGCAGCTTTACAGAAGTCTATAGGCAATATAAACATTGTATTTTATTGAAAAACTTATTAAAATAGTCAATTATTCATTTGTGGCATGGCTCTTTCGAAAAAATGCATCAACCAAAAATGTAAAAATTGGCTCCTTAGTGAAAAAAGTTTCCCGACACCTGCCTTAAAGTATAATGCATAATAACACAAGCA
>JAVLUX010000025.1:137500-140000 GCA_032164185.1 Moxostoma hubbsi
TCCATAGCAACCGCACAACAACACCCTAGCAACCAACCAAAATTCCATAGCAACCACACAACAACACCCTAGAAACCAACCAAAATTCCATAGCAACCGCACAACAACACCCTAGCAACCAACCAAAATGTCATAGCAACCGCACAAAAACACCCTAGCACCCAACCAAAATTCCATAGCAACCGCACAACAACACCCTAGCAACCAAAATTCCATAGCAACCGCACAACAACACCCTAGCAACCACCCACAACACTCTAGCATTGCGTGGCCATGTTTTGCAGAAGCTTTATCCACTTGCACTTTTTCAAAAAATAATGTGAAAATCCAACTGGCAAATGCAGCTACATCCACTGAAGCAACAACTGGAATGGGACCCGTTTCTTTGCCAGATATTCACTATATTGCTTGTTTTGGCTCAAAGATCTTTAAACACCAGGCCCGTAAAATCCAGCTTGATTATCAACGTCCTAAAAAGAGTAAAACACTTCCACGTCTTAAAGAGTAATAGTACACAATTAAGAAATAAGAGTGAAATGCATTTTTCCCACCGACTGTTAAGCATTTCAACCCAGCAGGATAAACACAGTCGGAAAAGCCCTCGGCAACTGTATCCATAACAACGCCACATTAAAGCCTGATTGGAAAAAACTTGCATTCGCTTTCAGTGCTTTCGAATTAGTCAGATGAGATGCGTGTGGGTGGAGGGCTGTCCCACGCTCTTCATCATTTTAATGCATCGGCCCGAGAGAGTGAGTAACAGGCAAATTACTCAGGCTGTGTGTGTGTTTATATCATTTATATAATTATATAAAGTTTAATAATTTCTCATTGAGATCATCAAGTTTAAAAATTCATGAATAATTATAATTGCACACACAAACAGAATAATAATTCATATACAGTTCAAAAACCCACATGACTTTGTTCCTTCCGTGGAACACAAAAGGAGATATTTGGAACAACATGAGGGTGTTTAAATGATGACAATTGAAATTTTGGGGGTGAACTATCCCTTTAAGATACTGTCTCTTAAGCAATATTCCGGGTTCAATATAAGATAAGCTCAATCGGCAGCATTTGTGGCATAGTATTGATTACCTCAAAAATCATTTCGACTTGCCCGGAAGTTTAAAAAAAATTAATAAATAAAAATTTTCAAATAAAAAAATTACAAAAAATAAACCTGTATTTCTGTATGATACTTACAATGGAAGTGAATGGGAACAATCTGTAAATGATACAATACTTCCAAAATTATAGCCACAACAATAAACAATATGCGCGTTAATATGATTTTAGGGGGGCGATATATCGCGAAAAAAACGTAGAAGTCTCCGTATACATAAGTCAGGCATATGAGATATCATTTGAAAGCTTACAGTCTGAACTTTTCAGAGATAACCATCACGCAGGGCTGGACTGGGAAGAGAAATCGGACCGGGATTTTACATAGCAACTGGCCCAAAACTTGTTGAGCGGGTGTGGGGGGTGTTCGCTGTCCTCTTCTGCATAACGCGCCAGCTCATTTTTGCTTATCGCGGCCAATTCGGCACATTTCGTGGCCGACCCACCGGCCCACTTGGTTCTCCCAATGGCCTGTCCGCCCCTGATCGGCACCAAAGTGCGTCGGCCCACCGGGAAAATGCCCGGTATGCCAGATTGCCAGTCCAGCCCTGCCATCACGTCTACATTTATGTTACTTAAAATAACAAAACAAGGCCTCAAAACATTCACGTTGCAAATTTGCACTCCCCAGAGGTAATGGGGTAGAAATATTTATATAAAATAAAAGTCCTTCACATAGCACATAATTGGGCAAGTCATATATCAAATGAAAGCTGTCATTCTCAGGAATGTGACCGGATAGATTATTTTGTTGCCCTAATACCACAGATCAAAAGATTTACAAAAGAATCACAAAGTGAAATATGATTTCTGTAAGTCATCAAATACAAATATCTCATTTATGCTCAGATATCTGCTGCTGTGAGCCAAAAATTGCTAAAAACGTCATTAAAAACTTTGGGAAAAACTACTTTAGGAAGTTCGCTAAAGAAATGAGCCATTGTTGACTTGTCTATGAGCTTGTTTGGCTGAATAATCCAATGTTATATCTTAGATGTCCACAACAAAATGTGCCATTCAGAAGTAAAAGCATGCAAAACAAATCACCAGAAAATATTACAATATATTGATGATAAAATGTTTATTATATCACTGCAAAGGGGAGGATCTCAGCTTTCTAAAGACACCTAGATTGAGCTTGTAGTCCACTCAGAGGCCGAGATATTCAATGTAATAATGAGGGTGTTGCTTGAACTGAACATTAGACTGAATGTCTATGGACGAGCACATCTGTGAGGGGTAAAATACTTTAGAGCGCCTCCTACAGTTCACATCTGTGTATTGTGATGAATGTGTTAGAGCGCCACCTACAGTTCACATCTGTGTATTGTGATGGAATGTGTTAGAGCGCCCCCTACAGTTCACATCTGTG
>JAVLUX010000025.1:150000-157500 GCA_032164185.1 Moxostoma hubbsi
TGCGGGTACCGTCCTGGCCGTGGAACGACGGACCAGATCTTTACTCTCTCGCAAGGATCCTGGAGGGGGCACTCGCTCTATCGTAAGGTTGTCACGAAATGAGAGTTGAGCCGGAAGGCAAAGCTCTCGATCTATCTGACAATTTTTGTTCCTACCCTCACCTATGGTCATGAAGGCTGGGTCATGACCGAAAGAACAAGGTCACGAGTACAAGCGGACGAAATGGGCTTCCTCAGAAGGGTGGCGGGCTTCTCCCTTAGAGATAGGGTGAGGAGCTCAGTCATCCGTGAGGAAATCGGAGTAGAGCCGCAGCTCCTTTGCGCCGAAAGGAGTCAGTTGAGGTGGTTTGGGCATCTGGTAAGGATGCCACCTGGGCGCCTCCCTAGGGAGGTGTTTCAGGCACGTCCAGCTGGGAGGAGGCCTCGGGGAAGACCCAGGACTAGGTGGAGAGATTACATCTCCACACTGGCCTGGGAACAGCTCGGGGTCCCCCAGTTAGAGCTGGTTAATGTGGCTCGGGATAGGGAAGTTTGGGGCCCCCTGCTGGAGCTGCTGCCCCTGCGACCCGAGTTCGGATAAGCGGTTGAAGATGGATGGGATGGATGGATGTCCATTTGCACAGCGGATGCATGCTAGACATGCAACGAGTGCGAGATGGTCTACAAAGTCACTTTATTCAGGGACAAACGACTATGAATGATGCCTTACACCAGGGTTCAGAAACCTTGTTGACAACTGACATAAAGTGCCCAATTTTGATTCTTTCTCAAGGGTTATTTTAAAAGCACACAGCATTGACGCTTTCCGTCGAACCTCATTACCGCAGTAGAGTGACCCCTGCTGTGACAGCAGAGAAATAAAAATTACTATCCAGCAAAACTCCCTCCTGCTGGGAGCATTCTGCCCTAATAAACACTGCTGTGCATCGCTCCAAGTGATAACTCATCCTGATTCTGTATGGTAAAATATTTGGCTCAGAGCAGCAACTCAAAAAGAGCGCAATGAATAATTCCAATAAGATCGAGCAATCATCTGTCTTTATTAATTGCAGTCTGTAATTAACAGTGTTTATATGCTGACTGATCTATCGCTTTCGTCTGTCATTCATCAGTTCAGCCAAAGCTAATTTACCAGCATCCTCCACACACACACACACACACACACACACACACACACACACACACACACACACACACACTCACACACTCACACTCACACACACACACACACTCACACACTCACACACACACACACACACAAAACCTCACACACACACACACACACACACACACAACCTCACACTCACACACACACACACTCACTCACTCACACATACACACACACACACACACTCACACTCGCTCGCACGCACTCACTCAAACATACACACAAACACACACACACGCACGCACACACACACACACACACTCGCTCGCACGCACACACACACACACACACTCAAACATACACACAAACACACACACACTCGTCATCATTAAGATTCACACATACACTTTTATTGCTTGTTGGAAGGGGGGAAACTTTGCGATGTGCCCGCTGGAGACACTACGCTGATGCACACTTCACAACACACATGCAACAGCACTTCCGTGTCAGTAGAGCCGGCCCGTGGGTTTGTGGGACGCAAGGTGAAATCATGAAAATGTGCGCCCGAGCGTGGCCCCCCCGGTGGAGCATCTATTCCAGTCATAACTTTAAAACATCCATTGATCCACTGCAAACGTGATGAGCAGATCTAGCTCAGTCGATGACAAATAACGTGTCCAAAAGCTTTTTGTCCCAACACGAAGATGTTAGAGAATATGTGTATTTTAGATGCAGGGAAAAGTCACCATTTATCACCTCATATTTTCAATGAGTTATTTGCATTTTTATATCCATAGTGTCTGAATTCCTCCCAGCAGATTATTCTTGAGAAAACGTGAAAAGCCCTAATGATTTATCAAACACTGTTTGTGCTATCCTTTATACAACATAAGCCTCAAAGACGCAATATGTTTCATGACTTATTTCCTGTGTTTCTGTCAGGCGTGCGCATTATTCACAAAGTGTGCGTCCTGTCTAATAACACCGTGAAAAGAAGCCGTGCTGCGGTTCCCAGCAATGCTTTGCGTTATGAATAAATTATGCAGATTAGCGTGTACTGCTCAACTTTACTTCTTGCCGATTTTAGACATACTTCTGTTATTTAATTTGTTGTAACTTTCAGTTATTTGTCTTTTCGTTATTATTCAGAGCTCATATTATACTTAAAATGTTGTTTTTAATTTTCACTGTCGTTGTGATTTGTATGTTAAATTATGAGGTCCACGCACTAGAAGCCATTGGACTGCGGAGATTTTAAAAATAAAAGTCAATCTTATGACTTGATCATTTGGTTTGCACAATGTTCACGCCTTTGCCCCACCAGGCACGTCGGGGCCTTAAGTGGCCGCCTATTTCACCTGTAGGATGGGACGGCCATGTGTGTCGGTGATACAATTATGGAAAATGGACACTATTTGATGTACAAGACAAGTCCAGATGGGACTTGTTATAGAAATCAAGTATGTTCAGCCTATGTAAGGTGCATTTTAATTACCACAGAAGCACACCAAATCTTAACAATCACCAAAATGCAGAATGAGATTTTTTTATCTGCAAGTTCTTTTCATGTGGAGTACAAAGCGGTGCTGGTGCCCTGATGCGCACCATAAACGCAGCTTCATGATCAATGATGTAGTAAAGTGGACAGCCACAGTCTATTGGCAAAATAGTACTGTGGAGGATGAGAGTTTAAAAGATGTAATGCCCATTGCGATGAAAATGCCATCTATGTGGGTACTAGTTCTTTGGGAATGTTTAATGTTACTTGAATAGGTGCTATTTTAGAGCATTTCTATCTTGATATTGTGGAAGGCTTTGTTTGGAAAATGTTAATAAAGCATTGTATTGTTACACATTGTTTTGTTTTCTTTCCTAAGATGGATATTAATGCATTTTGACAGGAAAAGAAGGATATAGTGTCAAATTTCAGCTCTTTCAAAATCTGCGATTTAATTGGGATTAACTCCCCCAAAAAAATATGCGATTAATCGCGATTAAAAAGTTTAATTGACTGGACAGCACTCATTTTCATATAAAGCTAGTTTAAATACTGCTAATAAATACTTTAGGACTAACCCACACCCTTAAAGAAGAAAAGAAAATCATTTATTTCATGTCTGAATCATTTTTGCTATTGAGGATGTACCCAACTGTCCCCAAAAGTAGTTTTTGTCAGATTTAGCTTTCATGGGGCAGTTTTGTCTCCAAACAATATTTATGTGAACACACACACTAAGCTAAACACAATACAAACTTAAATTTCGGTCTGCTCCTAACACAAAGCTATCCAATGACTTCAAAAGACTTTAAATTAGGGCTGTCAGTCGATTATTTATTTTAGTCGTGATTAATCGCATATTTTTTTGTAATTAATCCCGATTAATCGCAGATTTTGAAAATGCTGAAATTTGATACCATATATACTTATTTTCCTGTCAAAATGCATTTATTTCCATCTTAGGAAGGAAATCAAAACATATGTAACAATATAATGCTTTATTAACCTGTTGATACACACACCCTTTTTGAGCACAAACCATGAAAATGACATAGCTGAGCTTAAATGGTTGTATTTATGGGACCCTTTGCAGTTTGGACACAGTTGTAGTATCTTTTGAAAGAAGACACTTTGGGCTTTATTTCCCAAGTTTCAGAATTAATATATGTTGTTATTTTTTAAAGTTAGAGAAGCTGAAATTTAAAATAATGGAAATATTTTGTGCTGAACATGTTTTTATAATCTAAAATAACTATAATAAAAGTGCCAAGACAACCCAGAAATACAATGTTCTCAAAGTCACACATCTAAAGAAGTGACGTTTCTAATGTGAAGATGATCTAATAATAAATGAGGTTCCTGCAGCTTTTATTCTGTAAAATCACTGGCGGCATACAGAGTAAAATTAAGGCTCCGCCTCTCAAGACGACACTAAATCTGACGGCACTGCTCGACTATTATAAATAAAACTATGCCGCATTTATAAAAATAGACTTTGGAGACGGCTGGTTTTGTTTATGAGACTCTAATATATCAGATCATATACAGTTTTACAACATGAATGCTGCTCAGATTGCAGTTTGTTGAAGAACGATGACAAAGGCGAGATCTCATGTAAACAATGGAGAATATATCAATATTTCTCACATTTATCACTTTTATGGACAAAAAGTGCTATTGGATGTTTTTCAATGAACGCTTGTCATGACAATTGACCCAAGTGTGTTGAACTGGATTCATCTGGCGATCGTGTTTTCATAATAAAAGTCCCGTTTTGATATTGCATGTGTTCATTTGTACTCCTGCACAAATAACTCAACTGCTGTTTCTGGAGCATTGCTAACGTGAAACAGAGATCGGCTCTCAATGTTGAACCCTAAGACCTTTGAAAAGATGTTTAATTTGTTAACATTAATTACATTGATAGATGGTAAATTATATATTAAATGTAAGCAGAGTGTATGCGGGCGACTGTGTATCAACAGGTTAATATTTTCCAAACAAAGCCCCCCACAGTATAAAGATAGAAATGCTCTAAAATAGCAACAATTCATCTAAATTTAAACTTTAGGTTGACGTATTGAAAGTATTAGTCCCCATAGGTTGAGTATTCATTCATGTCATATTTCTATATTCTCTACGTCTCTCATAATTTTACATTTAAAATATTAATCTCATAACATTATTTATGCATTTGCAACAGCTCTGTAAATGTATTTATTCCTCCTTTGTGAATATACATCTAACTGCCACTTCAGATGCAGCCACCGTGCCACCTTTGCTCTTTAAAGATGCTTTAGTCCCCATAGGTTTAGTATTAATTTAAATGGGCATTAAATCTCTTCCAGTAGATTAAATCCGCCAGTAGATCTGCTTTCCTACAGCAATTGTGAAGCTGCGTTCATGATTCGCAACAACGCCGGCATCAAGCTTCGCTTTGAACTCAACGGGAAAAGTGGAGTGATAGTTCAGACTTGACATGCTTCTGTGTTAATTAAAACCTGCCTTGCACAGGCTGAAAATATCATAATCACAAGTCCCATCTGGGCTTGTTTTGCATATCAAATAATAGCACTAAGAGGTCCTTTTTCCATCATTTAATCACTGACAGGGAAGTGTCAGTGCAATGACTTCATGCAGACAGGTTACAAAGGTTACGCCCTCCCAACAAGTGTTAATGCTGTATTAACAGTAAATATTACGGTAAATTAACGCGTTAAACTTTTGAAACGAATCGCATGCGATTAAGACAGACAGACAGACAGACAGACAGACAGATAGATAGATAGATAGATAGATAGATAGACAGATAGACAGATAAATAGATAGATAGATAGTTAGCTAGATAGATGGAAGATAGATAGATAGATGCACAGACAGATAGACAGACAGACAGACAGACAGATAGATAGATAGATAGATAGATAGATAGATAGATAGATAGATAGATAGATAGATAGATAGATAGATAGATGATAGATAGATAGACAGACAAACAGACAGACAGACAGATAAGAGTGATAGATAGATAGATAGATGCACAGACAGACAGACAGACAGACAGACAGATAGATAGATAGATAGATAGATAGATAGATAGATAGATAGATAGATAGATAGACAGACAGACAGACAGACAGACAGATAAGAGTGATAGATAGATAGATAGATAGATATATAGATAGACAGACAGACAGACAGATAGACAGACAGATAAGAGTGATTGATAGATAGATAGATAGATAGATAGATAGATAGATAGATAGATAGATAGATAGATAGATAGACAGACAGATAAGAGTGATAGATAGCTAGACAGACAGACAGACAGACAGACAGACTGACAGACAGACAGATAAGAGTGATTGATAGATAAATAGATAGATAGATAGACAGACAGACAGATAAGAGTGATTGATAGATAGATACACAGACAGACAGATAGATAGACAGACAGACAGACAGACAGACAGACAGATAGATAGATAGATAGATAGATAGACAGACAGACAGACAGACAGACAGACAGACAGATAAGAGTGATAGATAGATAGATAGATATATAGATAGACAGACAGACAGACAGATAGACAGACAGATAAGAGTGATTGATAGATAGATAGATAGATAGATAGATAGATAGATAGATAGATAGATAGATAGATAGATAGATAGATAGATAGATAGATGATAGATAGATAGATAGATAGATAGACAGACAGATAAGAGTGATAGATAGCTAGACAGACAGACAGACAGACAGACAGACTGACAGACAGACAGATAAGAGTGATTGATAGATAAATAGATAGATAGATAGACAGACAGACAGATAAGAGTGATTGATAGATAGATACACAGACAGACAGATAGATAGACAGACAGACAGACAGACAGACAGATAGATAGATAGATAGATAGATAGATAGATAGATAGATAGATAGATAGATAGATAGATAGATAGACAAGACAGACAGACAGATAGATAGACAAGACAGATAGACAGATAGATAGATAGATAGATAGATAAATTAACGCGTTAAACTTTTGAAACGAATCGCATGCGATTAACACGTTAATTCCAACAGCACTCATTTAAATATAGCACTAGTCACATGGACCACTTGTATGATAGTGGTATGAAGTCCCCAATCATTGTAACTCTCTGAAAAGGAGCGGCCAGCAGAGTCTTTAAATTTTCACTTTTGTGTTCCATGGAAGAAATAAAGTCTAATGGGATTGGAACGTCATGAGGGTGAGTAAAAAATTACAATAACAAGGTTTTGATGAAGTGTGCACAACAGGACCAAAAACATGTATTAAGAAAGTAAAGTTTGATTCCATGTTGACTTTAATAATCAAGTCTAAATCAAACCACACACCCATTTTATCACAGAAAGAGGAGCGCAGTGTGAATTAGGGCTTTCTGTTAAAAAAGAGCCAAAGTCAGTGTTTCTGCTATGATGACGGCACTCGGGCCCTGCAGAGAGAGCGATAAATCACAGCTGGACACGGGCCCTTAATGACCGTCAGGCACCGCTGGTATGCTGCTCAACACAGCGCTACAGACGGAGTCTGCTGCGGGGTTCCTTGAGGTCATGTGACCCCGTCAAAAACACTAAAAAATGAGTGTACAGCCTTAACAATGCCTGGAGCGATTTTAGCCAAAAGCAGCTGGACTTTTTTTTGTTTCCAACAAAATATTCTGAGATAAATGAAATCCATCACAGACAATATGACATTTGGCCAATGAAATGATTGATACAGAGGTCACATGACATTCCTATTGTCTTTTAATTTATTGTCTCACACACACACACACACACACTTACTGAGAGTAGAGCATTCTGGAGCGGACGATGAATTTAAAGATGTACTCCAGGGCTTTGAGTGT
>JAVLUX010000025.1:165000-222500 GCA_032164185.1 Moxostoma hubbsi
GATAAATAGATAGATAGATAGATAGATAGATAGATAGATAGATAGATAGATAGATAGATAGATAGATAGATAGATAGACAGACAGATATACAGACAGATAGATAGATAGACAGTTAGACAGATAAACAGACAGACAGACAAACTGACAGAAAGATAGACAGACAGCCAGACAGACAGTCAGACAGACATACAGACAGATATACAGATAGATAGATAGATAGATAGATAGATAGATAGATAGATAGATAGATAGATAGATAGATAGATAGATAAGAGTGATATGCATGTAAACATAAACTGTATATGTTTCAAACCTTAAAGAAAGTGAGTTCGTGTATTCCGTCTTTCAAAACGGTTCCGTCTTCTTTCATCAGACGTACAAAAGCCATTGCAAAGTTCCTCTCGCTTTTATCCTTCGCTGCAGAACACAAAAACAAACTTACAGGATTCTGTAACACTTTGCAATAAGGTTGTATTCATTAACATTAGTGAAGTACATTAGTTAACATGAACTAACGATGGACATTTTAATAGCATTTTATACATGTTTGTTAATTTACGTATTTTTTTGTTGTTTTGCTTTTGTGTTTATGTTTATTTGTTTTTGGCATTTATCTCAGTTTGCATATTCCTACTACACACTACGAGTAGCCTCCTGCATTGTATTTACTTCACTGGAGATGGTAAACAAAACAGTTTTGAGAACATAGTAAGACAGAATGCCAGTATAAATACATACTACCCTACTAAAAAAACAAAACACATCTTGAACCAGCCTAGACTGGTTTGCTGGACTTGGCTTTAAACTGGTTTAAACTGATCTCCAAAGTTGATGCTCAGCTGGTTTATTTGGGAAGCCAGCTGGTCTCCCAGTCTGAACAGCTGAAAAGTGCCCCCCAATAAAACCATTAAACTAGACCAACCAACCATCTTACAGGGATCCGAGTAAAATCTTCAGCGGGTTTCTGCTTAACGGTTTATGTTATTTCGGAAAAACAAATAGGAGATCTTGCAGCTTTGAAACTCACACTCCTGAGAAGATCGATGTCGGAACATGAACCGCAGGTGGATTCTGGGCATCTCCTCCAGAGGGATCGCCACCTACAGGACAGAGGTCACAATTACAACAAATTGAAAACAGCATATCGGAGTAGCTTGTCAACTGTAATTGGCAAGCGATGGAGATAGGACCTATTTACCGTAATTTTTTAGTATAAAAAATATAAAACGGGCTTATGATGAGCTGCATTCACATGACCCGCTGTAGTGAAGCATCCACATTTCCCCAGCGTCACATTGTGCTTCTGTCTTACTGGATAATTTGGATGATGTATCATAGTGTCAAAGCTAAAAGCAGAACAAGCGCTTTTCATGTGGAGTTCAAAACGGTGCAAGCTGCTGTAGCAAAGTGGATAGCCATGATTAACATTGTGGAGAATGCTGGTTTAAGAAATGTAAAACACACTATAGTTCTTTCAATTAGTCAACCTCCCACATACACGTTGGGAAATGTTTAATGTTACTTTAATCGGTGCTATTTTAGTGCATTTCTGTTGTTATACTGTAGAAGGCTTTATTCGGAAAATGTTAACAACACTATATTGTTACATTATGTTTTGTTTGTTTATTAAAAAGGAACTAAATGCATTTTGACAGGAAAATAAGTATATATAGAGTCAAATTGCAGCATAAAATCTGCGATTATTAGCGATTAATTATGCAAAAATATGCGATTAATCGTGCTCAACCATGAGGAGTACTCGGTTAATCGCGATTGCCTATGCCAATCGTGTGCTTGATTGCGATTACCTATGAACGCTATTCGATTAATCGCAATTAGCTATGAAACATATGTAATTAGTCGCGATTAACCATTGGAAATATGCGCTAATCGTAATCAACCATGAAACATATGCGATCAATCGCGAGCACCTACGGAAAATATGGGATTAATCGCAAGTAACTATGAAACATATGAGATTAACCGCTATCAGCCACGGGAAATATGTGATTAAGCGCAACTATGGAAAATATGTGATTAATCGCGATTAACTATGAAAAACGTGAGTAATTAAAATGAACTACTAAACATATGTGATAAATCGCTACAACCTATGAAAAATGTGTGATGATTTGCAATAAACAATGAAACGTGTGATTAATCGCGGCTAACCACGAAAACTGTGTGATTAACCGCGACTAACTATAAAAATATGTGATTAATCGCAATCACCTATGGAAAATATGCGATAATCGCAATCAACCATGGAACATATGCGATCAATCGCGACCGCCTATGGAAAATATGTGATTAATCGCAAGCAGCTATGAAACATATGAGACTAACCGCGATTAGCCACGGAAAATATGTGATTAAAGCGCAACCAACTACGGAAAATATGTGATTAATCGCTATTAACAACGAAACATATGTGGTTAATCGCGCGCAGCAAGCAAAAAAAATATATGAATAATCGCAATTAACTACTAAACACATGCAATTAATTGCGACAACCCATTAAAAACATGTGAGTAATCGCAATTAACAGCGAAACATATGTGGTTAATAGCGCGCAACAAGCAAAAAATATATGAATAATCGCAACTAACTACTAAACACATGCAATTAATCGCGACAACCTATTAAAAACATGTGAGTAATCGCAATTAACTATGAAACATGTGATTAATCACGCTCAACAAGCAAAATATGTGATTAATCGCAACTAACTACGAAAAATGTGTGAGGAACCATGACTAACTATAAAAATATGTGATTAATCGCGATCACCTATGAAAAATGTGCGATTAAGCGCAATTAACTATGAAACGTGCGATTAATTGCGACTAACTATGGCAAATATGTGATTAATCGCAATTAACTATGAAAACCCATGCGATTAATCGTAATTAAATATTGTAATCGACTGACAGCACTACTTTAAATTCAGCATAATATCCAAATAGACCACATTTACACATTCCTGGTCTTATTGTTCACAATTCAACAGAGCATGATTCATCTGTAAACGTTTTCATCGTAATAACTCGCTCCAAATTTTAAATGGTTTTCCTTTTTGGCTGACATCACCAATCACCAAGCGTTTGTCCCCTCTAACCACATGCCTTTATTCTGGTATTTTCACCTTTTATTCTGGTATGTTCACCTTTTAATCTATTCGAAACCCAAATCAAGTCACACCCTTCATATATTCTTATTAAATATGCCATATTATGGATGTACTTGTGAACTTGTTAACTCAAAGCAGTCTCATTATCTCCCTCTCGCACTTTTACTCACCTTAAAAGTTTCCATCCAACGTGGTTGTTTGATTTGGTAGTAAATTACTGATCTATATTCATTCACAGGACGATCACCGGCTCCCAGACAGATTGAGTTCTGTAACGATAGGAACACAATAGAGCTGTCAATCAACAAGAAACCCAGCCCAGATATCAGAATATTTTCCTAGCGAACTCATCGTCTGACCTATGACCTCTGGGACAGAGGTCACTCTTACCGCCACGATCTTCCCCTCCTCGTCGCAGACCAACATGATGACCTCAACGTTTTTCTGGGTGGTTTTGTTGTACTTGTCAAAGTCTCCGGAGTGCAGAGTGAGGTAGATATCATTACGGATGTCACCCGGCATTATAATCTCAGGAAAACCGAGTTTACGAGCAACCACCGTGCTCCGGTCCACCAGATGGGGATATTCCTTTCGGATCTGGATAATATCGCCAACTAGGGCTTTCATAGTGACCCAGAGACCTGAGAGGAGAAACCAACATTGACACGCTGTTGTAATTCAACCAGGTCAGTGATAAACATTAATATTGGTTTTGTTATTGGGTCCATAGCGGCCACAAACGTTAAACGAATCAAAACTATCTTGTATTTTATCTTCTTCGCATGTATGCTGGATCCTCTATTTCAACTCAACCATTTCAGCAAAATGGGGGTCTATAAAACGAATTTCAAGCATTTATATTAAATGGTTTTAGGACCAAAAGAAATATGAATTCAGGGTCATTCTGTGAAATCAGTGCCTTCTGTGTCCCTCATTAGCATATGCGTAAACTGTGACTTTAATAATGAGTAGCTAAAGTTAACTTGACACATGATATGAATTATTCTATTTATAATTATTTAAATATAACTACTATTGTTTAATCAACATACACTGATGAGACAAAACATTGCCTAATATGCTGTTGGTGCTCCACATGCCGCCAAAACAGCGCCGACCCGAGGTGGTGCCGCCGTGGATCGGACTTCTTGGTCCAGCACATCCCACTGATGCTCCATCGGATTGAGATTCGGGGAATTTGGAGGCCAGGGCAACACCTTGAACTCTTCCTCATGTTCCTCAAACCATTCCTTAACATTGTGTGGTGAGGGCGTGGCCGGTCCGTCAGCGGGAGAGAGATAAGGAGGAGCCAGAGACGCCAGTTTAAGAGAGAAAGAGACACACAGAGCTGTGTGTGTGTGTGTGTGTGTGTGTCGACATGTTTTGTTATGCTAAAAATAACTTTTATGTTGTGTTTTGTTTATTAAGAGTATTTTGGGTTGATATCCCGGTTCCCACTTCCTCCTTTCCGATGAACAAGAGGCGTGTCTGCCACACTGGTGCCGAAAACAGGGAATGGAGGAAGACATGCTGTCAGAGTGCCCTCGCGGCTGATGGAGGATCGCGACACCGAGGATGCATGATCCAGTGGTACTGGAGTGATTCGCCAGGAGGCCAAAGAGCCACTGGCGTCCGGCAGGAGGCGAAGGGTCCAGCTGCCAATGGGCAGGAGGCGAAGGGTCCAGCTGCCAATGGGTAGGAGGTGGAGGGTCAAGCTGCCAATGGGCAGGAGGCGGAGTCCAGCTGCCAATGGGCAGGAGGCGGAGGGTCCAGCTGCCAATGGGCAGGAATAAACTGTGAAACTGTCAAGCCTGTTACCTTTTTAAAGGCATAGCTAAATACCTTAAATATCTTTAAAAAGATTGCACAGTGAAAATGAATGGAAAAGGCACCGATTTCACAAATGACCCAAAGACTTTAGTCCACCTGAAACTGAACCTGTCCCATTTTTGCAAAGTCAGACTTACAGATCTAGATAATGCAATTGTAGCTTGGCTTCTTGCATTTAACACGGCGTATCCTTGCTTCAAATATCCGATTACGTGTCTTGTATACATGGACAGACTGCTGATGACATACTAGCATGCTAACACTGATCATATGCTATTGGAGGTGGAGGATTAAAACATTGTACCTTGACCTCCGCTGTCTCCTCGAGATGTTGTCACCTTGTTCAAGAGAGTGTGTAAGAAATCATGTTCAGCTACGACCCTATACACACACACACACACACACACACACACACACACACACACACACACGCAGACAGAAAAAAAAAATCTGTGAACACTTTCTAATACCATCATCCATCCATCTTCAACCGCTTATCCGAAGTCAGGTCGCGGGGGCAGCAGCTCCAGCAGGGGGCCCCAAACTTCCCTATCCCGAGCCACATTAACCAGCTCTGACTGGGGGACCCCGAGGCGTTCCCAGGCCAGTGTGGAGATGTAATCTCTCCACCTAGTCCTGGGTCTTCCCCGAGGCCTCCTCCCAGCTGGACGTGCCTGAAACACCTCCCTAGGGAGGCGCCCAGGTAGCATCCTTACCAGATGCCCAAACCACCTCAACTGGCTCCTTTCGGCGCAAAGGATCAGCGGCTCTACTCCGAGCTCCTCACGGATGACTGAGCTCCTCACCCTATCTCTAAGGGAGAAGCCCGCCACCCTTCTGAGGAAGCCCATTTCGGCCGCTTGTACTCGCGACCTAGTTCTTTCGGTCATGATCCAGCCCTCATGACCATAGGTAATTACACAAAGGGAGACGTTTAGCGGAATATCCTGGCCACTCTTTTCCAAATGATGAAAGTGAATTGGGACGGACAGTGTGGAGCTCCAAAAGGGACAAAAAAAGCATAAAAGTATCATATAAGTATTCCATACAATTCTATTTTGCTCTTGTGAAAATTGAAACAAGCACAAAGTAGATTTGAGAACTATGATTTTATGGACTACTTCAGTTATATCTTTGTGGGGCGTTTTGTCCTTTTTGGAGCTTAACAGCATCCGTCCTTTATCATCTTTCATTGCATGAAATAGAGCGGCCAGGATATTCAACGAAACATCTCCATTTGTGTTCTATGGAAGAAAGAAAATCATAAGGGTTTAGAACGACATGAGGGTGAGTATAATAACAGAATTGTAATTTTAGGGAAACTGTCCCTTTAAGATACAAAGGAGGACAGGAACGGGAAAGAGACTTACGGATGAAACGGAATGAAATATTGCTTCTCTTCGTCACATTCCATCTTTCCTTTGATGATGTCACTGATGTCCATCACTGTCAGTAAGCACAGAAATACAATCAGACCAATCAGAGACCGCTCAGCTAATGATGTAATGCACCTTACAGCCAATCAGAAAGCTTATCTAATGATGCCAGCTTATCATAGAGTTTGTGAAAATGTTTAAGGATCACAAATGTTATTATTTGATTTTAAACAACACATTCGAATAATTTATATAGTGTAACGTTCGGTTCCTTTTAAGTGTCAAACACGAGACATATTCTATGTTTTAAAGGTATAGTTGACTTACTAATATAGTAAAATTCATCATAACATATTCAAGAATTTTAAATGGCACAGTCGTGTTACCTGCGACACCAAATGGTCTTCTCAAACCCCCCGTACATTTCTTATGATTAGCATCTTTCAGATCCATCCGGCCAACACGTACAATCTGACAGATCAGATAGATTTTCTCTCTATTCAAGTCTTTATTCCCAAGATCCTACAGAGAGAGAGAGAGAGAGAAAGAGAGAGAGCGAGAGAGAAAGAGAGAGAGAGAAAGAGAGAGAGAGAGAGAGAGAGAGAGAGAGAGAGAGAGAGAGAGAGAGAGAGAGGCTGAATTAAACCATTCTTCTTTCGAAAGCGTGGAGCAAAATTAATTTTAAAGGCATCAAACACAACCAAAAACCATCCAGATGACTTTATAACAACCTTTTTTAAAGTCACGAGGCACTCAGACATCAAATTAAATACGAGAGATCTCCTGTAAATATCGACTTACTGTAAAAACCACCTTCAGGCTGTTGAGCATTTCAATGTCTTTCGGCAGACCTTTATCCCCCCAGCGCACCAAATAATTCTCACTGCAATGAAAGAGAGAGATTAAAGAGTTACTGAATCATCATTTACTCACTCTCAAAAGAGATGCTAGACAGAATATACAGTCTCAGTCACCATTCACTTTTATTGTGTGGAAAAAGATGCAATGGAAGTGAATGGTGACTGAAGCTTATGTTCTACGAAACATCTCATTTTGTATTTAATCGAAGAATAAAATCAGTTTTTTCATGATGTTCTACCTGATATTAGTCTGTTTGATGGGGTCATACAGAGACATAAAGAGTTCAGAATCCTCTCCGATACGACACACGAAATTCCGCACGAAAACATAGAGACTGTGCGTCGGGGAAGACTGGATCCGAGCGGATACTCCGGAATGGTCCATTTGAACGTTGGACTGCACAGAGCAGAAGAGAAGAGACAGGAATTATTATTAACTATATTTTGACATTTTTATAACTAAATTTGAGTGGCATTTACCCATGCAAAACTCACGATGTTAAGGTGTTGTGGGTGGTTGCCAAGGCATTGCTATGCAGTTACTAAAGTGTTGTAAGTGGTTGTTGCCAGGGCATTTAAAAGCTGTGCTTTTATAGCATGTTGCTATGCAGTTGCTAGGGTGTTCTGGGTGGTTGCCAGGACATTACTCTGCAGTTGCTAAAGTGTTGTAAGTGGTTTTTAACGTGTTGCTATGCAGTTGCTAGGGTATTCTGGGTGGTTGAAGGACATTGTTATGTGGTTACTAGGGTGCTCTTGGTGGTTTTTAGCATTTTGTTATATGATTGCTCGGCTGTTTTGGGTGGTTGCGAGGGCATTGCAATGTGGTTGTTAGGGTGCTCTTAGTGGGTTTCAGTCAGTTGCTATGCAGTTGGTAATGTGTTCTGGGTGATCACCAGGGTGTTGCTATGCAATTGTTAATGCATTTTAAGTGTTGCTATGTAGTTGCTAGCGTGTTCTGTGTTGTTGCCAGGTCATTGCTACTCAGCTGCTAAAGTGTTGTAAGTGTTTTTTGCATGTTGCTATACAGTTGCTAGGGTGTTCTGAATGATTGCCATTGTGTTGCTATGCAGTAGCTAAAGTGTTGTAAGCGGGTTTTAGCGTGTTGCTATTGCTGAGGTACTCCGAGTGGTTTACAGGTCATTGCTATGTGATTGTTAGGGTGTTCTTAGTGTTTTTTTGCATCTTGTTATGCGGTTGCTAGGATGTTCTTGCTGGTTGCCAGGGCTTTGCTTTGCTATGCGATTGCTTGTGAGCTCTTAGTAGTTTTTAGCATCTTGTAATGTTATTGCTAGGATGTTCCAGGTGGTTGCAAGGGCATTGCTCCATGGCTGTTAGGGTGCTCTTGGTGGTTATTAGTCTGTTGCTATGCAGTTGCTAAGCTGTTCTGGGTGATCACCAGGGTGTTGCTATGGAGTTGTTAAAGTGTTGTAAGTCATTTTTAGTCTGTTGCTATGCAGTTGCAGTGGTGTTCTGTATGGTTGCCAGGGTGTTGCTATGCAGTAGTTAAAGCTGAAAGTGATTTTAAGCGTTTTGCTATTGCTGAGGTGTTCTGAGGGGTTGCCAGATCATTGTTAGGATGATTTGATGGTTGCCAAGGTGTCGCTTTGCAGTTAATAAAGTGTTTTAAGTGGTGTTTAGCATGTTGCTATGTGGTTACTAGAGTGTTCTAGGTTGTTGCCTGGGCATTGTTATGCAGTTGCTAAATTGTTGTTAGCGTTTTTTAGCATGTTGCTATTGTTTATGTATATTATATTTTATATTACATTTCAGTTCAAATCAATATTTTTCAAAATAATGTCAATATAAATTTTTGTCTAAATCATGCAGCCCTAGTGAGGGCTAATGTTGCTAACATTTGCTAAAGTATTGTAAATGTTTTTTAAGCGCGTTTCTACACGGTTTCCAAGTGGTTGTCAGGGCATTGCTGTGTAGTTGCTAAGATGTTCTGCATGGTTTAGATCAGGCATGGCTTGTCTACATTTGCAGGTAGGGCAGAGCCCCGCCTAAACATTCATCCACTTGAAAACATAGATCCATACTATAAACTGCCAATAATGTAATTTGTTTGCCTCTAAATATGTTCAAAATGCTGATATGTGTATTTAAAAGCAGGCCTAGTATAAGTCGTAAAGTAACCGAAAGCTCCGTTACACACAGTTTGATATATGTAGATATTCAAACATGTGGTACAGAGTCAGCTGAACTCAACAGCGCCCCTCAGTTTTACCAATGGAAATCTGTGGTCAAATATGGTACTGCAATGAGCCCTCATTGAAACACGTTAGGGCAGAATTAATCATAGTGCCAAACCAAAGGTTTCAACTTTAGTATTAGTGGTTTATAGTAGTTTATGTTCTGTTGCAATGCAGCTGCTCGGGTGTTATGGGCGTTTGCTTTCTGGTCCGAGTCAAAAGAGTCCACCCCATGTATGTATGATATTCTGATCTCTAGATATGACACGGACAGATCCCTCCTTCAATGTAAATCTGTGGGATTTGTCCACTTGTTTTATGGTGCACCAGGCAAAACTCATAATTATACACCTCTCGTCAACAGGCAACATTTTGAGGTATCATTCACATTAAGGATTATATGTCTGTTCAAATCCCTAAATCTAACTATAGGCAATTTTACTAGTGATTCTTGCCTTAGCAAATACCACTAATTAGCCCAAAGAAGTTGTGTTAAGTTTGATCCGCCTCACTTAAGCTAAAAAAGCCCTAGTTATTTCAGATTGTTAAAAGAGAATATTTACTCTACATGTAGAGTAACGGGAGAGTCCCGGGAGCTAATTGCATTAGTTTGTTTAAATAAAACGCCCATCTCCTGCTCTCTAATGCACTCTAGAACATGTGAAAAAGTCTCTGTGGTTTAATTCCCGGGGTTAGTCTTCAAATCATTAAATGAAAGTGAAATAAAAACCTGTTCCTCTTTTATTCGTTCTGTGATTTTCACTGTAGCATCCTCATGTGCTCTGAAGAGACTGATTACACTGGCTCGTTCAGGGTCTAGAATATTCCCATTGCAATCCCGAACTACCACATCCAACTCCAAGATCCTACAGAGAGGAAAAAGAAAGAAACCACGGATGACGTTGGTTTATTTCAAACAGACGTGGACACAAATGGAGAAGACAAGTGAAAAAGTTACTTATTTCCGTAGTCGATCTTTGACGTGATTTTCTGTTTGAGCTCCTTAAACTCGTCGTTTGGCAACGTTCCAGAGAGAAGCTGTGAGCGCCACTCCATTAGATCCCACATCAGCCTCTGGACCTGACTGAAACGCTCCTTCTTACTGGCCTGCTAAAGTAGAAAGTCAAGCACTGTTTGGTCAGATGTTAAGGATTTACGGTAAGGAAGAGAGAGAACCTGAATGACACGTACACATGCTTGGAATCGAATACTAGAGTACTGCATACTATTTTTTTTTAAGAAAGTCAAACAATATGACAATTACAACAACAAATGCTTCAAAGAGTAGTATGCTGCTGTCAATTGTCACATGTAAATATCTAATAATTTACCTCCATAAATATGTGCAGTCCAGTTATCATCTCGGAAATAAATATTGTTATTTTTATAAAAAATATAGTACATTTTGACAGCCTAATCAGAAACAGAGATGTTAAAAAATACGGTTTATATAATTTCTGAATTGTTCGTCACACTGGAAGTGGAAGGTCAAATTCGAGAGCACTGTATTGGGGAATACAGAATGTCACACTGTGTGCTCTGCTTGTAAAGTGTGCTTTGGACAAATGTACAAAGTAGGTCATCCTAGTTTTCTATGCAAACAGAATATACAGAACGATATATAGTCACTGCTAAAATACTATGTGCAGTATGGTACTGTAGCTTGTTATTTTTAACATATCCAAAGTTCAAATTCTTACCATAAAGAGTTGTTTCCAGATGCTGCCCCATTCTCTCAATGTGGTGGTGACCTCCTTAACCAGGGGCATCTCAACAGAGGTTATGATCTCTTCATCTCTACAATGAGAGAGAGAGAGAGAGAGAGAGAGAGAGAATTCTTCATTCACCTTAAATCCAACCCCCCGAGACACCCTTCAATCCAAAGCCCTCCAAATCCAAGAGCTGAACCCAGAAAAGAGTCCCCTACATCAGTTGGTACTGAGACTGATCGTCCCCCCTCAAACACACATTGATCAGTCTCACATCAACACTGTTCTCCAAACACCAATCAGAGTAAACCAAATTATAACGCAATGCAAAGAAACCTATCTGGAACATTGGGAAGAAGAAACTAAAAGCCAAAGTCGATCTGAGTGTTATCTGGCCCTAAACAGAGAGTATGAGTTGGCAAAATATCTCTACTGTCAGAGATCGAAAACAGAGACAGACCCTCACCAATACAGGCTCAGTGACCACACATTGGCAATTGAAACAGGAAGACACAAAAAATCATGGCAGCCAAAAGAAAACCGAATATGTGCTCACTGTTGGACAGGTGAGGTCGAGACTGAGATGCACTTCCTCTTAAAATGTGAAACATTCAGAGAAATAAGGAACGTTTACTTAAACAAGTTTAACTCTGAAACTTTAGACTTTAAAGACCTAAATGACCTCTCAAAATGACCTCCTAGAAGAAGGAGACAGGGCACATCTTACTGCCCAATATGTATCAACATGCCACAACCTGAGGGACAGGGAAAGATCTGGACAAACACACACACACACACACACACACACACACACAATGTGATGTGGTCAAATAAATAATAATAATAATAATGTATATATTGCTGTTATTTATATATTACTAATAATTATATTATATACTGTCAAAATGTATTTTGATTTTATTTTATTTATTATATATGATGCTTTGGCAACATTGTTTTTGAAACTTTCATGCCAATAAAGCCCATTGAACTGAATTGAATTGAATTGAGAGAGAGAGAGAGAGAGAGAGAGAGAGAGAAGATAGAGAGAGAAGATAGAGAAGGATGGATGGATGTCTAGACACTGTAGATAGATAGATGTCAAGGTAGATAGATGTGTAGAAAGATGTCTAAATGTCTATATAGATGTCTAGCTAGACATCTAGAGGTCTAGATAGATGTCTAAATGTCTAGAAAGAACTCTTAATGTCTAGATAATGTCTAAATAAGGTACATGTCTAAATTTCTAGATAAGATAGAAGTCTAAATGTCTAGATAGATGTCATAATGTCTAGAAAGAAATCTTAATGTCTAGATAATGTCTAAATAAGGTACATGTCTACATTTCTAGATAATATAGAAGTCTAGATGTCTAGATAGATGTCTAAATAAGGTATGTGTCTAAATGTTTAAATAAGATAGATGTCTAAATGTCTAGATATATGTCTAGATAGATGTCTAAATATCTAGAAAGAACTCTTAATGTCTAGATAGATGTCTAAATAAGGTACATATCTAAATTTCTAGATAAGATAGAAGTCTAGATGCCTAAATGTCTAGATAGATGTCTAAATGTTTAGAAAGAACTCTTAATGTCTAGATAGATATCTAAATGTCTAGAAAGAACTCTTAATGTCTAGATAATGTCTAAATAAGGTACGTGTCTAAATGTTTAAATAAGATAGATGTCTAAATGTCTAGAAAGAACTCTTAATGTCTAGATAATGTCTAAATAAGGTACATGTCTAAATGTTTAAATAAGATAGATGTCTAAATGTCTAGAAAGAACTCTTAATGTCTAGATAATGTCTAAATAAGGTACATGTCTAAATGTTTAAATAAGATAGATGTCTAAATGTTTAGAAAGAACTCTTAAAGTCTAGATAGATATCTAAATGTCTAGAAAGAACTCTTAATGTCTAGATAATGTCTAAATAAGGTACATGTCTAAATGTTTAAATAAGATAGATGTCTAAATGTCTAGAAAGAACTCTTAATGTCTAGATAGATGTCTAGAAAGAACTCTTAATGTCTAGATAGATATCTAAATGTCTAGAAAGAACTCTTAATGTCTAGATAATTTCTAAATAAGGTACATGTCTACATTTCTAGATAATATAGAAGTCTAGATGTCTAGATAGATGTCTAAATAAGGTACATGTCTAAATTTCTAGATAAGATAGAAGTCTAAATGTCTAGATAGATGCCTAAATGTCCATATAGATGTGTAAATGTTTAGAAAAACCTCTTAAATTCTAGATAGATGTCTAAATAAGGTACATGTCTAAATGTCTAGCTAGATGTCTAAATATCTAGATAGACGTCTAGAAAAGATAGATGTATAAATGTATAGCAAAACATCTAAATATCTAGATACATGTTTATTTGTCTAGATAGACATCTAAATATCTACATAGATGTCTAAGGGTCTAGGTAGATATCTATAAAATACAGAAGTCTAAATGTCTAAATAGATGTCTAGATGAACGTCTAAATGTCTAGATAGGTGTCTAAATGTCAGGATAGATGTCTTAATGTCCAGATAGATTTCTAAATTTAGATCAAAGGCAAGCCAATTCAGATTATAAAACAGCTTGGGGTTCTTTTAGATTATAGGTTACGGTGGGATAATGGACTGAAGTCATCAACAAAAAGGGACATCAAAGATTTTTTTTCTTAAATAGTTGGTTTCTTTTAATGTAATACATCAATATTGAAAATGTTTTATAGTGTTTTTATTGAGAGTGTCATGAGTATATGTATCAACTGCTGGATTGGAAATGCTACTTTGGCACAAAGGAGTTTAAAAAAATGTTTTATTACTGCAAGCAAGTTGCTTGGCATTCCGCTGACTGGCCAAGAACAAATTAATAAAACCAGATCTCTAAACAAAGCTTATAAAATTATTTCAGACCATAGGCACCAAATGGATTTATTACCTTTAGATCGTAGGTTTAGGATGTCAGCACTTTTCAAAAATGGGTTGGGGTGTTGTTGTGACTAAGTGTTTGTGTAGACTGTATTCAGTATTTTTATAGATTGTTTTATATATATATATATATATATATATATATATATATATATATATATATATATATATATATATATATATATTCTTACAGATATGTTGTATGTCTTTTATTCTCAGTAACTTGTCAAGAATGCCCACGTCTTAGAAACCTCCACTGCAAAAACATTTCCCCACAAGGATAAATAAAGTTACTAATACTACTAAATATCTACATAGATCTAAATGTCTAGCTAAACATCTAAATGTCTAGACTGATATCTTTTTCTTTTATTTCATCCCAGTTTCTGCCAATTTGGAATGCCCAATTCCCACTACTTAGTAGGTCCTTGTGGTGGCGCGGTTAATCAACTCAGTCCACGTGGCTCATTGTGCTTGACACCGTGGAGACTCACTGCATGTGGAGACTCATGCTACTCTCCACGATCCACGCACAACTTTCCATGTGCCCCATTGAGATCGAGAACAACTAATCATGGAATCAGGAGTTACCATGTGACTCTACCCTCCCTAGCAACTGGGCAAATTTGGTTGCTTTGGAGACCTGGCTGGAGTCACTGGATTCGAACTCACGACTCAAGGGGTGGTAGTCAGCATCAATACTCACTGAGCTAGCCAGGCCCCCACTCTAGATAGATATTTATTTGTCTAGATAGAGTCTAAATTTCTAGATAGATGTCCAGAAAAGATATATGTCTAAATGTCTAGCTAGACATCAGAATGTCAAGCTAGATGTGTAAATGTCTAGATAGAGGTCTAAATGTCTAGATAAATGTCTAGAAAAGATAGATGTCTAAATGTCTAGCTAGACATCAATATGTCAAGATAGATGTTTTAATGTCAAGATAGATGTCTAAATGTCTTGAAAAATATCTAGAAAAGATAATGGTCTAAATATCTAGATAAATGTCTAGAAAAGATAGATGTAGAAATTTCTAGACAAATGTCTAAAAAAGATAAATGTCTAAATGTCTAGAAAAGATAGATGTATAAATGTCTAGAAAAGATAGATGTCTAAATGTCTAGCTAGACTTCAGAATGTCAAGATAGATGTGTAAATGTCTAGATGGAGGTCTAAATGTCTAAATAAATGTCTAGAAAAGATAGATGTCTAATTTTCTATCTAGACATCTAAATGTCTTCAAAGACATCTACATTTCCAGATAAATGTCTATAAAAAATAGATATCTAAATGTCTAGATAGATTTCTAGAAAAGATAAATGTATAAATGTCTAGACAAATGTCTAGAAAAGATAGATGTCTAAATGTCTAGCTAGACATCAATATGTCAAGATAAATGTTTTAAATGTCAAGATAGATGTCTAAATGTCTTGATAAATGTCTAGAAAAGATAGAGGTCTAAATGTCTTGATAAAAGTCTAAAAAAGATAGATGTCTAAATGTCTAGCTAGACTTCAGAATGTCAAGATAGATGTGTAAATGTCTAGATAAATGTCTAGAAAAGATAGATGTCTAATTTTCTATCTAGACATCTAAATGTCTCGAAAGACATCTACATTTCCAGATAAATGTCTAAAAAAAGATGTCTAAATTTCTAGATAAATGTCTAGAAAAGATAGATGTCTAAATGTCTAGCTAGATATCAATATGTCAAGATAGATGTCTAAATGTCTTGAAAAATATCTAGAAAAGATAGAGGTCTAAATATCTAGATAAATGTCTAGAAAAGATAGATGTATAAATGTCTAGACAAATGTCTAAAAAAGATAGATGTCTAAATGTCTAGATAAATGTCTAGAAAGGATAGATGTCTAAATATCTAGATAAATGTCTAGAAAAGATAGATGTCTAAATGTCTAGCTAGATGTCTAGAAAAGATAG
Organism: Moxostoma hubbsi; assembly: GCA_032164185.1. Lineage (NCBI taxonomy): Eukaryota > Metazoa > Chordata > Actinopteri > Cypriniformes > Catostomidae > Moxostoma > Moxostoma hubbsi. The sequence continues at coordinate 180,970 of JAVLUX010000025.1, forward strand.
ATGTCTAAATGTCTAAATAAATGTCTAGAAAAGATAGATGTATAAATCTCTAGATAGAGGTCTAAATATTTTGATAAATGTGTAGAAAATATGGATGTCTAATTTTCTATCTAGACATCTAAATGTCTCGAAAGACATCTACATTTCCAGATAAATGTCTATAAAAAAAATAGATGTCTAAATGTCTAGATAGATTTCCAGAAAAGATAGATGTATAAATGTCGGGAGAACCGCTGCCAGGGGCAGGGGAGTCCCCTCCCCGCTCGCGGACGGCGGTCTTCCCTCGACCCCTCCGTGCCACAGAAAGATAGATGTCTAAATGTCTAGCTAGACATCAATATGTCAAGATAGATGTTTTAATGTCAAGATAGATGTCTAAATGTCTTGATAATGTCTAGAAAAGATAGAGGTATAAATTTCTAGAAAAGATAGATGTATAAATGTCTTGATAAAAGTCTAGAAAAGATAGATGTCTAAATGTCTAGCTAGACTTCAGAATGTCAAGACAGATGTCTAAATGTCTAGAAAAGATAGATGTCTAAATGTCTAGCTAGACATCAATATGTCAAGATAGATGTTTTAATGTCAAGATAGATGTCTAAATGTCTTGATAAATATCTACAAAAGGTAGAGTTCTAAATGTCTTGATAAATGTTTAGAAAATATTGTTGTCTAATTTTCTCTCTAGACATCCAATTGTCTTGAAAGACATCTACATTTCCAAATAAATGTCTAAAAAATAGATGTCTAGATGTATAGATACATTTCTAGAAAAGATAGATGTATAAATGTCTAGATAGATGTCTAGAAAAGATAGATGTCTAAATGTCTAGCTAGACACCAATACGTCAAGATAGATGTTTTAATGTCAAGATAGATGTCTAAATGTCTTGATAAATATCTAGAAAAGATAGATGTCTAAATGTCTTGATAAATGTCTAGAAAAGATAGATGTCTAAATGTCTAGCTAGACATCAATATGTCAAGATAGATGTCTAGATAGAGGTCTAAATGTTTTGAAAAATGTGTAGAAAATATGGGTCTAATTGTCTATCTTGGCATCTAAATGTCTAGATAGTCATCTACATTTCCAGATAAATGTCTAGAAAAAATAGATGTCTAAATGTCTAGATAGATATAATATCTAAATATATGTCTACATTTCTAGATAAATGTCATGATAGACATCTAAATGTCTAGCTTGACCTGTAAATAGTTGTCTTAATGTATAGAAAAATATTTTCAAATGTCCAGACAGACAGACAGATGGATGGATTGATAGATACTCACCCTCTCTTCTCGATGATGACTTCCTTTAGCTCTATAAAGCTGGCAGGAAATGCACCCTTAGATAAAGGAACACATTTTGAAATAATCAGATAGAAACTAGAGGAAGCTCAGGTTAGATATTCAGGGACAAAACAGTCTGGGTCTTGTACAAACACTATGAAATAAACATGTTTTGCTTACTTTTCTCTCCTTGTTCTTGGTCAGGTATCCTTTATACCATCCTGGAACAATAACAGTCCTCTTTAGATTCCATGCAGTTTATGAGATTTTCTGTTATTAAGTTATTTTCTTCATTACAAGGTCTTCAGTATTGCAGTATGCCTCACCTTCACATGACTCCTGTATGTGCACCGTGTCCCCAATAGCAAGAGACAACTGCTTGTCTGCTTTAGCTGTGAAATTCCACTTAACTTTAGAGAAAATGAGAGGGAGAGATAGACAGAGAAAATATGAACAACATTAAAATGTAGTTAAATCTATCGGTTATTTCACTCTGATCCAAATGTGGACTCCAAAGCTCAGATCATTTAGTCTTGGTGTGTTGAGAAATGACTTTTGATTTATGGAGTGGTGGTGGTGGTGGCGTAGTGGGCTAAAGCACATAACTGGTAATCAGAAGGTTGCTGGTTTGATACCCACAGCCACCACCATTGTGTCCTTGAGTAAGGCACTTAACTCCAGGTTGCTCCGGGGGGATTGTCCCTGTAATAAGTGCACTGTAAGTCACTTTGGATAAAAGCGTCTGCCAAATGCATAAATGTAAATGATTAAAGACTTTGATATCTTAGCAAATCTGAGCACAGTTTGAGACATTGTTGAGATCTCTTCTGAAACACTAGAGGAAGCACATGCTAAATTACTAGTATAAGAGCAATAAAAGTGAGCAAAATTCACTATTTGTAATGCATTTAATCTAACTGCTTTCTAGGAGAAAGAGTCGAAATATTAAAGAGATCTTATTTATGTTTAGCTTTTTTGTCCTGTGGGTTTAACCATAAAATAAAAGCAATAATATACGGATGCTTGCTCGCAGACTCTGATAATGACAGTGAAAAGATTTACAGCATCTACAGATGTGATCTACAGTACATTGCATATGCGCATGCACACACACACACACACACACACACACACACACACACACACACACACACACACAAACTTTATTTCTGCAACTACATGTTCGTTGGCCTACTTCCTCCAACAGTAACTTCCTGTGAAACACCACACACACACACACACATAAACACACACACACACACCACCAACAGCTGCATTACATCAGAATACATATTAATACATTAAAGAAAATTTAAAAAGCAATGTTTATGCACGTGTATGCATTATGTGTTCACACAGCTTAAACTTTATAATTGATTCATAATATGTGGTAAGCAATGCGTTGCAGTGCACTAGTGAGAGAAACCTGCTGACTGCACCATATATCACCAAATCATCCATCTCAGAGGTAGTGCAAGTGAAACATTGTGAACGCACAGTTCCACACAGAATTACATACTGTAATTGTATATACAGATTTACTTATTAGTATTATAACGCTTTATTATATTTACTCATTTATTTTTATTTATTAATTATTATTTTTTATATATATAAATATATATATATATATATATATATATATATATATTGCATAATGATAATAAAGCTTATTTTAAGAATATATTTTGTGTTTTATTTATTTATTTATTGCATTTAAACTTAAATAGTAAAGTATTTATTTATACATGATGGTAGTATTTTTTGTTGTGCTTACGTGGTGGTTTAAATAATAATAAAAAACAATAATAATTGCATTAAAGTAATATACAGCAAAATAAAATCCCCATTGACAATAATGGGAGTTGCACAAATAACTAAAAAAAACAAACAAAAACAAAGTTTAAGAGGAAATGTGCATAACTGACATATATATGTCAAATCTAATTCACATTTCCCATTTCAGTACAAAATGTGACCTGGACATGTTTTGTGACATTTGCCCCATTAGCCCGAAATGCATCTCTGACAGTCAGGCCCTCACATAAGTTTGGATGTTGACTGCATGAATATCAATGTTGCATTTACGTTATAAACTATCATATAACCCTAAACATGCTACATCTCTCCAGTGGCACCACAGACACTAATTCTGCACAGAAAAAAAAGTCATTCGTAATTCGGTTAATGTTTGGGGTTTTGCTTATTCTCAATCTTATCTACCCTGATTCACTCCCCTCTGCAGAGGTAAAGCTGCTTGCACCACAACGGCGCCATCATCACGGCATTAATCTCAATATTGCAGAATCTCAAAGTCGAACAAACGCTAAATGATAAAACTCCAAAATCATTTTACGCCAGTGACGGTCGGGCTGCTAGACTGATCCGTCTGTGCCCACATCCGGAGATATAGGAAATGGATGGAGCCTCGATATGCACCCGCTTTAAGGGCTGCTGTCTTCACAAGTGATGCACACACATAAAACATCAGCACACAAAAGAAAAGTACAACTCACCAACTCCATATCTTTCAGAGCTGGTTCTAGTCCAGGGAGACATGACTGAACTAGGAATAGGTCTAAGTTCCTTTCTTTTGCTCTACCTCTACCTTTAGTTTATGGGGTGTGAGAAACAACTAGAATAAATCGCTCCTCCTTCTTTCTGTCTGTCTGCTCTTCCTCTTCCTCTTTTGCACTCACTTTGTGTCACACCATTTAATCGTCAGACATTAAGCAACAGAGCGTTCAACGTGTCCGCGTGCTATTATGACTAAAGCTCACATTTCACATTTTATACTTTTCCCCTGATATCCGCACACTGTTAGTATAATGTCATATTTTAGCTGTTCATGAGCATTTTCAGCCCTTCCTCCAAGTCTTATAATTAATCAGGATTTTCTAGTGGTGTTGCACCTTTTAATAAACACTCCGTTCACATGTGAAATGACTTGCGAGTTTGTGGTCATGTCAGATATACTGTCGTATTTAACCCCCAAATGTTTCTATAACAGCCCCTTTGTGAAGCCGCATCACATTGTGACAAACTCACACAAACATCTGCTCTGAAATGTGCGGCTGAATCTGTTCAAATAAGACAATAATGATCAGAATGAGTCTCTATGACACAGTTAGCATCAAGGATATGAACTTAGCAAGTATAGCAATTATGTTTAATCTGTTAAAGGGTTTTCATTTGATTGTGACCTTTGAAAATGACAAGAAAGCTTGTTACAGACTTTTTACAGCCCTACAGACTGAAATTGCACATGTTGTCAGCCACTGACTGTCCAGTGAGTCATGACGTTTTACTCCTGCAGGGGGCGCTTGACGCTCTGAAAACCGAATCTTCCATTCATCCCCATTTAAACCTCATGAACATTTATATCTTATTGGAGACATTTTACACTGGATAGTTATGCTTAATAAAAACTGATAATTGCACAGATTCATACCTGTGAAGCATTATCTATAAAAGTATTTTTTAAAATCTCATTCACTAATAATAAACAACTGTGATTGGCCCATCCTGGCCAGCGCTGAGAAAAGTAACAGGTACCACGTGACACCGCTGTCTGCACGAGAGGGAGATTACGCGACACTAGTTGGGCAATACCAACTCATACGATGGGGGGGGGTCTACAGTTTTTTGTCTGATCATGACAGACTCACGGTCTCGCAATTGGAAGGTATTTCATACTAAATAATTTTCAAGATTGCACATGTTGACTGTATCACTGTTGTATAGTGAACTAATTTTAAATCTTATAAAAAAGGACCAATAAGGTATCATTAATGTCGCCAATCACGCATCACATTCCAAGTCTTCTGAAGGCATGTGAACCCAAAATAAGTTCATCGTGATTTTCATTTTCCTACGAATATTTATGCAATGACATAGTATTGCTTTTTGGTATCGGAGCATTTTTATGAGTACGAGTGCAATATGCAATCGACTAAAACTAGTTCTCGTGTTAGCATGTTGTTAAGGGGTTAAAGGGAAAGGAGGCGGCGAGAACCGGCTTGATAATGTAAATAATAGTTTAATGAAGAACTAAACAAAAAGACAAACACACACAGGTGTCAGACAGCTGTTCGTAAATCTCTCTCTCTCTGTTCCACTGCAGTCTCCAGTCGGATTTCATCCCTCTCTGAGGCTTGATTAGCCTGATTAGGGGCCGGGTGAGTAGAATCACGACCTGGCCCCACCCACCGACCTGGCCCCGCCCTCCACCCTGTCGCACATGTTTCACTCAGCATGAGCTTCTTTCAAGGACTCATTAACCAAGGGAAGATTTTAACTGACAAGTGACTTAAATGACTTGTTCTTTCACACCAACACCAACAGCAGGTCTTCAAAACAATATGTTGCCGAGTTGCATGGGACACTTTTATTATGATTTTGAGTCCTTTTTGAGCTTTAAAGAGAGAGAGAGAGAGAGAGAGGTCGAGACAGAGACACACTTTCTCCTTCACTGTGAGACATTTACAGAGGTGAGAGAGAAATACCTCCACAAACTCTCAAACCTCATGCCACAGTTTCCCAGTTCAGATGCTGGTGTTACTGGGGGAGATCAGATCAGATGCTGGTGTTACTGGGGGAGATCAGATCAGATGCTGGTGTTACTGGGGGAGATCAGATCAGATGCTGGTGTGTGATTACACACGCCCGGTCCCGTATTAGGCTAATTAAGCCGTCAAGAGGGATAAAGGCCACTCGCAGACGGCGATCGAGAGAGAGAGCTCAATTACGTACGTCCGTTATCTTTATGTGTTTGTCTTTTGAGTTCTTCATTAAACCTTTAGTTTATATGTTAAGCCGGTTTCTCGCCTCTTCCTTGCCCATGAATTATGTGTTACATTGGTGCCGAAAGCCCGGGAAGGAAGAGGGATACGCCGTAGCGGAGTTCTCGCCACTTCTCAATGGAGCAGCCGCGGCCATCTGCCGGGGGACGGAGGAGCCCAGCCACCTGGACGCGGAGGAACGGCCGCCAACCGCGAGGGGAGGAGGGGCTCCTGGCCGACCACCTGGAGCAGTTAGGGCCGCTGCCAGGGGCGGGGGAGTCCCCTACTAGCCGCTGGAACACGGCGGGGTTGGAGACTGCCGACCGCGTGCGGGGAGGGGCTCGCCGCCGACCGCCTGGAGCGGGAGAACCGCTGCCAGGGGCGGGGGGAGGGCCCTTCGACACCCCGGGAACGCGGCGGGGCGTTCCGTCCGCCAGGGGCTGAGGACTGCCTCCGATCTGCCCGGAGAGGCGCGGCTGTCGTCCTGTAGAGGGTGGAGAAGTGGCTGAGGAACGAGCTACGGCGTATCAGAGAACCGGCGAGTACGTTTTTTTTTTTTTCCTTTAATCTCTCTCTCCTCTCTCTCTCGCTACCGCTCTGTGTTGGCCTTTTCCCTCTTTTTTAAATTCTGGTGTTCGTGGGAGGGGAGGTACCGCCCAGTGCAGGAACCTCCCCCCCCCCTATTTTTAATTGTTGTTTCCCTCCCTCTTTTTTAAATGATGGTGTTTGTGGGAGGGGAGGTACTGCCCAGTGCAGGAACCCTCCCCCCCATTTTTAATTGTTGGTTTTTTGTTTCCCTCCCCTTGCCCCCTCCCTCGTCCAGGTTGATGGGGATGACCTGCCGGCAGACCGCGCGGGAGGCGCCCCCCCCCCCCCCCCCCAGGGGATGTACATCAGGCCGGGGGTCCCCAGCCTGAAAGAACGGGGGAGGAATGTGGCACGGTGGAGGGCGGGACCGGCGCGTGATTACGCACGCCCGGTCCCGTATTAGGCTAATTAAGCCGTCAAGAGGGATAAAGGCCACTCGCAGACGGCGATCGAGAGAGAGAGCTCAATTACGGACATCCGTTATCTTTATGTGTTTGTCTTTTGAGTTCTTCATTAAACCTTTAGTTTATATGTTAAGCCGGTTTCTCGCCTCTTCCTTGCCCATGAATTATGATCTGTGTTACATGGTGTTACTGGGGGAGTTCAGATCAGATGCTGGTGTTACTGGGGGAGAACAGATCAGATGCTGGTGTTACTGGGGGAGTTCAGATCAGATGCTGGTGTTACTGGGGGAGATCAGATCAGATGCTGGTGTTACTGGCGGAGATCAGATTAGATGCTGGTGTTACTGGGGGAGATCAGATCAGATGCTGGTGTTACTGGGGGAGATCAGATTAGATGCTGGTGTTACTGGGGGAGATCAGATCAGATGCTGGTGTTACTGGGGGAGATCAGATCAGATGCTGGTGTTACTGGGGGAGATCAGATTAGATGCTGGTGTTACTGGGGGAGATCAGATCAGATGCTGGTGTTCAGATCAGATGCTGGTGTTACTGGCGGAGATCAGATGCTGATGTTATTGGGGGAGATCAGATCAGATGCTGATGTTACTGGGGGAGATCAGATCAGATGCTGGTGTTATTGGGGGAGATCAGATCAGATGCTGATGTTATTGGGGGAGATCAGATCAGATGCTGGTGTTACTGGGGGAGATCAGATGCTGGTGTTAATGGGGGAGATCAGATCAGATGCTGGTGTTACTGGGGGAGAACAGATCAGATGCTGGTGTTACTGGGGGAGATCAGATCAGATGCTGGTGTTACTGGGGGAGATCAGATGCTGGTGTTAATGGGGGAGATCAGATCAGATGCTGGTGTTACTGGGGGACATCAGATCAGATGCTGGTGTTCAGATCAGATGCTGGTGTTACTGGCGGAGATCAGATCAGATCAGATGCTGGTGTTACTGGGGGAGATCAGATCAGATGCTGGTGTTACTGGGGGAGATCAGATGCTGGTGTTAATGGGGGAGATCAGATCAGATGCTGGTGTTACTGGGGGAGAACAGATCAGATGCTGGTGTTACTGGGGGAGAACAGATCAGATGCTGGTGTTAATGGGGGAGATCAGATCAGATGCTGGTGTTACTGGGGGAGAACAGATCAGATGCTGGTGTTAATGGGGGAGATCAGATCAGATGCTGGTGTTACTGGGGGAGAACAGATCAGATGCTGGAGTTAATGGGGGAGATCAGATCAGATGCTGGTGTTACTGGGGGAGAACAGATCAGATGCTGGTGTTACTGGGGGAGAACAGATCAGATGCTGGTGTTACTGGGGGAGATCAGATCAGATGCTGGTGTTAATGGGGGAGATCAGATCAGATGCTGGTGTTACTGGGGGAGAACAGATCAGATGCTGGTGTTACTGGGGGAGATCAGATCAGATGCTGGTGTTACTGGGGGAGAACAGATCAGATGCTGGTGTTACTGGGTGAGGACCATCATGCATCAGTTGCAGCTAAATTCATTTTTGAGATGCACCCCCTCAGAAACCAATTACTGCCTTAATGTACTTCAGTCACAGTACTTTTATTCTCTTATGTTCATAATGTCCTGTTAAACGCTTATTTTATTTTATAATGTATATTGTTATTATAGTATTTATTTGATTCATTACCGGGTACCTTATTTTAATTCTATCTCTATTGTTATTTGCTCCCATTTTATTATTATTATTTGTCTTGTCATTATCTGTTTTGTGTATTAATTCTTTGGCAATATTGTAAGTAAACACAATCATGACAATAAATTAGAGAGAGAATTAGAGAGAGAGAGAGAGAGAGAGGGGTGGGCAATGTTTTATGCATCAACGCCAATTCTCCTAATATTCAATTCATTCTTCTGTGCAGAGGCAAAGAGAGAGATGAAGAGAGAGAGACTCAAAAGTGCCTATTTCAGAGAGAAGCATCCAGCAATCTGATTGGCTGACAGAAGTAGTGACTGAGTTATTTGGAGAGAGTGTGTGTGAATAGAGGCAAGAGCAAGTGTACTAGAAGATTGAAGGTCGCTCAAGGTAAGTAAAGCGACTAATGTACCGCTATAAATCTGACATTAAATATGACATCAGTCATTGCATCCGAGATCTCACTTCCTTTGCTGTTACTGAATTTCGAATAGACAGACATATGCTTTCAAATATGAAAATATGTTTCAAAGCGAGCTTGTTGTTGAATGCATAACTGGACGTCTATGCATGTGCTTCCTGTATTTTATTGTGTGCTCTAGATGTGTTTTTGGTTGTTGCATTATCTGACAGATGGCTAGAGAATGTATACACTGTATACCTATAGACTCATTATCATACTCATGAATAATTCAAATCAAAGCTTGATATTTATCACAATAATGTTAAATTTTTTTACAGACAACAGGCAGACAAGAAAGACAGATTGATAGATAGAGGTATCTGTCTCGATCTCTTTGGCTTTCTCTTTCTGTGTCTGAGGTTTCGCATTCAAAGTGCTTATCCAGCTGCGTTTGTGAGTGAGAGAGCCGGTAATTGTCAGAAGATGTTTTAAAGTACTGATTTATGGTCTATTTGAGACTGCTGATCAAAAGGAGGCTTCCCGTGTATGTGTGTGATTCAAAGAAATGTAGAGATGAAGCACATGTCCTCTTCACGTCACATCTCTTCAGTTTACCACACAAATAACAAACAAAACATACCAATATTTAAAAGGATGGTGTCCTAGCAACATAACCACCATGAGGACTGTGCATGTCAGCAGCAATCAAAAGATGGGCAACTATATTCCTCACAGACTTCCTGAGGAATGGGGCAATAAAAGTGATGAATGTGTCTACTTGCTAATCAATGAATGGATTGAGCAATTATGATGAAGGATGGAGAAAATATGAGCTGGATTCAAGCAAGATCGTTTTTAGAACATGTTTGGAGTGGATTTTCAAGAACACATTAAAGAGGCAAAAATCACCAGCTTGCTAAAAACAAAAGTCAAAGAGACTCAATTCTTTTGGGAAGCACAGGAATAGGGTTAGGGTTCTTTTGAATCTACAGTGCTAAACATACAGTGCGACAAGTGTAGTGCGATTCCCAAACAAATAACTCTTGTGAGTCGATTCTTTTGAATCTACAGTGCTAAACATACAGTGCGACAAGTGTAATATGATTCCCAAACAAATGACTCTTATGAGTCGATTCTTTTGAATCTACAGTGCTAAACATACAGTGCGACAAGTGTAATATGATTCCCAAACAAATGACTCTTATGAATCGGTTCTTTTGAATCTACAGTGCTAAACATACAGTGCGACAAGTGTAATATGATTCCCAAACAAATGACTCTTATGAGTCGATTCTTTTGAATCTACAGTGCTAAACATACAGTGCGACAAGTGTAATATGATTCCCAAACAAATGACTCTTATGAGTCGATTCTTTTGAATCTAGAGTGCTAAACATACAGTGCGACAAGTGTAGTGCGATTCCCAAACAAATAACTCTTATGAGTCGATTCTTTTGAATCTACAGTGCTAAACATACAGTGCGACAAGTGTAATATGATTCCCAAACAAATGACTCTTATGAGTCGATTCTTTTGAATCTACAGTGCTAAGCATACAGTGCGACAAGTGGAATATGATTCCCAAACAAATTACTCTTATGAATCGGTTCTTTTGAATCTACAGTGCTAAACATACAGTGCGACAAGTGTAATATGATTCCCAAACAAATGACTCTTATGAGTCGATTCTTTTGGGTATCTACAGTTATAAACATACAGTGTGACAAGTGTAATATGATTCCCAAACAAATGACTCTTATGAATCGGTTCATTTGAATCTACAGTGCGACAAGTGTAATACGATTCCCAAACAAATGACTCTTGTGAGTCGATTCTTTTGAATCTACAGTGCTAAACATACAGTGCGACAAGTGTAATATGATTCCCAAACAAATGACTCTTATGAGTCGATTCTTTTGAATCTAGAGTGCTAAACATACAGTGCGACAAGTGTAATATGATTCCCAAACAAATGACTCTTATGAGTCGATTCTTTTGAATCTAGAGTGCTAAACATACAGTGCGACAAGTGTAATATGATTCCCAAACAAATGACTCTTGTGAGTCGATTCTTTTGAATCTACAGTGCTAAACATACAGTGCGACAAGTGTAATATGATTCCCAAACAAATGACTCTTATGAGTCGATTCTTTTGAATCTACAGTGCTAAACATACAGTGCGACAAGTGAAATATGATTCCCAAACAAATGACTCTTATGAATCGGTTCTTTTGAATCTACAGTGCTAAACATACAGTGCGACAAGTGTAATATGATTCCCAAACAAATGACTCTTATGAGTCGATTCTTTTGGGTATCTACAGTTATAAACATACAGTGTGACAAGTGTAATATGATTCCCAAACAAATGACTCTTATGAATCGGTTCATTTGAATCTACAGTGCGACAAGTGTAATATGATTCCCAAACAAATGACTCTTGTGAGTCGATTCTTTTGAATCTACAAGGCTAAACATACAGTGCGACAAGTGGAATATGATTCCCAAACAAATGACTCTTATGAACCGATTCTTTTTCTTTTTTTTCTCCTCTTTTTCTCCCCAATTTGGAATGCCCAATTCCCAATGTGCTCCAAGTCCTCATGGTGGTGTAGAGACTCTCCTCAATTCGGGTGGCGGAGGACGAATCTCAGTTGCCTCCGTGTCTGAGATCGTCAATACACGCATCTTACCACATGGCTTGTTGAGTGTGTTACCATGGAGATGTAGCACGTGTGGAGGCTTAACGCTATTCTCCGCAGCATCCGCGCACAACTTACCATCCGCCCCACCGAGAGCGAGAACCACATTATAGCGACCACAAGGAGGTTACCCCATTTGACTCTACCCTCCCTAGCAACCGGGCCAGTTTGGTTGCTTAGGAGACCTGACTGGAGTCACTCAAACTCCCGACTCCAGGGGTGATAGTCAGCGTCTTTACTTGCTGAGGTACCCAGACCCCCATTATAAGCCGGTTCTTTTGAATCTACAGAGCGAAACATACAGAGTGAGCAGTATAGTTTGAATCCCGAATTAATGACTCTTATGAAACGAAGGAGTAATGAAATGAAGATGGCTTGACAAAATGCTGATTTATCCTGACTTACAATGGCAACCCAGTAATTGCAGAAGGGCATTTTTAATAATTCAAAAACTGTTTAAAGTCTTTTTATGGAGATGGATTCTAGTAAGGCATAACAGATGAGAAATGTGCATTTAAATGAGCTGAAGTCAACACATAGAGAAAGACAGACAGGAAGAGAGTGAGACAGTATATTAAATATTATATTGCCCAGTATATTAAACTACATTAAAAGAATGTCAAAGTTAATGTTGGTAAATGTGACATTATCTCCTTTCAGACTTTGATTGTAATGTGCCTTGTGGCATATGAGCGTTAGAGCATTGCCTTCTTTGCCTTCTTTTTTTAAAGCGAAATCACTCTCAGAAAAAAAGGTACCATTTATGGTACAAAGCTGTCACATTTTTACATTTATAAAATGTAAAAAAAACTAATATTTTTTTCTTTACTCTGTATAGTAAAAAACTTTACTATTTACTATTAAAACCCCATCTTCAGTATGTTCATCCAAAATCACAATAATAACTAGAATAAAATTAAGATTTGGTGCATAATGTAGTATAGACATTATAAACAAGTATAAACAACCTCCGAAACACACCCGGGGACTCTTATTTTGAAATTATGAAGATTTGGTGCATAACGCCAGACTTTTAAGTATAAACAACCCCCGAAACACACCGAGGACTCTTATTTTGAAATGATGGAGATTTGGTGCATAATGTAGTATATACATTATAAACAAGTATAAACAACCCCCGAAACACACCGAGGACTCTTATTTTGAAATGATGGAGATTTGGTGCATAATGTAGTATATACATTATAAACAAGTATAAACAACCCCCGAAACACACCGGGGACTCTTATTTTGAAATGATGGAGATTTGGTGCATAATGTAGTATATACATTATAAACAAGTATAAACAACCCCCGAAACACACCGAGGACTCTTATTTTGAAATGATGGAGATTTGGTGCATAATGTAGTATATACATTATAAACAAGTATAAACAACCCCCGAAACACACCGAGGACTCTTATTTTGAAATGATGGAGATTTGGTGCATAACGCCAGACTTTTAGGTATAAACAACCCCCGAAACACACCGGGGACTCTTATTTTGAAATGATGGAGATTTGGTGCATAATGTAGTATAGACATTATAAACAAGTATAAACAACCCCCGAAACACACCGAGGACTCTTATTTTGAAATGATGGAGATTTGGTGCATAATGTAGTATATACATTATAAACAAGTATAAACAACCCCCGAAACACACGGAGGACTCTTATTTTGAAATGAAAAGGTCTGCCTCAGATGCGTCTGGGGAGGCGTGGCTGTCGTCCATTATGGAGTGTGGAGGAGTGGGCGAGGACAAAGCTACTGCGTATCCCTCCTCCTTCCCGGATTTTCGGCACCAGAGAACCGACTTATCAATATAAATAATATTTGAATTATTAACTGAACCAAAAAGACAAACACACACACACACACACACACACACACAGGTGTCGGACAGCTGTCTGTATATCTCCCTGTCGCACTGCTGTCTTCGGTCAGCCTTCATCCCTCTCGAGGGCTAATTAGCCTGATTAGGGGCCGGGTGTGTAGCATCACGACCCCGCCCCGCCCTCCGCCCTGCCACATTGAGACTGCACCAAACAAGTAGTTACCAAATGTAACAACAAAAACAACAATAAAAGCGGTATAAATAAACGTGAAAACAGTGGAAACCATGCAAGCTCATTCATTATTTCAGCCCAGTGCATGCTGGGATTATTTTTTTTGATTAATTGTGCAGCCCAGTAGAGCATTTACAAGAGCGTTAATTTTGACATGTTTTCAAGTTCACACTTAAACTAACTTATTCTGTGTAGAAAGTCTTCTGAACTCCTGAAATTGGTTTGTGTGAGAAACAGATCATAAATATAGTCAATGTAAACATATGGATTACTTTTATGCTGCCTTTATGTCTTTATTTTTGGAGCTTGGAAATGTTTTTTCCTTTATGAATGCCTCCTGATTTAAATAAATAAGCATCAGGTGATATTATTGAATTCTGAATTGGAATTTAGAACTCCATAATATCATTTCATTGTTAGATATAAAATGTATCATTTTTGAAATGGCTTCATAATGTAATTCATGTTAGCAGCTAACCTTTTAGGTTAAATCTAAATTATGAGCAGCTTCTGAAACTGCTGTTTCAAACTTCCCCAAACTGATTTCCATGGTCTAAATGTTTCTGTTCTCTTTTAAACAGGAGGAAGTGGATACAAGTGTGTAGCATGACCAGCAGAGGGCGACAAACATCAGTCTAATGACACGTGGCCATTAGTACAGAGGGACTACAAGCTGGATGGATGGATTGAGAGACAGATGGATGGAGAAGTCACACTGGAGAATGGATGGACAACATTTGGAATATTTCCCACAGAACTTATCATGATTCCCCGCCTATAGTATTTGCATTGCATTTTGCTCTGAAGTCACTAGTGGTGCATTTAACGTACACACTTTATTAGTATGTATATATATGTCATTCCTTGGATTCAACCCCATGACCATGGCATTGTTGGCACCATGCTCTACTCTTTTATCCAAAGTGACGTGCAGTACATTCATGTGTATGTACAGTATGTTCCCTGGGAATTGAACCCACAACATTAGCATTAGCGCTACGAGCACCATGCTCAGTCGGTTGAGCTACCGGAACGTTCCAACTGCCGGCTTATAATTCACATTCCTATTTATTTATTTCTGAAAATACTGACAAAACTGTCACGCTAAACACTTGTGAATTGAATTAGCCAGTAAACGCGCGCACAGGATGACATCTCAGATAGCACTGGCTGTGACACTCTCCCTTCTAATTCTCCTGACGGTCAGCGGGAATGTTTTGGTTTGTCTGGCTGTGTACGCAACGAAACGCCTGCGTAACGTCACCAACTGCTTCATTGTGTCGCTAGCAGTTACAGACTTTCTCCTGGGTGTCCTCGTGCTGCCATTTTCAACCCTCTACCAAGTTACAGGTGATTGGCCACTGGGCGCGCACTTCTGCAACATCTACGTCTCGTTGGACGTCATGCTATGCACCGCCTCCATCCTCAATCTCTTCGCCATTAGCTTGGACCGCTACTTCGCGGTCACCGCCCCGCTGCACTACCCAATGCTGGTGCTTCCGTGGCGCGTCGCTGCGATATTAGCGACAATCTGGCTAGTCTCAGTGGGCGTGTCATTTGTACCCATTCATCTGGGTTGGAATACCAGAGATCTGTGCGTGCAAAATATCCGAGAGAGCGACCCTGCGCGACACTGCCGCTTTGAGCTAAACCCAACGTACGCGGTGGTCGACGCCTTTGCAACGTTTTATCTTCCCCTGCTGGCCATGTGCTGGAGTTACCACAGAGTATTTCGCATCGCACGGACACAGGCTAAAAGTATCATGTCTACGCGACGGGGACCAACTGTGTCATCGTCTTCGACGGGGGTGACAATGCTAGCCCTGCGCGAGCACAAAGCTACGGTGACGCTAGCGGTGGTGCTTGGTGCATTTTTGGTGTGCTGGTTCCCGTATTTCACGTTTTTCACCGTGATGGGAATACGAAATGAAGAGAACCCGCCGCGTACGGCACAATCAGTGGTGCTTTGGCTAGGTTACGCGAACTCCGCGGTAAACCCTGTACTTTATGCTACACTCAATAGAGACTTCAGATCGGCTTACGTCAAGCTGCTTTGCAGACGACGAAGATCTAAAAGAGGGACAAGAATATCTGTTGTGAAATTGGAGGAGGGGCTAACAAATAGGCACAGCCCTCCTTTGAACAGGGCGGGGCTTCAGTCCAGAACTTGTGTGCTGCTACAAGAGATAGAAAACGGGAAAATAGTAGATTGCAACGCAACGACCGGTGCTACGGTTACTATCATAGTCAATGCTAATAAACAGTATTACAAATGCAAGATCGCTGAACAATCGCTTTAGGTATTAAAGGCATAGTTCACCCAAAAATGAAGATTCTGTCATTGACTTACCCACATGTCCTTCCAAACACATATGCAGGGCTGGACTGGTAATCTGGCATACCGGGCATTTTCCCGGTGGGCCGACGCACTTTGGGTCCAATCAGGGGCGGACATCTGGAGAACTGAGCAGGCTGGTGGGTCGGCCAAGATCAAATGTGCCGCCGCGTTATGCAGAACGGACCACAAAACGGCGCCGCGATATGCAGAAAAGGACAGCGAACACCCCTCACCCCCTCCGCTCAACAACTTTCGGATCACCATCACATTTTATGTTTATAAAACCTGATGATGCAACTGTGACCCAAAAAAAATACAATAAAAAGATACTGTGGAAGCTACGCAGCAGCCATGTCCTCGTTTTATGACCTGCTCATGCCGGGGCAATATTTCACCTCAAGCATGAAGACTGTGTAGCATAAAAATACAGATTAAATGTACTGGTATTTCTTTGTCTTCCTCTGGTTTATACAGTGTGATTACAGCAGGACAACTAAATGCATGCACATACACAAGCTTTTAATTGACATAAGGAAGCGCACAGGCTTGTTTGTTGTCACAAGGCTGCAACTGAGCGTATACATTTGTGTTTTAGACCTG
This sequence comes from Moxostoma hubbsi, assembly GCA_032164185.1. Lineage (NCBI taxonomy): Eukaryota > Metazoa > Chordata > Actinopteri > Cypriniformes > Catostomidae > Moxostoma > Moxostoma hubbsi. The sequence goes on from JAVLUX010000025.1 coordinate 197,827, forward strand.
TGATAAGCCATGATGAAAATATATGTTTTAAAGTCCTGTAAGGTAATAGAAAAACAGGAAGTGAAATTTGATTGGTGGACTGGCTTTTAAGGAATAGTTCTGAAAATTCTGTCATCATTTACTCACTCTCATGTCTTTAGAAACCTGTATCACTTTCTTCATGAAACACAAAAAGAGATATTTATATAGTGTGTATATATATATATGTATACACAGTACTGTGCAATAGTCTTATGGTGCGTTCACATACAATGCGAAGAACATTTTCGTCTTGCATTGCTCGCACGAGTTTGACCGCTGGATTATAAACGTGGAGTAACGCGAACCCGCGAGTATTCCCACTTCTCTTCCGGAAAAGGACAGGAGGCGGGGCTTCTACGACTTGGTTCATAGTAAAGTTCAACCAATAGCTGGAATCAAGTAGACGCGCATATTTCCAGAACTTACCAGGTCGTCCAACTTCCTCGCTCACTTTCCTCCAAACGATGTCTTTTTTTCGTCCGGTCTCTGTACATGTGTGATGTTGTGTCGTACAATTCCGGGAGCACACACACCGCTACAACAATGTTTTCATCCATTTTTCCAGATTTCTTCTGCTACTACGTCAGTGACATCCGAACAATCTCAATGCTGATAGGATTTCACGACAACACGTCAGGCAGATTTTTCGCAAAATACACGGATGAAACGTGTATTTTCAAGTCACCGCCCGGCGCAAATTCGCATCTATTCACGTCTTTGCATTGACTTACATTGTATGTAATCGCGATTCGCTCGCTTCGCGTTGTATGTGAACGCACCTTTAGGCACTTAATAGGTTTAACAACAACATTAGTCTTAAAATGGTTATTTATATCTTCAGTTTTAGTGTGTCAATAGGAAATATAAATGTTAGACTCCCAAACTTTACTTTTGCAATAGAAGATGTTAGAATAGAAGAACAGGGAGCCCTGCAACAGATGGCATTGCCCCCCACAGAGACCCCCACTGAACATCGTGCCCGTCTGAGATTACATAAAGAGACAGAAGCAGTTGAGACAGCTGAAATAGACAGAAGAACTGTGGTGAATTCTGCAAGAAGCTTGATCATCCCATCTGCCAACAACCAAGACAAACTGTGTCCAGTGTATCTAGGAGAATTGGGGCTGTTTTAAAGACAAAGGTGGTCACACCGAATATTGATTTAGCTTTAATATGTTTACTGGACTTTCTATGACATTAATTGATAAATGAAAACTATTTGAAGACATCCTCACTATGCAACATTTTCACAAGTGCCTAAAACTTTTGCACAGTAGTGTGTGTGTGTGTATATATATATATATGCATATATACTGTATATATTTACACACACAATGGAAGTCAATGGTGAAACTAGGTGGAAAATTGACTTTCACTGTCACATTATGAAATCTATCAAACGCCTTCAAAATACGAAACTTTTCCCTTTGTGTTTCGCAGAAGAAAGAAAGTCATACAGGTTAGGAACCACATGAGGATGAGTAAATAATGACAGAATATTCATTTTTGGGTGCAAACGAGTCCTTTGACACTCGAGAGACCAAACTGAGACCCCTCGATTACGATATTATTTAAAAGACGTACCATAAACAGGATATAACGTGTCCATGAGACTGGAATAGTGAGAAACACACAAAGTAATGAGAGAATAAATGGCATGCTTGTGTTTTATATGTTGTTTTTTCTTCAGGTGGTTGGTTTTATTCTCAGATATCTGTTTATTATTTATTGCTTGTTTCGATGTATATATGGTGTTTGTTGACATCTGATATTGATGTTGATTGGCTCGTTTAGTGGCCTGACCAGCTATTCGTTAAAGACAATAATCACACACTATTTAACACTGTCATAAAACAGCAATACCTCCATTCACACGCCAAACACACACACTTATTCCTCAATAGCACAGACATTTCATGGGCTTTCAATGAGCAATCCATCATCCTGGTTTGTCATCAAGGAATATCAAGAAATAAATGGGCCAAAAGCGCGCACGCACACACACACACACACACACACACACACACACACACACATAAAGTAATTCAGTAGATTTCTGACCTCAGGAGATATAAGGAGGAGGACTATGAGGGAATTATAGCAAGACATAAAGAGGAAATACAGGAAGGTGTAAATATGAAAAAAAATAGAGAAACGGTGTTTTAGGCAAAAGAAAAGAAAATATGGCACAAAAACAAACAATTGTATCATTTTTTCTGTTTTGTTTAGTTTTTTATATTAAAAAAAAAAGTCTAATACTTTGAACAATATATTTAAATCTGATGCAACGACCTCATGGAGCACAAAAATAATCTCATGTACCTGCACGATGCAAATAAAAAGCTTGACTAGACACATACAGTACCACGTTTGGACACTCTATACTGAATTTCTGCTTCGTGATCTTTAAATCCTTTAATTTAAAGGCTTATTTGTGTTATTTCATAGTACTGATCACTTTACTATTTGTTTAACATGGAAAACAGCAATAATGAGGAATAAGTAAGTGTGTCCAAACTTAAAGGGTGTAAGGAGACGGCACCAAGGAGACTGTGGATGTTAAGATTTTCAGTGAATAATGACTTAAAATGTTCACCCAAAGCGATCGGATCATCGGATCGCTTCCAAAGGCATGAATTAAACCACTTACGTCTTATGGATTACCCTTGTGCTGCCTTTATGTCCTTTTTGGAGCTTGAAAGTTTTGGACCCCCATTGACTTGCATTGTACGGAAATAAACACATAATTTCTCCAATAAAATATCTTCGTTTGTGTGCTTGAAGAAATCCATATGAGACTGGGACGGCAGACAAAGTGCCTCATACAAAACTCAAAGATGTGATGTCACAGACCAATCAAAACCCAGCGATTCTTTACTTTGCAACATTAATTCTGTTTCGACTTTCCAATTTAATGGAATTTAAAGGGAAATAGCATATGGGAATACTCAAAATGATTCTTAATTGCAATTACTAGCATACGTTTGTTACAGCAACTGACAACATTATTTAATATCAGAGCATCTGGTTTGCCGTGAGATTTACATATTAACCCTTTAAGCACTGAAGGTGTTTTTAAAGACTTCCTGTTTCAGTGGCATACCCAAAATTAAGGCTTATAACTCGACAAATAAGGTCAAGTGTTGGGTATCATTGTAAAGAAATCTTTTCAACATTTTAAATAATGTAGATTATGATCATTTCAGTTCCATTCTGTGTCATTAGAGTCATCATTGTGTCTGTGTCATGCATTTGTCACCATCTAGTGGTGGCCATATGTAACTACACTTAACGATCCTCTCTGCCCATATTTGGATGACTTCCACCTCTGGTTGCAGCTATAAAAATCCTAAAACAATTGGTTTAGCGTTGCCATGGCGTTTCACAACATACCACATCATTTCTGATAATTCATGTGTGATGAGCATGTGAATTGGTCTCCATCTTGGAATTTTACCGTGTTCAAAGGACTTATACTCTCAATTTTGTGATATATTGTGGTTTAACTTTTTTTATTCGTCCTATTTATTGGTTTCATTTTTAACTCATTTTAACACATTCTTATGTATTTATTCAAAGATTCTGTATTATGAATGGAGAGGTGAGGGTTAATTTTATTTATATAATGGTTTGTTCCAATTAGCAAAGGCGGGAAAATTGTGTATTTACACCAGCCGCCACTAGAGGGAGGGGAGGATATGGACGATGAGTGTTTGAGCACATGGACAAGGTTGTAGCACCGCTTGACTGCACTTTGTACCAGAAACAGGGCTAGTTTTTAGACAGTTTCTTTTTATATAACCTTATAAAATACTATTTATTTGCACATTTGCACCTCTGCTGGATTCAACTTCTTTTTTGTAACGCTCTACCATCTCTCTGGTGTGATTCTCCTTGTGACCGCTCCGGTCCCTATCACACATCTGATCCAGGAAAGCTAACATGTTTTTAGCAAGCTAGCACATTATGTGTTGTGCGCACACTGTGCTTCGTATGGATTATCTATTAATCTATGCATCCAATTATGTTGTGTGCAGGCCTGTTTTAAAGATAATCACCTCCTCTAAGTAAGAGTATGTGATATTATTTGTTCTGTTTATTTTTCGTGAATTTATAAGCAAAAATGGGGCAAATAAGCAACACCTATGTAGCACATACGTCAAAAACATATACTTAGCTGTTACTCTGTGTAGTTTTGTCTGTGGGTAAAACATATAGGCTGGTTGTATTTTACTCTTTGAGAGCTTTCCAACGACATATGACACATGACTATTTGATCCGTTTTATTGATTATAATAATTTGACTTTAGTGAGCAATATTTTGCTAATATTTTTTTTCCTCACGAGCTTAAAGGTTTAAAGTGACAGTACACCTAAAAAAAAAAAAAAAATGTAAATTATGTCTTCATTTGCTCAACCTTGTGTTGTTCCAAACCTGTATAAGTTTGGAGAGAGAGAAAAACAAATGCAATGAAAGTGAATGGTGACTGAGACTAAAATAGTGCCTGTAACATCGCTTTTTGAAGGAATAAGGCCATACGGGTTTGGAAGAAAACAAGGGTGAATAAATGATGCCAGAATTTTCATTTTTGGTTGAACTTCAGTATATATATATGATTAACTGACCCTACCAGCTTTACCATGTCTTTACCTACACACTAAGTTACTAGCGCAACAAAAACACCACATACACTCTCAACTGTGGTCTTTTATTCCTGGTTAGTGTGTTGGAATTTAATATGCGACCTTTGTTATTTGGGAAAGTGGCGCATATGTCTGAGTGCATGCTGGCCCCAATATCTCTGTTAGTGCTGCTAATGCGATAAAGAAGGCAGGGGGCTATTCATCACCTTGGCCGCTCCCAATAAGCTTTATTATTTTAATGCATTTCACTGCGATTAAAAATGATTTATCACCAGCCTGTGTGTGTGTGCATGTGTGTGTTTGAGATGAAGTGTGTGTGTGGTCATTTAAAATGGCAATTACTGTTGATGTGCAAAGAGACACTGCAGAAAACTCTTTCCCTCTCATGAACTAAAAACATTTCCCTCTCAGTTTTATTTGGCTTATTATCCAATCGTCAGTCCCTGAAGCGGTTATAGCATTAGTCTGAGGCTCCGCCCTCCACCTGCAGTCATTAGACACCAGTAATGATAATTTCATTGCTGATAATTAGCGCAGTTAACGAGCAATGTGTTAAAGCTGATGGCAATTAATCCGTGATTAGGCAAGATTAGTCCAGAGATACATTAGAACACAGCTGCGTTTGATACAGGGACAGTTTTACCTGTCTGAAATATTACTAAAAGCACTAAAAAGAAAACACTTTGCACACCCTTATAAAGGGTAAAGTACACATTTTGAACAGGCAACTTAGTGGCAAAAAAAAAACAAAAAAACAATATCTGCCAAGCACCAAAAAGGACAAGAACACCATAAAATCACCAGACAATAAATCAATGTAACGTGTGTCCTATAATCCATGTTGAAATTGCAATATTGATGTTGATATTTACTGAAAATATGTGCTGTTTCTTCAACTTCGGCCATTTTTTTTTTAGCACTGTGGCTTTCTAGAAAGCAAGTCTTGTTGAAATATTTTTCAAGCTCTTACAAATTTTTTTTTAAAGAAGTGACTATTTGCACTCCTGTAGTCTGCTGTAAACACACACACACACACACACACTCACACAAACACTCACACACTCTCACACTCTCACACTCTCACACACACACACACACACACACACACACACTCACAGTTTTTGTCCTAACCAGCCGTGATGAGTGACGGTACATCCCATCGATCGCTTAGTTTCTATTTCCGCCAAACTTTCAATAGAAATACAATGGCATATTTTTGTTAGCTTCTGTTTACATGTAAGCCTTTCCACAAGCATTCATTTGAGAATTGGGAATTCATTACTACTTCACTTTTAGACTAATAGCACAATTAAAACCTCAGCTTTTCCATAGTGCAAAGGATTGTGGGCAATATCAGACCAAAATGCAAGCATATGTAGATAATTCTCTAGAAATCGTTATTTAATCCTAATCTTACATACTCTTTAGGACAGATATGCAGCTGGAATGAGGGAAAAAGTGAGATTTCACATTTCCAGTGTTCATGGTAACATTGACACATTTGATCATGTTGTCATGTTAAATCAGTGTTTGATTTGAAGTATGTCAGCACTGACGATTAAACTCCTCAAATGACAAAAGTTCGACATATTTTACCTGCACCAAATCACGCGGCTAAATGTAAAAACTCATTTTGCACTGGCGGTTTGACTGGAACATAAATCAGTTTGAGTTTACAGGTCACGGGGGCTTTTAAGGGCACTTTCATGTCCCAGGGGTTGATTTTTATTAAAACTAACAGATTACAACTTTTTGCTGAAAGTTTTACCACGTTGCCTTCGTTTATCTTTGCTGCTTTTCACCTGCCTTTTAGGTAAAGTTTCATTGTTTTACCCTTGTCCTGAAACCAGACTTTAAATCTTTAAATATGAAAAAAATTGTATAACACCTTCATATATGCTGTAAGAGGGCTGTAAAAAAGAGGAGACGGAGAGATTTCATTTACTCACCCTCATGTCGTTCCAAACCTGTATGGAACACAAAAAGTGAATTTAAAAACAATTCTGGCCTCTCCATTCCACATGATGAAAGTGAATGCAGACTCGTGTTGTCAAGCTCCAAAACAACACAAAAGCACCATAAAAGTATCATATAAGTAGTCCACTTGACTTATGTGCTGCATTTCAAGTCTTCTGAAGTCATACGATAGTTATATGTGAGGAACAGATTGAACAAAATGCCGATGAACTGATGGAAAGTCGGTATTCACAAACAATCTTCTCCTCTAGTGAGCCGTTAACCGCTGCGAACGAATCGAGTCAGCGAACCAGATCAGTACAATTCATGGTCAGATCATTTAAATGGGGTTTGTGCATGTGACGGGGCAGAGGGCGGTGATTTTACACACCCGGTCCCTTATCAGGCTAGTCAAGCCTCCGAAAGGGATAAAGGCCGACTGCGATAGCCACGCCTCCCCGGGCGTATCTGAGGAAGTCCTCTGGCCCCTGGTGGACAGAACGCCCTGACGCGTTGTTGGGGAACAGACAACCCTGGCAGTGTTTCTCCCGCTCCAGGCGGTCGGCAGCAAGCCCCTCCCCGCTCGCGGTCTCAGACCCCGCCGCATTTCAGTGGCTGGTAGGGGTCTCCTCCGCCCCTGGCAGCGGCCCTGACTGCTCCAGGTGGTCGGCTGGGAGCCCCTTCTCCCCTCAAATCAAAATTATGCCACAGATGCTGTCGATTGAGCTTCACTTGTATTGAACACGGAAAATATTCCTTCAACATAGTTAACATGAATTAATCTTTATGTTATCATGTACTAATACATTTTTCACATTCAAGTTGTATGTTTACATTAGTTCACCTATGAAAAAATATATTTTGATATATAATATAACACACACACACACTCTCACATTCACACACACACACACACACACACACACACAGACACACACACACACTCACATTCACACACACACACACACACACACACACACAGACACACACATACAAACACACACTCACACACAATCACTCACACACACACACTCAAGCACGCGCACACACACACACACTCACACACAATCACTCACACACACACACAAACACTCAAGCATGCGCACACACACACACACTCACTCACTCACTCACTCACACACACACACACAGACACTCACACACACACACACACACTCACTCACTCACTCACACACACACACACACACAAACACACAGACACTCACACACACACTCACACACACACACACACACACACTCGCACACACACACACACACACGCACACACACACACACACACACACAAACACACACACACACACACACTCGCACACACACACACACACACACACACACGCACTCACACACACACAAACACACACACCTTCTGATTGCCTCTGCGAAGAGCAATCTGCTCTGAGTGTGTGTCTATGCCAGTTTCCGCTCTCCACATGAGTGTGTGTGTGTGTGTGTGTGTGTGTGTGAGTGTGTGTGAGAGTGTGTGTGTGTGTGTGAGTGTGAGTGAGTGTGTGTGAGTGAGTGTGTGTGAGTGTGTGTGTGTGTGTGTGTGTGTGTGTGTGTGAGTGTGTGAGTGTGTGTGTGTGTGAGTGTGTGTGTGTGTGTGTGTGTGTGCATGTCTGTCTGTGTGAGTGAGTGTGAGTGAGTGTGCGCGTGTGTGTGTGAGTGAGTGTGTGTGTATGTGTGTGTGTGTGTGTGTGTGCGTGAGTGTGTGTGTGTGTATGTATGTCTCTGTTGTCATTTGCATCTGTGTGATCTGTGCTTCTGTTTGCATATATATGTGAGAAAGAGACGCAGAATCAAACAAACTGTTGCAAAACTTCCTGCCATGATCCAAGGATATATAACGCCAAAGTGATTTCTTTCTGTCCCAAGTCAGAACAGCCCACCTTTAATATCTTAAACCTAAAAAAATTACATATTTATATATTCAAATATAATTATAATTAATTAAATAATGAATTATTGAATAATAACTATTTCACAATTATTATTAAATTATTATTCATTAGTAGATTTAATATGTATTTGATTATTTAATAATTAGGATATAATAATTTCAATGTATTTATTATATAATTAATAACAATAAATATTGAATATAATTAAATTATCTATTAAATATGATAATAGAGTCAGTTATATATTATCTTCTTCCATGTGTAAGGGGTTTTAAATCGTGTCTCATCTGCCCCGTGAAAGTTGGACTGCTTCAAAAAGTAACAGCACACCTCTCCTTAACCAGCCGCATGACTCGTGGGGTTTCATGTCCGTTGCACAAACGGTGTTCAATAGTTATGTTTAAGTTTAAGAGTAGCAATGTAAAGAGATACAGAAAAGAGAAAGAGACAAACAGGTACTAGAAAGACAGAGAAAGAAAATATGACAAAAAGGGCAGCAGCTGTCTGTCCCGCCCACAGGGGTCCTCTCACCAATCAGCACAACTCAACATGAATCAATTATCGCCAGAGGAAGGGGGCAGAACACACCTTTGTCCACTGCGAACTGTCTTTGACAATAAACATCATTAGCATATGCACACTAACACACACACACATAAACACACACACAAACACACATACTCACACACACATATATATATACATACATACATAAACACACACACACACACACACACACACACACGCGCATCCACACACACACACACACACACGCACGCACATACACACACTCGCATGCACGCACGGACGCACCCCCACACACACACACAAACACACACACACACACACACGCACCCGCACGCACCCACACACGCCCACACACGCACCCACACACGCTCACACACACACACACACACACTCACACACACACATAAACACACACAGAGTCACACACTCTCACACACACTCACTCACACACAGACACACAAGAGACAAAGTAGGACTTTTTCCCAAAAAGTGCAAATCAATCATCATTTGAAGCTCGATAACACTTCCTTACCCTTGACGCACACGCATAGGGCTGTGCACCCTAAACACATGGAATAAAGCATTCGATTACCCTTCCGCTGGCGTTACAGTACGTCCTTTATGGACCCCATTGACTTGCATTGTATGGATGTACTTACATCACAAAACATCATCATACGTGTTCTGCAGAAGACGAGCTTGAGATGGCATAAGGGTTAGTAAATGATGGGTGAACTTTTCCTTTAAGCGTAATCATGTGAGATTGCAGGTAAGTGTGCTTCTGGACTTATGGCGGACTGGCCATCGGGAGAACCGAGCGGGCCGGTGGGTCGGCCTTGAAACGTGCCGAAGCTGATAATGAGCCGCCACGTTATGCATAACAGACCAAAAAATGGCGCCACGATATGCAGGGAAGGACAGCTCACCCCACCCACCCCCATCCCCCCCCCCACCCCCCCAGCCCTGGGCGGGACTATCTGTGTATACAACCAACGAAATACAAGGGGGATTGTACAGGAACCCCGTTTGAAAACAATCATTTTTGCACATGCATTGGTGACACTAGTGGCGCAGAAATTGCACGCTACCTGTACACCTCTGAAGACCAAGAGAGAGGCAAATACTCTGGGTCTGGTCCATTGAACAAGTGTTTCTGAGGATGCCGGAGAGAGGAGCTACAACAAGGGAAAGAGGAAGACTTGTGCGACTTTGATGATTAGATGCGTGCAAATGCAATTCTTAAATATCTCACTCTGATTCCTCGACTTTATGTGATGATGCCTTGTTTGGTTCCTGCGTGGCATCACGGTGTGTGTGTGTGCGTGTGTGTGTGTGTGTGTGTGTGCGTGTGTGTGCGAGTGTATGAGGGTCATTTATCTTGCTCAAGCTGTTTGTATAAAAGCCCTCCAGCTCGTCCCACACAACTCAATTTGACCATCTCACAAAACATTATTAACTACCAAACTCTCTCTCTCTCTCTCTCTCTCTCTCTCTCTCTTCAGCAGGAAGGGTAGCTGCTGTCTTCTTCTCTCTCTGTTTGTGTGTGTGTGTGTGTGTGTGTGTGTGTGTGAGTGAGTGAGTGAGTGGGTGTGTGTGTGTGTTTGCATGCGTGTGAGTGAGTGGGTGTGTGTGTGTGTGTTTGCATGCGTGTGAGTGAGTGGGTGTGTGTGTGTTTGCATGCGTGTGAGTGAGTGGGTGTGTGTTTGCATGCGTGTGAGTGAGTGAGTGGGTGTGTGTGTGTGTGTTTGCATGCGTGTGAGTGAGTGAGTGGGTGTGTGTGTGTGTGTTTGCATGCGTGTGAGTGAGTGAGTGGGTGTGTGTGTGTGTGTTTGCATGCGTGTGAGTGAGTGAGTGGGTGTGTGTGTTTATCTTCGTGGCTGTGCTCCCCAGATGGGGGTGACCCTGACTGGCCCCTCCTGCTGAACACCCACCTGTCACATACACAAGCCATAACACACACACACACACACACACACACACACACACACACAGTCTACACATCACCCTTTCTATGCAAGACATGATATGAGACTCGTATGTTAGATAATCATATATTAGACGATACAATACGATCCTTTGATTTACTTGTGCTTGGAGTCGTACAAGGATTATCTGGGAGAGCAAAGCCCACCCCAGCTCCCCCCTAGATCCGGCCCTGCCCTCCACCGCAGCTCTCAAACACAATGGCACGAAGGGTGGTGAGGTTTCATTATAACACATTACACAGTGCATAATAACAGTTCAAATTAATGCACGGATGAACAGAAAATTATATTTATAAGATTTATACACTGTGTATACTCCACAAATGACATGTGACATATTTCATGTTTTCTACATTCATATGAAGGTTTTGTGTGGGTTACAGCCCTACAGACTGAAATTGCACATGTTGTCAGCCACTGACTGTCCAGTGAGTCATGACGTTTTACTCCTGCAGGGGGCGCTTGACGCTCTGAAAACCGAATCCTCCATGCATCGGACTCCTGTTGGTGTTTATTAACCGTCTGACTGCTCATTATCCAGCCAATTAAATAAATGGACATCATAGATTTGAGTTGAAATTATTTTCTTAACTTGTAGAGATCACACAGAGATCCGAGAAGTGGGAAAAATGACTTGCAATACCCGGATGTGCAGTTGTCATTCAGAAATATCCTACCGCTAGATGGCGCCATTTACCAATCAGAATCGAGTATTCCAGAGACCGGTGTAATAATATGCATTATAAAATTATACCTGTGGCTTATTGAAAAGCAAGTTCTTTCTGAGCTATCTACAAAAAACACTTTTAACTTGATTCAATTGGCCTGGATGATTTAATTATATGTGTAACAGGTTGATGCATACACATCCTCACACGTTTAAAGCCGAGGTGTGTCTAACTAGCCGCTAGCATCACCAAGAGGATTTGCAAAGGTACAAATATTTCTGAATACACCCTCTCTGTCTTCCATTGGTCAAACAAACAGACAGTAGGGCACCAAACTCACGCCATTGGTCGAGCCATTGTTGCTGTTTTGGGCTGGACGGGCCACTCCAAACAAACAGGACAATCATTCAAAGTGCCACAGAGACAAAGTCTGTACACTTTTTGGGGGAAATCAACCTACAAATACCAAAACTAAATACAGTAATTGTTTCTACATATTAAGCTGGAGTAGGGGAAAGTCTTCTAACATTGTCCTGATGGAAATCTAAAGAAGTCCAAACCTCCATCATTTTTTGAAAACGGGGTGTTTCAACCAGGGCTGGACTGGGAAGAGAAATCAGCCCGGGATTTTACATGGCAACTGGCCCAAAAGTTGTTGAGCGGGGCGGGGGGTGTTCGCTGTCCTCTGCATATCGCGGCGCCGTTTTGTGGTCCGTTCTGCATAACGCGGCAGCTCATTTTAGCTTATGGCGGCCCATTCGGCACGTTCCGTGGCCGACCCACCGGCCCGCTTGGTTCTCCCGATGGCCAGTCCACCCCTGATCGGCCCCAAAGTGCATCGGCCCACCGGGAAAATTCCCGGTATGCCAGATTACCAGTCCAGCCCTGGTTTCAACCCTACAAACAGCAATTTTTGGGGCATTTTCAGCTCAGTTTAAACAAAGTGCCCATTGAAAGCAGCTCTTTTCTGGGGTGTAAAAAGAAGTGCCGTCGCCGAGCATTTGTTGATTTATGTGGACTACTTTTATGATACTTTTACAATGTGTTTTGTCTTTTTGAACTCAACAGCATCTCTCCACTTTTTACTTTTGTCGTACAGAAAAGATTAGATGCAAAAATGATCTCCCTTTGTGATCCACGGAAGATAAACAGCCCCCGTTATAATTCACAGGGTCCAGAACAAATATATTATTAATGCTAATCTCTTTGCCTCATTCAAATGTTTTTTAATTAAACACGCAGAGACACAAAAGGAAGAGGGCGTGTTTGTGTACATGTATATGCAGGTGGGCATTGCTGCTTTACTGGCTGGTGTTAGAGCAGACAGTTTCGGGTCTGAGGCCCAGCAGGCCGTGGGAAGCAGGGGGCTTGAGTAGGAGTGCTGCCAGGGCCGGGCGCAGCTAGGCTGGTGGCAGCTGCCGACGTCTTCACCCCTCTCTCTATCTCTCCCGGCCCCCTGCAGGCAGCCAACAGGACGGGTGAGGAGGTTAAGAGCCAACGGTGACACACACAGGATAATCGGCTTTCGTTAAGTGACCTACGCTCCACACACACAGAGACAGAACACACTGAGGAAACACACTTTAAATACTAGCATACTGCTCACTGCGTATTGTGCAGTATATAACACAGGGGAGACCAAGGCTAGTTGTCACACTTTCTGAATATTTCACAGGGTGTGTTTATTTTTGGAAGACCATTCTTGCATAGTCAAATTATTGCCTAAAAAAAAAGATACAGTTCATTGAACACACATTGACCCTCTGTGACAACATGCCCCAACGGCAGGCCATATTGTCACACTATGTATCTGGGGCAAGCTGTCACTATGGAATCATGCCCCCACTATCAGCACCACCAAAACTAAATCTAAACCTACATTATCGTTTTTTTCAGATACATTTAAAAAGTAAAGCACAAAACGATTTATTAAGCAACAAAAAATGGAAAAGGCAACATTTCAAATTGTCAAAACACTGTTTTAACCTTACAAGTATTGTAATTAAAGGGACAGTTCACCCAAAAAGGAAAATTCTCTCATCATTTACTCACCCTCATGCCACAACAGATGTGTACGACTTTCTGTCTTCAGCAGAGAAACATTTGAAGAAAAATAGAAAACCATCTCAGCTCAGAAGGTCTTTATAATGGAAGTGGATGGAGACATGGTGGTGCACATAGGCAATGCCAGGCGATGCCAACAGAGGAAGAGAGTGTCTGCTGCAGTGAATGGAACCGTGCCATGCCATCACTGGAAAGACCGTGTGACCTGAGCCTTCTCATGAACATGCATACTGCTGCATAGAGGATGCAATGATTTATAGTTAAAAAGTACTCAAATAGTGATCTTTTCTGCACTAAAAGCGATCATATCACTTTATAAGACATTCACGTAACCACTGGAGTCGTATGGATGACATTAATGCCGATTGTATGTGCATTTTGGGGCATCAAATATCATGTTACCATCCACTTCCATTATAAAGACCTTCTGAGCTGAGATATTTTACATTTATCTTCAAATGTGTTCTGTTGAAGAAAGACATGAGGGTTAGTATATGATGATACTTTAGATGGGAATATTCCCCCGAATTATTCGTATTTAAGAGGGTTTTGAACAAGGTGTTTAAAACCAACATATAAAATCCCCGCTAGAGAAAACATACATTGGTCTTTTGACATGTGAGAACTAGCCCTAGCTTACCCTACTGCATCTTACTTTCAAAAACAGGCTAAAACTTCGTCTAAAATCTCCTTTAGTGTTCCACGGAGAAATGAATGTCATATGGATTTGGAATCTCGTGCGGTCTTGTAAATAATCTTTATTTTGGGGTAAACCGTCCCCTTTTCCCTCAAAGTTTTCCCTCGTCCACTTCAAAGAAACAGAATATTTAAAATACCCTTCTCTAAACATTCCTCCCTGATGATGGTCATTAGCCGTACATTCTTCTTTGATACAGTAGATGGCATTCATTTTCTCTTTTCTCCTCTTTTGTTCTGTATATTAAGGCTGTGCGGTTTTCTCTCTATTCAAGGGCCCTCAAACCAGCCCGAGCGCTCAACCATCACACTAGCGAGACAGACCAGACCGACATCCTCTCCCTATCCATATCCACCTGTCTGTATGCTGTCTGTCTCTTATTTTTCGGTTCAGTGCAAAGCCCTCAAGGTGTTTGAAAAGCAATGTGAAGTCAGATTTTGTGTTACTTCATAATATCTGTTTTCTGATCTTTCCTGATTGTAAATTCCCTCATAAGAAGACCCTTTATGGCCAAAAGTATGAGGACACCACCTTCTAATAAAAGGAAAATTCTGGGTTCAATACCAGTTAAGCTCAGTCTACAGTATTTGTGGCATGATGTCGATTACCACAAAAATTCTCTCCTTTTCTTTAAAAAACCCTCCATAAATCTGGCTTACAGTGAGGCACTTACAATGGAAGTGAATGGGGGAAAATCCGTAAACATTAAAATACAGTTTCAAATCTTTAGCAACGAGATGTAAACAATATGTGTCATCGTGATTTCAGTGTGATGAAATCGTTTACTAACCTTTGCTTTGTAAAGTTGTATCTATTTTTATAACTTGTTGTCATGACGATGTCATTTGAGCTGTAAAGTTGCTTAAATTGACGTTTTTGTGGAACTGTTGGGTTTACAGCATAATGTCGTCATGGCAACAAGTTGTAAAAGTAGATACAACTTTACAATGCAAAGGTTAGTAAGTGATTTTATCACACTGAAATCATGTTGACACATGTATCGTAACGCTGTAAACCCTGCAGTTCTGCAAAAATGTCACTTTAAGCAACTTTACAGCTCAAATGACACATGAGTCGTAACAAAAATGGATGTTAGTTCTTTTATTAAATTATAAGCTTCACATTTCTGCCTTTAAACCCTCTTAAATATTCTCCTCATTCACTACTATTGTAAGTGTCTCACTGCTAGCTCGATTTATACAGACATGAACTGTATAACACATGAACGCTGGTGTCCTGCTGAGACTCCTTAGCTTCCTGTCAGTCCTAGAACACCGATTTGTCTGTCATATGATCTGTCCAGTGGGACAAACACACAAAATAACACATAAAACACTGAGCTGTCTGAGGTTCTTCTAACATGGTCTCATGACACATATTAAGTCTTACAAGATGACGAAATCGTAAATTATTGAACAACTTGGCTCGTGAAAAATGTGCAACTTATATTACCGTAGAGACCAACCAATCAACAAACAGAATTTCAACTCCATTAAAGGATCCAATTTTAGCCTCCTATCCAACACCTTATTTAGGTTTAGGGTTTGGGGAAAGGGTTAAACTTGGGAAAAACTGTAATTACATTGTTCATCTGTTCGGTTATTTTTCTCTACGGGTGTAAAAGTCCGACGTTTTTGGACGAATTACAATTTAACCATCTCATTAAATTACGGCAAGCTTTCATAAGACCAGGTGCTCATTCTCACCTGAGAAAATAGGAGAAACTTTCTTAAAGGAACAGTTCATCTTAAAAAACATCGTCATATTTTACTCACTAAACACGCATGACTTTCCTTTTTCCATGGATAACAAATGGAGATATTTTGCAGAATGCAACATCCATGACGGGCAATTAGGAAAAGAGATGTGTGATGCAGCATCTTCCTTCAGGATCAAAGCACATTTGGCATTATTTCAGGCAACATGAAGAGATGCAGTTCCAAAACTTTACTGTGATAAACCCTTTGGCTTTTGGTTTCACGATAAAACTATCGGAAAAAAAATAAACCGGTTACCAGCTCGTTTTCACTCCGGAACGATTGAAAAACACTTTGCTCCGGTTTTCGTTTTCGTTCCTTGAATTTCTCTCCCTCTCTCTCTCTCTCTTCTCCCTCTCTCTCTCTTCTCCCTCTCGCTCTCTACCTCTCTCTCTCTCTACCTCTCTCTCCCTCTCTCTCTCCCTCTCTCTTCTCCCTCTCTCTCTCTCTTCTCCCTCTCTCTCTCTACCTCTCTCTCTCTCTACCTCTCTCTCCCTCTCTCTCTCCCTATCTCTCTCGCCCTCTCTCTCTCTCTTCTCCCTCTCTCTCTCTCTTCTCCCTCTCTCTCTCTACCTCTCTCTCTCTCTACCTCTCTCTCCCTCTCTCTCTCCCTATCTCTCTCGCCCTCTCTCTCTCTCTTCTCCCTCTCTCTCTCTCGCTCTCTCCCTCCCTCCCTCTCTCTCTCTCTCTCTCTCTCCCTCTCTCTCTCCCTATCTCTCTCGCCCTCTCTCTCTCTCATCTCCCTCTCTCTACCTCTCTCTCCCTCTCTCTCTCCCTATCTCTCTCGCCCTCTCTCTCTCTCATCTCCCTCTCTCTCTCTCGCTCTCTCCCTCCCTCCCTCTCTCTCTCTCTCTCTCTCTCTCTCTCTCTCTCTCTCTCACACACACACACACACTCTGACACTCACATCCAGTCTTGTTTAACTTGTTCGAAACAGCACAAACCGTGATACTATTTCTGAAGTGACATTTTTGAATTACTAACGGAGGTTTGGCGCATCATTTGTTTTGAACCAGCAACGGCAGATTCTGGTCCGTCGCGTAATAAAGTAGTTTCATGCACAAATGTGTTTTTATGACCATACTCAGTATTTTCCTCATTTTTTAAAAATTACTTGTTCATTGAACTGTTGGATAGAAGCAATATCACACTCGCAATCGTGCGATATGGCCCTATATCAGCACTGCTGTGATTACCTACAGCACTCGACCTGCGGCCGAATCACAGCAGTGCTGATATAGGCCCATATCGCACTCTTGCTTGTGTGATATTACTTAATTACAGTTCACTTGCACTATCAACTGAGGCTGTACAATATAATATAAAAATAATAAAGTCTTCCATTAAACTCGTATCAGCCATATCACGAGTATCACCTCTTAAATTGATAAGTGTAGTACAACACAAACATTAATACATATTAATATATGCTGGTAATTAGTGGTAAATATGCCGTTATGACTCCGCCTCTGAATATCTCCAGTCATGATCACACACAGACGATGTCCAGCTGACCTGAAATCATGAGATTCATCCTCCAGATGAGCAGTGCCCAAACACGACTGACGTAAAGCGTTCTTCTGCACATGCTTGCAGTTTTAACTTTCAACCACAGATGTCGCTAGAGAGATAACTAAACTGTGACAAGGGTTTGTACCTTCACAAGTACACAATAGCATGTTGTTTTTGTCCAGTGTTTATAGATGGTTCTGGAAACTGCAATTCAAAGAAGACACGTTTCTGCAACAACATTATAGGCAAGCACTCAGCATCATTGTCAAGTTTGCGGTTTAAGATTGCCATGAAGTTCAAGTTCAAGCAAGAAGAAAAAATCAACAGTGGATGAAGAACAACAAATTAAGATTCAACTTTATTGTCATTGTGTAGAGTACAGGTACAGAGCAATGAAATGAAGTTTTTTCACATATCCCAGCTCAGCTGGGGTCAGAGCGCAGGGTCAGCCATGAAACAGCACCCCTGGAGCAGATAGGGTCAAGGGCCTTGCTCAAGGGCCCAACAGTGGTATCGTGGCGGTGTTGGGGCTTGAACCCCCGACCTTTCGGTCAGTAACCCTGAGCCTTAACCGCTGAGCCAAATTACCTCCATATAGGCACACAATGGATGCAAACATGTCTCGACCAGTGGCGTAGCCAAGGGTGGGCCTGGGGTGGGCCTGGATCCATCCAAATGAGATCCAGGCCCACCCAGAATATTGGAGATTATTCTTTATGGGCATTTATGATTTCTTGACCTGAAAGTGTGAATGAACTGTATGAATGTGCTAGGGCTATGTTTTTTCCCTATGTTTTTAAGGGAAAATTTGGTTAAAAAAATATTTGGGCGAAAACACGGCCCATCCATTTTTACGGAAGTACTTCCTGGCTACGCTCTTGATCTCCACTTAAGCCCATGCACAACTAAACCATGATGTCAGTTTATAAACAATTACCCCAAACAATCTGATTCAGACAGTAAAGTTCCTAAAATAAAGAAACAAAAACTGTTTTCAGATTCAAATGAGCATTCCCCAGATTTCCAGTTGATATTTTTACGATTTTTACATCCCCAAATCTATCAAAAACATCAGTCATCTGTGCCTCAACAGCTGTGCGCAGACATATTAATACATTTTAAAAAGCCCTCTGGTGTTTCAATCAACTGTCTGATCCATGCATCATAATTTCGCCCTAATACAAATCTGAATGCCTGAAATAAATCCACATTTGGAAACGTTCATTTCGGGGGAAACGATTTGTGAGAGATGAATATCTCGAATGATTATAGAGATTCACACAGCCCGAGGAAGAGTCCTGGCAAATACTGCTGAAACTGCTTTCCTCACCTCCAACATTACTGTAGTACTTTTATTAAGGGTTCTGCATGGATATATTTGTGTTTACTGTCCCGTGCACGTCCCGATGTCTCATTATGAACATACATGGAGCTTGGAAGAACAAGCATTTCTCTTCTAAACCTGGAAAAAATTAATGAACACAGAAGTTTGAAACTTTGCCTGTTTCTGGATGCGCATCCATTTCCTGAAGCATTCGACAGCACTCTTCAAATGCATTCGTCTTGATTAAAAGTCATTGCCCAAAAAGTGAGAAAAGCTCTAAAGCAGCATTTGAATGCAGATTACATGAAGATCATGAAGGCCAAATACATTGACATTAAACGTGTCTTAAGTGTCCAGATATATCTGGGGTCACTGTGTGACCTCTTGCTTTAAGTATGAGATTTTAAAACACCCAATTTATTTTCCTTGGTTGAAGGAATATTCAGGGTTTAATCCAAGTTAAGCTCAATCGGCAGCTTTTGAAGCATAATATTGATTACCACAAAAAGTGAAATCAGTCTCATTTCTCATTTCTTCTCACAATAGAAGTCAATGGGGGTCAATCTGTAAACGTTAAAATACTCACTGTTTCAAACGTATAGACACAAGATGTAAACATTATGTGTGTTATAATGATTATAGTGAGATAAAATCGCTTAATAACCTTTATGTGTAAAGTTAAAGCCGATTATACAACTTGATTGCTGTGATGATGTAACACTATAAACTCTAAAACCCTAAAAATGACTGTAAAAATCAGTGGTGGAGCTCTTGGGTGGCCAGGAGTGGTGGCCCGAAGCCTGGCCACCCCATTGGCCACCCCACTTGCAATTGCTGTTTTAGTCATTTTTTTTATCATTTTTTGGGCTTCTATGGTTCAGGTGGTAGAGCGGGTTGGCTGCCAATCGCAGGATTGGTGGTTTGATTCCCGGCCCACATGATTCCACGTGCCGAAGTGTCCTTGGGCAAGACACTGAACCCCAAGTTGCCCCCAATGGCAGGCTAGCGCCTTGCATGGCATCTCTGCCATCATTGATGTGTGAATGGGTGAATGAGACGCAGTGTAACACACTTTGTATACCGCTAACGTTAATAAGGCGCTATATAAGTGCAATTACCATTTACCATTTAGGCACAATTTAGTTCTTCAGAGGTGAAATAATCTCTGTACAAATGTACTTAACATGTGCACACACCAAGGTCGCCGCACCTCTCCGTCCCGTGTGTCACTGTATCCATTGTACCCACCCCTGCTGCCCGAACATTTCTGTGCCACCACAGACTGACCGCTTGCCCCTGCCTGGCCACCCTTTTGAAAAGCCCCTGGTAGAAATGGCCATTTAAATAAGTTTACAGCTCAAATGATTCTCACGTTTTAACAGAAGAATGAATGTAAGTGCTTTTATGGGATTATAAGCTTCTCATTTCTGCCTTTACCGTAAATCCTCCAAAAATTGGCCCCATTGACTTCTATTGTAAGTGTCTTACTGTAACCTCCATTTGTGCTTTTTTTACAGAATGTGAGAGACAAGTCGAAATACTTCTATTTTATTTTTTTGGTAATCCACATTATTCCACAAATGCAGTCAATTGATCTTAACTGTTGAACCCGGAATGTTCCTTTAATGTTGCATCCGTGTGTGGCAATATGTCATGCTCTTCGTGCGCGAGGAAACAGCTGTTCAGCAACACCAGCCAGTTCAAGGGCTATTGCTTTACATTTAATAGGCTGTTTTTAATATTTAATGAGGTGGCAGAGGCTAAGAGTTATTAAACAGTCAAAATGTCACTTGCACCTTTTCATATTTCCCTCTGTCTGTGTTGCGGTGCTTTAACTCACATCATAATAAAAAAACATAGTAGGTGTTTTTTAAATGCTCTATTACTTACTGGCGTCAATTCAAATACTGTCATCACTGGTTCTTGGAAAGCCTCCTATTTATTATTCAAAAGCATACGAGCCCCTATATCACTTAATTCAACTTTCCTCCTTTATATCTCTCTTTGTGTCTCTCTGTTCCTCGGATCCCACGCGTGACAGCTCTCGCGCCCTGCTGAAGTTGGGAAATTGATAATGCGGCGGAGACGCGCAATAAAAACGGCGCCCGCGGGCGCGACACCCGGATTCCTTATTATGCAAATCCGAGGGTAATTTTAAAGACAAATCGTTCGCTTTTATTCCCTTGTATTTCTTTTTTATACTTCTCCGTCTCTTCGGAGAATAAAACATTTAATGTGTCGACCCCAATGATGGATCTGATCTTAAATAATTCCCAGCGAATGGAGGGGCTTTCACTATATGAAGAGAAGAGAAGCTAGGAATTTCGGGCTCAATATTGATAAACTTTTGTGAACACAAATTGTGAAAAATATCGGCAATAAAAACACGAATGGAAAGCGGAAAGAGGTTATTAATAGCGGAGCAATAATGCTTAAAAAACAGCAGATATGCCTTTAAAATAAGAGCTTCGTGAGCCATCATGCGTGTGTGTGTATTTTTTTGGGGTAAGTTATTTATATGTCTATATATATATATATATATTACACTGTTCATGCAACTAGCCTCATATACAACAATTCCTGTAAATTATTGAAAAAAAGAATAATAGGAATATTTAATATGATATAATACATTTGTTTGTTTTTAAATATTGCTATTGTATGCTAATAAAATATATAATATAGATATATATATACATATGTGCTATAAAAAATAAAAAATATATATATTTTATTATTAAGAAATTTACACATTTAAAAATAATAAAAAATGATATATATATATATATATATATATATGTGCTATAAAAGTTATATATATATATATATATATATGCTATGAAAATATAAAAAATTATATATATATATATATATACACACATTTCTTAATAATAACAAATAATATAAATATATATTTTATTTTTTTATAGCATATATATATATATATCATTTTTTTATTATTTTTAAATGTGTGTTTATATATATATAAATGCTATAAAAATGCACATGTAGTCCTTATATAATAATATACTATATATTTATAAACAAACAATATTTGTAGTTTTATTTGCCGTTTTTGCATTAGTGTGGCTTATTATTTATATGTATTATTATATACATTTATTAAATCTATTATAACAACAATAATAATAATTTTATATTAATCTTTAAATTTAAATGCGAAATTATTATACCTCTGATTTTACAAAATTGTGCACTTTTCAGGCTATACTGTACATAAAGAGGGCATTTAAATATTAGAGAGAGAGAGAGAGAGAGAGAGAGAGACGTTAAATACACATGTGCAGAATAAACGACAGACATCATCTTTGCTGTATGAACTCTATGAAAGTCGCCCTGGATAATCGCTGTTCTAAAGTGACCCAATCATATAGGCTAATCTACAAAAGAGAGACAAAGTCAAATAATTACCACGAGTCTACCAGTAAACAAGGCCAAATTTCTCAGCAAGCGCGCGGTCACCGCGTGTACATA
The DNA here is from genome assembly GCA_032164185.1 of Moxostoma hubbsi. Classification (NCBI taxonomy): domain Eukaryota; kingdom Metazoa; phylum Chordata; class Actinopteri; order Cypriniformes; family Catostomidae; genus Moxostoma; species Moxostoma hubbsi. Next base: position 220,397 of record JAVLUX010000025.1, read on the forward strand.
TGGCACAGAAACGAGCGCCAGAAGCACGTGAAGGGGAGTCAAGCGTATCTGCCAGAAATGTCTGAATACATTCATGGGGTGGTTTTTAAAAAATCATTCATGTGTCAACTATAAACTGACAACAGTTAAAGGCTCAGTGGAGGTGTCACGTTATTAAACACGGTGTCCATTTCACTGGAGAGAGTGAAGATGAGAATTGCGCAATAGCCACAAGAATATCCAAATTACGCAAATATAGATTTCGGTCCAATGTATAGAAGTGCATTAATTCAGCAGGTGCAAAAATGCATAATCATAATAATAATACAACATTAAAATGCTTTTAGGAACACACACTATCTATCTATCAATCTATCTGTGTCCTGTATAATCTTGCATGACGGGAAATGAATAGAGAAGTGAAATATATACAAATACAAACAAATTAAACTCTGAATAAAAGGCTTGGATAAAAGCCACTCTGCGCTGGCTTACTTTGGATAGGCCCTCTGCTTTGTCACTTTGTTCTTCACGATAAAGATGATCCAGCACTGTGTTTGGGGGGCCCGGGGCCGCTCGTGTCCATGTCACCCAGCACAGACGCTTCCAAACTCCATTAGCGACTCAATCTCCACGGCTCTTTCATTGCGCCCGTCCTGCCAGCAGACTGCCTACGGCGAGCTCTCCATTTCCCGGTGCGAGGACACGGATTTGGCCATCAATTTAAGCAGTCCTGTGCGGCCTTGCCCAGAACTTATAATGCATGCTGAAGGATATTGTTGAGTGGCATTTATGAAATAAAATATAATTGGTCTGTTGCAAATGGCGCAGGAGAGTCTTAATGAAATTACGCACACAGGAGAGCATTTGGCAGGAGGGGTTCGAGTATTTATCAAAGTCATGGCACAAATCGATGGTGTACATTTAAGCAGCAGGGTTGTATTTAGTGATGACGAATGAGACGATCTCACATTTCCGCCGGACGATCGATAACAGAACGGATCCTCTTCGTTTATCTCCGTGCATCCATATTGTACAAAGAAACACTCGCTTTCATCTGACAGGATACGATGGGTTTATTTTTCAAACGCATAAACGCAGCAATTGTGAACGCAACAACGTGCGCTTAATTCAAAGTTTGTGCGTAAAACTGTTCGTTCAATTACGCGTAATGAGAAACTCTCTAAACCAATTAGATTGTGTCCTGATAAACAGCAATTAAGCATCAATAAATGCGCATTTCATAAATTAATATGATGACATTATTGCAGGTTTATGTTGAATAACACGATTGGGCACTAGTTTAGTTGTTGTTGTTGTTGTTCCTAAATGTCAACCAATGGAAAGAGCTGGTGACGGTCTGATACGCTCGACCAATGAAAATAAGAGGTGATGGTTTTGGCGAAGTATGGAAGAGGAAACTCCACAGTTTGACAAGAGACGCATCGATACGCGCAACGGTGACGAGACCTGTCGGAGTTTTTAAATAAACCAAGTAGAGAAACGTGTACTTCTATTTGAGACCATGGACAAAACAGCCGGTAAATTACAATTATTTTCGCCACATTTAACGTGATTCCGCTGTTTTTCCCCGTTTTAATCTGCTGCGCAAGGTATCTGGTTGCCTGGAGGGAATTATGGAGCGCGGATCCCGAACCCCGGAGCTCAACGAGCCACAACCGCCCTCCAAATCCAACCAGGAACCCATACGATTCGGGATCGACCAGATTCTTGGCTCCGCAGACCCAGAGAGCAGCCGTGCGCACGGCGGCAACGCTGTGGATAACGGCGGTACGGATAACACTCGCTTGGGAAGCCCAAACAAGCCTCACGCCGCTCCGCCCGTCTCTCTCTCCGGGATCACGGGTTTACTGGAGGACTCAGGGCGGGTGTACGGTGTGAGCAGCACTCTGGTGCCCCACGGGGTGATTCGGGTTCCGGCGCACAGACCTCTAGCCGCCGCGGTGCCGCCGACAATGGTGAGCGCAGTACCGGCGCTGGGCAGCCTGTGTTTCCCGTGGATGGACAATAATCGCCGGTTCTCCAAAGACAGACTGCCAGGTAAAAAGTGGATTTCGGTCCCACTCGATACTCAACACTGGCTGGTTGACTGTCGCTTTTAGGG
>JAVLUX010000025.1:225000-237500 GCA_032164185.1 Moxostoma hubbsi
TTATTATAAAACATTGGATTTAAAGGCTTCAATCCATATTGACATTTTTTCAATTACAATAAAAATCATTTCGACTCGTCTCTTTAAAAAGAAGCTAAAATATGGGTTACAGTGCAGCACTTACAATGGAAGTCAATGGGGCCAAGATGTAAACTATGTGTGTTAACATGATTTTAGTGATTAAAATTGCTCAGTAACCTTTTCTGTGTAACGTTATAACAATTTTACAGCTTTGCTGCCATGATGACATAATGCTGTAAACCCCAAATCCTAAAAACAACCTAAAAACAACTTGAAGCTCAAATAATAACAGAAGAATAAATGTGTTTTTGCTCAAATTACAAGCTTCAAATTTCTGATTTTAACCCTCCAAAAATGGGCCCCGTTCACTTCCATTGTGTCTCAATGCAACCTCGACTTTCTCTCTTAAAGAAGGGACCATTCTTATTTTATTTTATATTTATTATTGGTTAATCAACATTATGGGACAATTGCTGTTGAATGAGCTTCACTTTCAGCAGGACACCGATGGAGGTATTGCCCCAAGTGAAGGAGTTCAAGTACCTCGGGGTCTTGTTCACGAGTGAGGGGACAGTGGAGCGGGAGGTTGGCCGGAGAATCGGGGCAGCGGGGGCGGTATTGCACTCACTCTATCGCACCGTTGTCTCGAATCGAGAGCTGCGCCGGAAGGCAAAGCTCTCGATCTACCGGTCAATTTTCGTTCCTACCCTCACCTGTGGTTATGAAGGCCGGGTCATGACCGAAAGAACTAGGTCACGAGTACAAGCGGCCGAAATGGGCTTCCTCAGAAGGGTGGCGGGCTTCTCCCTTAGAGATAGGGTGAGGAGCTCAGTCATCCGTGAGGAAATCGGAGTAGAGCCGCTGCTCCTTTGCGTGGAAAGGAGTCAGTTGAGGTGGTTTGGGCATCTGGTAAGGATGCCCCCTGGGCGTCTCCCTAGGGAGGTGTTTCAGGCACGTCCAGCTGGGACGAGGCCTCGGGGAAGACCCAGGACTAGGTGGAGAGATTACATCTCCACACTGGCCTGGGAACACCTCGGGGTCCCCCAGTCAGAGCTGGTTAATGTGGCTCGGGATAGGGAAGTTTGGGGCCCCCTGCTGGAGCTGCTGCCCCCGTGACCCGCTATAATAAAGAGGACTATGTTTGTGTGTCCAAACGTTTGACTGGTAGTGTGTATCTGAATAAGACACAGGCTTTGGCCAGATATTTTATACAGTACGCGACACGTATTCGCACATCCAGAACAATCCAAGCACTTTTTTAGGAGAAAACAGTGAACTCAAACTGCAAATGATGTCTGTACATTATTATGTTACTTTGTGAACTCAGTAACGGGTGTCTGTAAGAAAGTCTACGAAATATAGTGGTCGTGCAAAAAAAACAAAAGTGTGTTATAATGGTGATGATGCATTACGGACTGATATTTGTCCCGCTAATGACTGGAATAGTAATGGTGAGTAATTATAACACAGAACAATCAACATTACTATGCATTGAACATTTTATTGTTAAATAGCAGTTTATACAACATTTTAAGCTTCCTGTCTCCTCAATCTGTCTGTCTGTCTGTCTGTCTTTTTCTCATTCGCTTCAGCCCTGGTTTGACCGTCTTCTCGTTTAAGACGTTAACGGAAAAACATTCCTCCCTTTCCCAACCGGTCGAACCAGTGAACCAGCAGCGTCCTGGAGCTTATTCAGCGTTCTCGGAGACACTGTGGCATCTAATTGAATTATTCAGGCCCTTTTTAGAGTCTCAAACTTACAACGTGTGTCATAATTCATGTAGCACATATTTTAAACTCGTCACGCTGTATCGGCACAGTGATTGTAAACATATTAAGACTATAAAAGTGATCAGAAACAACAGTGAGAGTTGTACTATGGATATAGAGTATATTAGGGTTTGTGCAGACTCTCACAGGTTTAACGTCTTGTTAATCAGCCTGATCTTATGAAAATCACTTGTTAAATGATATTACACGTCCACTGAGTAGTGCCGAAAGTGAGTTAAATGTTCTCCTAAACAGAGGTTTTTTTGTTTATGTATCCCCATTTTTTCTCCCAGTTTGGAATGCACAATTCCCAGTACTTAGTAGGTCCTCGTTGTGGCGCGGTTACTCATTCTGGGTGGCGGAGGATAAGTCAGAGTCACCTCCGCTTCTGAGAGCGTCAATCCGCGCATCTGATCACGTGACTCGTTGTGCATGACACCGCGGAGACTCACAGCATGTGGAGACTCATGCTACTCTCCACGATCCACACACAACTCACCACACGCCCCATTGAAAGAACCACTAATCACCACCACGAGGAGGTTACCCCATGTGACTCTACCCTCCCTAGCAACCGGGACAATTTGGTTGCTTAGGAGACCTGGCTGGAGTCACTCACCACACGCCCCATTGAGAGAACCACTAATCACCACCACGAGGAGGTTACCCCATGTGACTCTACCCTCCCTAGCAACCGCACCAATTTGGTTGCTAAGGAGACCTGAGTCACTCAGCACCCCTGAATTCAAACTCGTGACTCCAAGGGTGGTACGGTAGTTAGCATCAATACTCGCTGATCTACCCAGGCCCCCCCAAACCCAAATTTTTTTAAGGTTTTCTCAAGTTTTAAATCAACAAAACCGAACTCCCTTCCTCACACCTAACCGATAGTGTCATAAACGCAAACGTGAGATGAAAAACGCAAAGACGTCATTTTGGTCGACTCGCGTGCCCTTCAGGACTCGTACCCCGGTCCTTCACATCACCAGTGCAACGCTCTATCAGTCGAGCGACTGCACTTTTTTAAGTGCATTTCAAGCAGCATGAAATCAAAATTGACTCTTATTTACTTTCTTGGTTGTTTACGATTTATTGGCGCACGTTACTCATCTTAATGATCAAAATGTAATCACTTGCTCCGCCTCTGAAACTACTTTCCTTTACTCCTATTATTTTTATCCCCTCCCCTCTGACCTTCTGGATCCATTCTGTAACGCCCACTTTCCAAGATCCAATCGATTCCTGACGGATAGTCAAGTCCCGCCCTACATTATTTTACTGTTTAATATCCTGTTATTGTGAAAAGTAAAATGGGACGTGGACGCCATTTCAAAGTGACTTTAACCTGCATATCAAGAAAATCAAACTCAGTTTAATTTATAACGTATTTACTGACTTTTAAACAATTTATTCGATTTGTTCTCTCTCTCTCTCAAATTATATCACAGTAGGGTGGCATTATGGCTGTTTTAAACAGTACTACATTTTGGCAATTCACAGCTTTCACAAAGTTAAACAAAGAAAAACATGTTTTGTAATAGATCCAAACACACAAAGACACAAACACAGTGATTCCTGATATTTGCTACGGTGTCTGTCAGTCAAAATCCTCAAAACACGTGTATCACAGAGAGAAATGCCATTTATGCTAGAGTGAATTTCATTAAATATGTCAAGGACATGTCATACGGTCATTGTTCAGCACGAAACGTTGACATTTTTCTTCATTTTGCATTTCAAAAATATTTTGATCATAATCAAGCACATTTTCCCGCTCAAATCTCATTACTGTCATGCCGAAAATGCATTTCCTTCACTGTAAGGCAAACAATTATATATATATATATATATATAGCTATTTTATTTAAATTGTAATGCATTCATTGTAATTAATAACTAATGAAAATTACAACCGTGAATAATTGAACTTTGAACCTAAACTCAAAAAGGAGATTTTTGGGGAAAATTGTCATCCAAAATGATCAAAAAGAAAAAATCACTATAATGCTCCTACAGGGTTAATTTTCCTGCAAAATACCATTTCTCCTTTTCTCCCTTTTGATTTTGGCGTAAACATGTCCTGGACACGTTTTAGTGAGATTCACTAACAAACAGATCTTCTCCCTCCATCACTGACAGACAAACAGACCAATCAGGAAGCAGATATTGGAGTAGGCGGAGCTAAAAGCAATCACAAGCCAACATCGGAGACGGTACGAGTGACGAAACTCTTACTAATAATGGACACAATCATTAGATTAACAGCAAGCGATGATTGTGAGTGACAGGATGAATAGACATCTTATTACAAGCACGGTATTATAACATAGTTATAACACAGTAATTAACACCGTAATAACAGAAACACACTGTAACATTACCATTAATGTTGGGACAGATCACCAATCAAAGAAGCTGAGACTGTCTCACAACTTTAACACTTTGCGCAAAGTGAGTTCAATGACTGCTGATGGGACGTTTCAATCGAAACCACTGAGCCATAAACCTTAATGATGGCCAAAGAAAAGATGGTTTTAGCAATATTTGTATCACAGATAGAAAATCAGCATAAAGCATTTAGCGTAAATATCGATCTTTCCATCTGTGGAAGAAATTAGGCTACAATGGTAATTGTGTAAAAGTTCATTTTTTTAAACAGAACACTTATTAGCTTCAAAAGTTCATAGGGATCGTTCCCTCCGTTGTCTCTCTCCTCCTCGCTTCAGATCCCGTTTCCTGCGCCTAAATCACATTTTCAAAGAGCTGCAACGACCTCATGATGTTTTCATCCTAAGAGAAAAAGAAATGAAATAAGAAAGAGTAAAAAAAGAGAAAAAGTGTTTCAGAAGCATTTAAGAAATGTGTAATATCTAATATCATGTTTGCCATACTGCAGTACTCACTCTTTGCCATTAGAGGTCGCTGTCCACATTTACAAGAGGCGGAGGCTATTTTTGAAGTGGAATACTAGCGTACTTTAAACTGCATAATATATAAATACTATGTGAAGTACAGAAGTATGTTTTAACACTGCTGTTATGTGACCTCATTACGTTGCTTGTTTATTTCAGTGAGTTGTATCCAATTACTTTTATCCTGGGAATTTTACATTCATTTCTGTATTTTCCAGACACTTTTATCCAGAGTGGTTTACAGTGCATTTAAGGTACTGTACACATTTGATCTGGTTTGTGTGTTCCCTGGGAAACACAGTTTTGACAGAAGTGCTCTACCAGTTAAGCTACAGAAACATAATATAGTTTTGCACTTTTGATCAAATTTTTAGCTAAAAGTTTGATATCACATCTGCTTCATTCATCAAACAGGAATTGTGTGATACTGTAATACTGTACACACGGCATACTGCAGACATAGTATGCTAGTATGTGCTAGTACTGTGCGCAGTATGCATACTACAGAAAGAGTACGAGTAGTACGGTCAAATCAGAGTAAATTCACACGCTGTGCGCAGTATGCATACTACAGAAAGAGTACGAGTAGTACGGTCAAATCAGAGTAAATTCACACGGTGCGCAGTATGCATACTACAGAAAGAGTACGAGTAGTACGGTCAGAGTAAATTCACACGCTGTGCGCAGTATGCATACTACAGAAAGAGTACGAGTAGTACGGTTAAATCAGAGTAAATTCACACGGTGCGCAGTATGCATACTACAGAAAGAGTACGAGTAGTACGGTCAGAGTAAATTCACACGCTGTGCGCAGTATGCATACTACAGAAAGAGTACGAGTAGTACGGTCAAATCAGAGTAAATTCACACGCTGTGCGCAGTATGCATACTACAGAAAGAGTACGAGTAGTACGGTCAAATCAGAGTAAATTCACACGCTGTGCGCAGTATGCATACTACAGAAAGAGTACGAGTAGTACGGTCAAATCAGAGTAAATTCACACGCTGTGCACAGTATGCATACTACAGAAAGAGTACGAGTAGTACGGTCAAATCAGAGTAAATTCACACGCTCTGCGCAGTATGCATACTACAGAAAGAGTACGAGTAGTACGGTCAAATCAGAGTAAATTCACACGCTGTGCACAGTATGCATACTACAGAAAGAGTACGAGTAGTACGGTCAAATCAGAGTAAATTCACACGCTGTGCGCAGTATGCATACTACAGAAAGAGTACGAGTAGTATGGTCAAATCAGAGTAAATTCACACGCTCTGCGCAGTATGCATACTACAGAAAGAGTACGAGTAGTACGGTCAAATCAGAGTAAATTCACACGCTCTGCGCAGTATGCATACTACAGAAAGAGTACGAGTAGTACGGTCAAATCAGAGTAAATTCACACGCTGTGCGCAGTATGCATACTACAGAAAGAGTACGAGTAGTACGGTCAAATCAGAGTAAATTCACACGCTCTGCGCAGTATGCATACTACAGAAAGAGTACGAGTAGTACGGTTAAATCAGAGTAAATTCACACGCTCTGCGCAGTATGCATACTACAGAAAGAGTACGAGTAGTACGGTTAAATCAGAGTAAATTCACACGCTCTGCGCAGTATGCATACTACAGAAAGAGTACGAGTAGTACGGTCAAATCAGAGTAAATTCACACGCTGTGCACAGTATGCATACTACAGAAAGAGTACGAGTAGTACGGTCAAATCAGAGTAAATTCACACGCTGTGCACAGTATGCATACTACAGAAAGAGTACGAGTAGTACGGTTAAATCAGAGTAAATTCACACGCTCTGCGCAGTATGCATACTACAGAAAGAGTACGAGTAGTACGGTCAAATCCGAGTAAATTCACACGCTGTGCGCAGTATGCATACTACAGAAAGAGTACGAGTAGTACGGTCAAATCCGAGTAAATTCACACGCTGTGCACAGTATGCATACTACAGAAAGAGTACGAGTAGTACGGTTAAATCAGAGTAAATTCACACGCTCTGCGCAGTATGCATACTACAGAAAGAGTACGAGTAGTACGGTCAAATCAGAGTAAATTCACACGCTCTGCGCAGTATGCATACTACAGAAAGAGTACGAGTAGTACGGTCAAATCAGAGTAAATTCACACGCTCTGCGCAGTATGCATACTACAGAAAGAGTACGAGTAGTACGGTCAAATCAGAGTAAATTCACACGCTCTGCGCAGTATGCATACTACAGAAAGAGTACGAGTAGTACGGTCAAATCAGAGTAAATTCACACGCTCTGCGCAGTATGCATACTACAGAAAGAGTACGAGTAGTACGGTCAAATCAGAGTAAATTCACACGCTCTGCGCAGTATGCATACTACAGAAAGAGTACGAGTAGTACGGTCAAATCAGAGTAAATTCACACGCTCTGCGCAGTATGCATACTACAGAAAGAGTACGAGTAGTACGGTCAAATCAGAGTAAATTCACACGCTCTGCGCAGTATGCATACTACAGAAAGAGTACGAGTAGTACGGTCAAATCAGAGTAAATTCACACGCTCTGCGCAGTATGCATACTACAGAAAGAGTACGAGTAGTACGGTCAAATCAGAGTAAATTCACACGCTCTGCGCAGTATGCATACTACAGAAAGAGTACGAGTAGTACGGTCAAATCAGAGTAAATTCACACGCTCTGCGCAGTATGCATACTACAGAAAGAGTACGAGTAGTACGGTCAAATCAGAGTAAATTCACACGCTCTGCGCAGTATGCATACTACAGAAAGAGTACGAGTAGTACGGTCAAATCAGAGTAAATTCACACGCTGTGCACAGTATGCATACTACAGAAAGAGTACGAGTAGTACGGTCAAATCCGAGTAAATTCACACGCTGTGCGCAGTATGCATACTACAGAAAGAGTACGAGTAGTACGGTCAAATCCGAGTAAATTCACACGCTGTGCGCAGTATGCATACTACAGAAAGAGTACGAGTAGTACGGTCAAATCCGAGTAAATTCACACGCTGTGCGCAGTATGCATACTACAGAAAGAGTACGAGTAGTACGGTCAAATCCGAGTAAATTCACACGCTCTGCGCAGTATGCATACTACAGAAAGAGTACGAGTAGTACGGTCAAATCAGAGTAAATTCACACGCTCTGCGCAGTATGCATACTACAGAAAGAGTACGAGTAGTACGGTCAAATCAGAGTAAATTCACACGCTCTGCGCAGTATGCATACTACAGAAAGAGTACGAGTAGTACGGTCAAATCAGAGTAAATTCACACGCTGTGCACAGTATGCATACTACAGAAAGAGTACGAGTAGTACGGTCAAATCCGAGTAAATTCACACGCTGTGCGCAGTATGCATACTACAGAAAGAGTACGAGTAGTACGGTCAAATCCGAGTAAATTCACACGCTGTGCGCAGTATGCATACTACAGAAAGAGTACGAGTAGTACGGTCAAATCAGAGTAAATTCACACGCTGTGCACAGTATGCATACTACAGAAAGAGTACGAGTAGTACGGTCAAATCCGAGTAAATTCACACGCTGTGCGCAGTATGCATACTACAGAAAGAGTACGAGTAGTACGGTCAAATCAGAGTAAATTCACACGCTCTGCGCAGTATGCATACTACAGAAAGAGTACGAGTAGTACGGTCAAATCAGAGTAAATTCACATGCTCTGCGCAGTATGCATACTACAGAAAGAGTACGAGTAGTACGGTCAAATCAGAGTAAATTCACACGCTCTGCGCAGTATGCATACTACAGAAAGAGTACGAGTAGTACGGTCAAATCAGAGTAAATTCACACGCTGTGCGCAGTATGCATACTACAGAAAGAGTACGAGTAGTACGGTCAAATCAGAGTAAATTCACATGCTGTGCGCAGTATGCATACTACAGAAAGAGTACGAGTAGTACGGTCAAATCAGAGTAAATTCACATGCTCTGCGCAGTATGCATACTACAGAAAGAGTACGAGTAGTACGGTCAAATCAGAGTAAATTCACACGCTCTGCGCAGTATGCATACTACAGAAAGAGTACGAGTAGTACGGTCAAATCAGAGTAAATTCACATGCTCTGCGCAGTATGCATACTACAGAAAGAGTACGAGTAGTATGGTAATATATAATTTTAACAGGTACCTCTTGACAAGAGAGAATAAACTCATCCAGTGTGACGACTCCATCTCTGTTCTTGTCCATTTTCTGTGAACAAAAATATTATTAATACAGAACTGTACAATAAACACACAATATCACATTGCTCTGCAGACAAACATAAGAGACGTGTGAGCAGAGTAGAGTCTGACCCGAAAGAAAGCATCCACATGCTGTTTGAGTGTGTCTGTCTTCAGAACGGGATACGTATATCTGCCCATCATGTCATATATGGCCTTTACTATATCTGTCATCTCCTGCAACACACACACACACAAATTAACACATAAACTCGCAAAAAACAAACACACACACACACAAGAACAGATACATACTTAAATATATGCATGTGTATTTACACACAGATACACACCTCTTTACTAATGTACCCATCTCTGTTAATGTCATAGAGATTGAATGTCCACTGTAACTTCTCTGTTGTTGTTCCTCTTAACAAGATGGACAGAGCTGTTACAAAGTCCTGAGAGAGAGAGAGAGAGAGAGAGAGAGAGAGAGAGAGAGAGTGAGACAGAGCGAGAGAGCGAGAGAGAAACAATGGGAAAAAGTGATTGATCTTTAAAGCATGACAAAAAGACAGATAAAACAATAGAAGTTCTAAAACAATGGAAAAACAAGGAATCAAAGGTGATGAGAATGAATAAAAATGAGAGATAAAGACAAGAGAGATCACCTCAAATTTGATGGATCCGTTTTGGGAGGAGTCAAAAGCGTTGAACAGGTAATGTGCGTATGTGCTGGCATCTGCAGGACAGAGAAAGGGACACTGTATGCACATACAAGCACTAACAGTGCAGGACGAGTTACGGAGGTTTGGAGTTTGTCCAAATCACATACTGTGATTATGAGTGATAACAATAGAGCTGTACAGCTGATCAGAACCAATTTGTAGGCAAACCCGGAAGGCTAATTTGCCATGGGTTTCCTCCGGAATTCTCTATGGATTTTTTATAATAGGGAACTTTATTATGCAATGAAAATTTATAGAAAATAAGTTTTGTTCCAGAACATTAATTACACACAGTCATAACCTCAATAGTGGATTTTGAAGCCGTTCTGTCTTTTAAAAATGCATGTTGCTAACCCGTCGCTAAATATGAACTACAACAGTTTCCCAATTCATAAGCATGAAGCTTGCATGCTCATGGTAGTTGTAGTCCTTCATTAGCTTTGCTAGTGTTGCCGGTCCTTCTCGCCCCCGCTCCGAACGGGACTCGAACTGACATTTCCGGCGTGGCCGTCGGGTGCGCTAACGAGGAGGCTAAAGGCTATAGCCCCTAGCATCAGTCGCTAGTGCACCTCTTGAGGTCAGGAGAGTGAGGTGTATACACACTGCACAGCTATCTACCAGCTAGCTCCGTTACACTAGCATCATGCATTTAAAAAATAAAAAAAATTATGTTTGAGATATGACTGTGTGCAGTTTATGTTCTAGAACAAAACATGAAAGTCTCCAAGTTATTTTGACCACAGGACTTATTTTACTTGCCTGTGACAGGGCGGAGGATGGGGCCGTGATTTTACACACCCGGTCCCTTATCAGGCTAATCAAGCCTCCGAGAGGGATAAAGGCCGACTGCGGAGGATGGCGCGACAGAGAGAGTGCGTTGTGTCCTATGTGTGTGTGTGTTTGTGTCTTTTGGTTTTAGTTAATAGCTATAATAGTTCGTTTTAGCTTTGGTTTTAGTATAATTTATATTGTCAAGCCGGTTCTCGCCGCCTCGTTTCCACTGTACTGCTTTACACTGGTGCCGAATACCTGGGAAGGAGGAGGGATACGCCGTAGTGGAGTTCTCATCACTACCATCCACCCCAACGGAGCAGTCGTGGCCATCTTCCAGGGGACGGAGAAGCCCGGCCGCCTGGAAGCGGAGGAATGGCCGCTGACCATGAGGGGAGAAGGGGCTCCTAATCCACCGCCTGGAGTGGTCAAGGCCGTTGCCAGGGGCGGAGGAGACCCCTACCAGCCGCTGAACGGTTATGTGCTCACTGCCGACTGCCTGGAGTGGTCAGGGCCACTGCCAGGGACGGAGGAGACCCCTACCAGCCGCTGAATGGGGAGGTGCTCACTGCCGACCGCCTGGAGTGGTCAGGGCCGCTGCCAGGGGCGGAGGAGACCCCTACCAGCCGCTGAACGGGGAGGTGCTCACTGCCGACCGCCTGGAGCGGGAGAACCGCTGCCAGTGGCGGGGGAGACCCCTTCTGTTCCCCGAGAATGCGGCGGGGCATTACTTCCGCTAGGGGCCGGAGGTCTGCCTCCGATCCATCCGGGGAAGCGCGGCTGTCGTCCACTAGTGGGTGGAGGAGTGGCCGGTGACCAAGCTACGGCGTATCGGAGAACCGGCGAGTAACGAGGGAGGAATGTGACGGGGCGGAGGGCGGTGATTTTACACACCCGGTCCCTAATCAGGCCTCCTCTTTTCCATTGAACTGCTTGACATCAGCATTATAAAACTCCTTTGGAAATTCCTGAGGGAACCCATGGCTTCCAGGTTTTGGGACTACAGCCTGAACAGCTCCTATGCTTGACTTAGCTAACACCAATCACTGACCCCCATGAGGAAAGAACTGCGAGTAGATCTGTTTGAACGTCTCCTCGTTGACCGCTCCACAGGGACATTCCTGGAAAACACAAGAGTGTACGATTTTCATTGTCACATGTTGTCAGTCAAATACAGTGGCAGTCTGTCATGGAAACATATGGATTAAATCACGGGAGGTTGCCGAGTCACTGTACTGTCGGATACTAGAGGCGTACAGCTCCTAGCTACTTGAATGGGGACATCTCCAAAATGGATGGTCAAGATTACGATCAAAGAGCCTATTTCAAATCAGCAGTAAAATCAGTCAACAATGGTAATCATAGCTCAGATCAGGAAAAAAAAATGGGTTTTTTTTCAGGCTAGTCCTGCTAATAAGCATGCGCAGTCTCGAGTTGACTGACGGGTGATTTCTGTATCTAAAAGGTGATTGACGGGACCTTTTCTACACACGCCATATTGGCCGTTCAAGTCTTTGGCTTCACTGTCTGCTCTCTTGATTGGTACATTATTTCCTACATTACATCACTTTACATTTGCATTGCAAACCTTCTTGAAAACAAATCAAATCAAATCAAATCACTTTGTCACACTACTGTGTACACGAGTGCAACAGCAGGTGAAATTCTTGTGTGCAGTTCCGAGCAACATAGCAGTAATGACAGTGACGAGACATAAACCACTTTACAATAAACAACATATTACACAAAACAACAATTGACTTCAAGTCACAATCAATGTGATCGTGTCTGTGTGAACACCCCTTAAAAGTAGGCCTCATGTTCCACAATAGGACGCCTGTGTGTTTGCGTACATTCTTAAAGCCTCTGTACAGCACTTGTAGTTCTTTCTTGCTGAAGTTTGTTTGGGCCTGTAGCTGCTCCAAACCCTCTGGACGATGACAAACTATAGACAGCTCCAATTCATCATCGATCTTATCTACAGAGAGAAAGAGAGAGAGAGAGTGAGATTAAAAATCTGAAGTCAGTAAGGTCGCAGGTGTTTACATAGAACGGCTCTTAGTTTCCAGATGCTCATCGATGTTCTCAATTAGTAGTAAATGAAGAAGC
>JAVLUX010000025.1:242500-245000 GCA_032164185.1 Moxostoma hubbsi
TGACATCCGTCACCGTGTAAGATTTCATGCTTTATGATAGCGGCACCTGGTGGCTGAGGCTGGTACCGCATGCTAATTGTTAGCTATCAAGCAAAAAAAAAAAATATTTCTTTTTTACATTTCTCATGTATTGCCTCTTAAGGAGAAAATAAATTAAACGTATTTTTTGAGAGACATTTTTTTTTTTTTCTTAGAGCAGTGACACACCAAACCAACCAGCGTCGACTAAAGTAGACTGTGGGGTTGGCTCATGTTGCCTGCGTCTGGGTCATAGATTTGCTCTTGAACACACCGTAAAGACGACAACCGACAGCCAACTAACACGTCCGTTCTGCGCCTCCGTGAGAGGAAATAACTTTCCGTACCAGCAGGTGGCAGTAGTCTGTATTCCATTAACAGAATGGGAAACCGGAAGAGCTAGTGACTGCTGGGATACAAAACATAAACAAAGCAGCGCTTGCTTACCATTTTCTTACCATAATGTCGTACTGAGCTGCCTCTCCTGAATCATGCTGATTAATTAGTCTTCACATGCCTCATTCCAGGCAGCCATGCTGAAATGAGAAGAGCGTTCTGTGTGTTCCCTCTTGACTTCGTCGTTTCCTTGCTTTGTCACTTCTGTTTTTCTTCTCGTGCACTGGTTTGCTAAGCTGAACAGCCAATCAGAATGATCTGACTCACCGCTGAGCTCCGCCAATGATTCAACATGCTCAATCGGCCGAGAAAAAGCAGACAGGGTAGATCAGGCACATGGTCAGGAGACCAGTGCAGATCAGGACAGTCCAGAGACCAAGGAGGCCCAGGCAGATCAGGCGGTTGGCCAGAAGACCGAGGAGACCAGGGCAGAGCCAGTGGCCAGGGAAGTGGATCCAGGAAGGGAGTGGGGTCCGGCAGTTTGAAAGGCAGCTCCAGGAAGGAAACTGGCAGAAAATCGGAAACCAGGACAGAAGAGGCAGAGGATCGGGAGGCAGCTCCAGGAAGGGAACTGGCAGAGGATCAGGAGGCCAGGACGGATCTGGCAGGTGGTAAGGAGACCAGGACAGAACTGACAGAGGGTCAGGAGGTGGCTCCAGAAAGGGAACTTGCAGAGACTCGGGAGACCAGGATGGAACTGGCAGAGGGTCAGGAAAACAGGACGGAACTGGAGGAGGGTCTGGATAACAGGACAGAACTGGTTCAGAAAACCAGGACGGATCTGGCTGAGGGTCAGGAGACGGCTTCAGAATGGGAACTTGCGCAGGGTCGGGAGACCAGGACGGAACTGGCAGAGGGTCAGGCTCGTCGACAGCCTTGGTGAACATGACAGGCTCGTCGACAGCCTCGGTGAACTGGACAGGCTCGTCGACAGCCTCGGTGAACTGGACAGGCTCGTCGACAGCCTCGGGAACTGGACAGGCTAGGCTCATTGATGACCACTATGTTCAGGAGCGCTGGCAGTGACTGGAAATTGTCCTCTATTTCCAGGAGTGCTGACAGTGACAGTAAAATGGCCTCTGTTGCTATGAGCACAGGCAGAGACTGGGGAATGACCTCCATGGTCGTGAGCACAGGCAGTGGCAGGATATCAACCTCTGTGGCTGTGAACACTGGCAGCAACTGGTGAGTAGGAGCCCTTCTCCTCCTCCACCTCCTCCTCCTCCTCTTCCTCTTCCGGATGGCTGTGAGCACTGCTGTGGGAACGGTGGCCGAGGATGCCGGCACTGTGATGGACGAGTCTTCAGATGCTGGCTCTGGAACAGACGAGGCTTCAGGCTCCTCGTGGTTGCTATAATGTGGTTGTCACTCTCGGTGAGGCACGTGGTGAGATGTGCATGGATGCCATGGATAGCGTGAAGCCTCCACATGTGCTAGGTCTCCATGGTAACGTGCCCAACAAGCCGTGTGATAAGATGCACGGGTTGACTGTCTCAGACGTGGAGGCAACCGATATTCGTCCTCCACAACCCGGATTGAGGCGAGTCACTACGCCAAATTTCTATTAACCAGAGGTCTAATATTAGTAGCCTTTCTTCGTATGGTGCGTTCACAAACTTAGCTTGCGCGAGTTTGATAAAATTTGTGTTTATACTCACGTTCGTGCGAGTAACGCGAACCCGCGAGTATTCCCCCTTCTCTTCCGGAAAAGGACAGGAGGAGGGGCTTCTACGATGACTTATCTTTCCGCCGTCAACCATGGCCGATATCACAGCGATTTCTGCTCTGTATCTGTTGTGTCATACAATTTCGGGTGTCCACACACCGCTACAACCATTTTCTCATCCATTTTCCCAGATTTCTTCTACTACTTCATCAGTACGTCAGTGACATCCAGACAATCTCAATGCTGATAGGCTTTTGCGACAATGCGACATGCGAATATTTTGCGCGAATGAAGCGATTTCGCGCCATTCGTTTCATTTGCGCCGCCCGCCGCTAATGATTATTTTGATTATTTTGATGCTCCTTATATATGCATTTTGGTCTGTCAAAATGGTCCAGAGTACATTCACTAACCCATGTT
>JAVLUX010000025.1:250000-300000 GCA_032164185.1 Moxostoma hubbsi
ACGGCAGTAGAGGCGGCGTAACTATGACGATCAGCCTATAATCCCACCCACGTTGAGGCGGCACTAAACTGCTGTGGAAATGCAAGCTCAGAAAAGTAGAGAAGATCGCACGTCCAAGAACATCATGAAAACCACATGCTATTATTTCCATAGAATTTGTGTGTGTGGTGGCGAGTCAATAAAACATCCTCGCTCATCCACTTGAAATTCGAGAGTGGTCTTCTTCCCGATGGTATGAGCGATCCTGGACGTTGCTTCTTGATTTACTACTAACTGAGGCTATCGATGAGCAGCGGGAAAATATGTAATGGCTGGTCTGTTAAAACACGTGACCTCGCAGACTGTGGGCTTACAGAGCCCCCTTGAGGACAAAACTGGAATGGGTTACATTTCCTTAAACTGACACAGAAATTGATAGGAAGGAAAAAGCACCCGCCACAGTGGCACGTGACACTGCAAAATTCATCATGCAATCTGGCATTGTTTATACTTTTATATCAACACTGAAAATATTTTAGCATGAGATACTTTGCACTTGTGTGACCGTGAGTCTGTCATGATCAGACAAAATACTGAAGTGCGGTTTTTAAGAGTATGCAATGAATATAATGTCATACTTTGCATTCATTTGAACTGATATTATGCACTGTGCAATCTCAAAAAGGCTGAAAAAGTGCTATTGCACCATGGCGCTTTATAAGAATCTGATGTGCACGACGATTACACCAGATTACACGTTGTAAATGACCTCACAAGCCTTCTTAATTGCTCGAAACCAGAGATGCCAGATCAAACTCATTCATTACAGGCAGAGACTGAAGACTTCATTCAAATTCAGAAAATGAGAACAGGAGGAGAGCACGTCAGCAGTCATAGAGCTCAACAGGTGCCCATCACTCTGCCATGTCTCCGTCTTTCACCTTCTCGGATGTGAGCGACAGGTCGGGACCCTTCAGCCGTCCACACAAAAACACCCCAAACTACCATCCCCGCGTTACCATGACAACAGTGCTTCCAAGGGGAGCAGGCAGGAAGCGAGTGAGTGTGTGAGTAGAGTAATAAATAACATGGGCATGTGCAGCCAACACACACACACGCGCGCGCGCGCCCATACACGCATTTATACATACATGACCCAACAACATTCACATAAAGCAGTCTCGCGCTTAAGTATAACACACACACACAGGCTATGACGCAAACTCTCCTCTTAGACGACCTGTTAACTCACTCCGCATAAATACACTCGTTTTATTGCAACGCATCTACATCGTGTAACGTGCATTGCATGACTTTGCTACAGGGTAGAAACGCGCATCTGTGTGTGAGGGTTTAATGTCAGTCAAACGGCACTTGTTGCACTTTCGTGCAACGTGCGAGTCATCTGATTACACAGAACACTCACACACGCATGCATTAAATGCAAGGCTGTACTCGCAAACACATGCATTCATGCATGTCATTCAAGGCTGTACATGCATGCACACATATAAGCATGCAATACGAGTAGGTCTGATATAAATGAAGTTCCCAGTTCATTCACTACCTGTTTGCATGCGTGTGACAGTGAAAGACAGACTCAGTTCATGTTTTACCTCTTGATGGTCGTCGCTGTCTAGTCTGCATGGTCAATGTGCCAACAACCGCCCCCATGTTGTCACCGTGGAAACAAGCCTGTGTGTGTGTGTGCGCCTGTCAATCGCTCTCTCTATATTCTTGTCCTCCCTTCATTCCCTCTTTCCCGACTCTAAAGCGTTTGCCTCCAACTGCTCTCGTTTTACCCCTCCCTTACACACCCTATCTCTCTCTCTCTCTCTCTCTCTCTCTCTCTCTCTCTTTCTCACACACTTAACACACTCATCTTTATTTATTATGTTTGCATGGCATATACTGTCTTATTTTCCATCTTTTTTGCATTCTCTCACACTTCTATCACGTCTTCATATTTTTTTCACACCCTTCTCTCCGAGTGTTAATTAGTGCTATGTCAAATACACACGCGCGCACACACACACACACACACACACACGCGCGCGCGCGCACACACACACACGTTTTATATATATATATTTGTTATTTTTTGTGGTAATTGGGTCAATTACATGATGCATTTTTTTTTTTGTCTAATATATTATTTTTTTAAAAACATTAGAAATGCAACTCACACAAAACAATGACTTGAGCACACCTCTTCTGTTATGAACTTGCTTTCAGTTCCTGAGTTCAAAGTCATTTTGATATTTTTTTCTGGGGCTTAAAGTAAAAAAATGGCATGTGGTGTAACCATCCGGAGACAGTAAACTAAATAATAATATTCTCATTTAAAGCTGAAATACTTGAAAAAGAAATGTTGGCATGAGCTGTGCTGAATATTCTTTTCAAATTATTAATTTTAAAATGAAGCAGTCAAATAAATTTTATTTTCAAATTAATATTTAAATTTGTTTTCTATATACACTACCGTTCAAAAGTTTGGGGTCACTTGTCTGAAATGTTTCTCATGATCTTAAAAATCTTTTGATCTGAAGCTGTATGCTTAAAAGTTTGAAATTAACTTTGTAGACAAAATATTATTATGCCAAAACATATACATTTATTTAATTACAAATCTAAAATTTCCTAAAAAAAAAAAGTTTTTGAAATGGATGACTTGGATCAAAATATGAAGAAAAGAAGCCAATAAGTGCCCAACATAGATGGGAACTCCTTCAATACTGTTTAAAAAGCATCCCGGGGTGATTCCTCAAGAAGTTGGTTGAGAAAATGTCACGAGTACATGTCTGCAAAATCTAGGCAAAGGGTGACTACTTTGAAGATGCTAAAATATTACATAGTTTTGGATTTATTTTGGATTTTTTGGTCACAAAATAATTCCCATATTTCCATTTCTATTATTCCATAGTTTTGCTGACTACTATTATTCTAAAATGTGAAATAAATAAATAAATAAAGAATGAGTAAGTGACCCCAAACTTTTGAACGGTAGTGTATATATATATATATATATATATATATATATATATATTTGATTTGATTTATTTTTAAGGGGCATTTGGTCAGGTCCTTTTGGCATAACCATGAGAAAATGTCTTCATATTCTTGACTTAAAAATTAATGATAATTGTTAAATTAAAATTTAAAACTTTTTAGAAATTAATGATTCATCTGTATTTATTCAAGGAAACTGTTTTAATACCTTTTACTTGATGGTTTCACCACATTACATTTTTAAACTCATTAAATATACTGAATATATATATCTATAAAAATTAGGGCTGTCGGTTTAATGCATTAATTCAATAAATAAAATGCGATAAATTTAATAAAAAATAACTCTTTAAAACGTAATTAATGGCAATGCTCCCCGACCCTAATATGCAAGATTCCTGAGAAATGCATGTAGTACCTCCTGTTTACTCCAGGGGGCAGTAAGTGACACTTCAGCTGTATGAGCAACACACAGTTTATACAGTGAACAAACACTTCAGCAGAACAACACAAACATGCGTTACATTCTTGCGTTCAAAACACTTGATGGAGCGTAAATCTGAGCTAAGAGATCTCAAGATGTGTTTAAAGATTGAGCATTAAACTATATTTAACTTGAAACAGTGAACTAAAACATTTTATGTTTGTCACTACACAAGCATGTCTGACGCAGGTGTTCATCCTTAAACAAGCGCTCATAATAAATCTCCAACTGATTGATAATTTCACTTGTGAAATGGATTACTGTGAACTGTGTGTCAATGATTGACTTATGATCAATAATATAGTAGTAATCAATACATTGTATTATAAAGCTGCTTTTTGTCTTATCAATGATGAACTCTTCTGCCACAAGAATGTAATGCATTTTAATTATCTGAATATTTATATATATATATATATTATATATTTAAAGATAACTATGTATCATTATTTCATCATTATATATTGAGTTATTGTTATATGAGGGGCTTTCTCAGCAAATATTTGTATATGCGATTAATCACGATTAATTAATCGGGACATCATGTAATTAATTTGATTAAAAATTTTAATCGATTGACAACCCTAATAAAAAATATATATATATATATTTATTTATTTATTTATTTTAAATACAAATAAATATAAAAAAATTTTGTGTGTGTAGAAAATGCAATCATTTTTTTTTAGAAAAACAACATGTACTCAAAGGTTACATATCTACAACATGTGTTTTGAAATAATTTTTTAAAACATTTTTTATTTTTAACAAGAATTTGTCACCTTATTTGTCAATAACCAAATTAACATTGTGCCACAAAATGCGACACCCGGAGCATTCCTTTAAAGCGCTGTAACTAATCAATAATACAAAATAAATACATAAAAATGTAACAATAAAAATAGTCAACAAACTTCATTATAAAACCTGTGACATCACACAAAAATGAAAATTCTGTCGTTATTTACTCACCACCATGTTGTTTCAAACCAGACTTCCTTCTGTGAAAAACAAAATGTTAGGCAGTCCGATAATCTCAGTCACCATTCACTTTCATTGCATTTTTCATGCAATGCACGTGAATGGTGACTGAGGCAAACACACTGCCTAATATCTCCTTTAGTGTTCATTTCAAGAAAGTCATATGGTTTTGGAACAACATGAGGGTTATTAAATGATAACAGAATGTCCATTTTGGGGAGAACTATCCCTTTAACTAGCTATTCTCAAAATTGACTTGTCCTCAAAATGATAGTACAACCTGACCCACACACGCACACACATCTCTCCATATGAATGACGCGTGGGAAAACAGTTTTCCAGCCATACAAATCACTGTGACACAAACCAACTTCCTTTAATCTGAGGACAAGTAGGACAGGACGAGGAAAAGAGGTCAATGTATCCTTCACTCTCCACATTGCTAGAGGCCACTTACACAATGTTTGTTTTTCTTTAATTGCTTTGATAAGAAAATGTCTGCTAAGAATATCAATGTAAATGTTACAAGCACCTCATTTACGTAACACTCCAGCTGATTAATTAGCATATCAAGGACTTGAAATGAAACAGCCGTGAATTATTAATGAACAGTCATCATGACCTCCCTACAAAGAAATATAGAGTTCTGAACTTGCAGCAAATTTCCCACTCATTATTGTCACATGCAAGGGAGCTTGCGATTCACCACGAATGTTTGCGGCTCTTCATCGGTAGTTGTGAACCTGCAGCAAACCATTGGCGATGATGAAGAGTTTGCCACAAAGCTCATTTGTAAGTGAATATAATGAGTGGCGAATTTGCAGCACATTTAGATATTAATGCATTCCCTGTATAGCCAATCTAGACAGGTGGAGCTGGGGGGGGGGTTTCAGAGAAAACGGCTTACTTGCAAACTGAGCAAACATTATGCAAAGAGAGAGTACAGAAGGTGTTTAGCAAGCGGATTACACATCAAACGACCAATCAGCTTAGACCATGTGAGCCAGATGGCTTGACGGATCACATACGAGTGAGCTGATTGGCCAACAGATAAGTCCAATCAGCTTGCGCTAGCGCTGGCCGACATATTTGTTATTCACAATACAATCACAATGCTTTTGCTGACGATATCAAATTTAGCAATATCGAGATGATTTTAATGCTTTTTATTTATTTGGCCATTACATTTAATAAAGAGCATTAGTTGAATAATTTTACACTCCTTCAGGTCTGCACAATTAATCAAAATAACATCAAAATGGCAAGTTGGTCGTGTAATTATTAAACGACAAAAAGCTGCAATTTAAAGAACACATCTGCACTTTAATGTCAAAATAAAAGCCCCAGGTGAAGGTGCAATTTAATGGTAAATAGTGCAGAAATATACCATGATTGCATAACCAAAATCTAATAATAATAATGATAATTCAGTAATATAATAATTAACTTGACTGGGTCCATGCACAGTAATAATTTAGTATTATGCGATATTGAACTAGGTTCCAAAATGTAAGTGGGTTTTGAAGGTAAATTGTAATGTATGTATAATTGTATATGTATATTTGTGTTCCTTTAGTGAAAAACTAAAAACACGACTTCATTCTTTTTAAATATAGTTTTATTTAATGCCTTAAAAATATTGAATTGAACCATTACAATGGTTGTTTGGATGAAATGATTGTTACTCTGATTTTAAAAAAAAACAAAACACTTTTGAGCAATACCAAAGCAAATACATAATTATCGAGATATATATATTAAATGTCGCCAATAAGCTGAAATGTATCGAGATATAAGCCATATTTTAAGCTATATCGCCCAGCCCTAGCTTGAGCCATTCAGAGTTTCCTGCCTGAAATTAATGGTTAATTTTCGTAAAGGTTAAACATACAACCACTATTTCGATTCAGTTATATAAAATAGGGCATTTTCTAGTTTTATTAGTGTATATTAGATTACTCAAGGTCAGTAATGTAATCTAAATACTTTGGATTACATCTTCAGCACTGGCACTACTTTCACTACTTTTCGGGAAATCGCTGGCTTATGACCTACAAGGAGTACTGGCTGTCTCATGTTCTGGCTGGAGGAACTATGTTCCCATGTTAACAGTAGATGGCGGTAATGCACTATTTTAATTTACGAGCCACCATTAAAAAGAAGAAACCAAGTTCAGTCAGTCACACACACACAGTTCAGGACAGTATCGCAGCAGTCTGGGAGGATGTTTTCCAGTTGGCAAAGTTGTTTACCTGCTATAATGCTTGGATACGTTGTCTGGTTGGGTTGTTGGAGCTTATATTGGTTGTGTTAACCGATCGCGATGTATCCATGTTCCGGGGGAAGTTACTGTGACATGTTTATTAACATATACGACTACTGAAATTGACTTCTTTTAACTGTTTTATTGCATATTTAAGCATATTATTTTCATGTTTAATATAGTATAATTTTCCCCCATCATTATTGAATCCTTGTTTTATGTTTTAGTTTACAGTGTTATTTTGTGTATTGCATTGACATACTATTGTAGTATTATGGTTCACTTGCATTATCAAATGAGTACAATATGATATAATAACAATAAAGTTGTCTGTTGAACTCATATCAGCCATATCACAAGCTTCACCTCTTAAATTGATATGTGTAGTACAATACAAATATTAATAGTAGATAAAACAGTTATTGGTAGTGACTGAGGAGATTGAGTCCCCTGTTCTCTATGTAAAAGCGCTTTGAGTCAAAAAAAAAGTGTCAAAAAAGTGCTATAAATGTAAAATTCATTCATAAAAAATATAGAAATAAAAAGCATTTTTTTTTATCTTCATCAAAGCAAGTAATACTTCAGTTTTAAATGTTTAATTGTATAACATAATATGCCTCTCTGTCGATTGCCACCTTCCCATGGTGGAAGGGTTTGAGTGCCCCCGTGACCCTGGGAGCTGTGTTGTCTGGAGCACTAGCTCCTGGTAGGGCCTCCCTTGGCAAATTGATCCCAGGTGACAGGCCAGACAAAGAGCGATCTTACCTACCCCCTATGATGTGGTCAATAAGTATCCCGGATTAGGGAGACCAGGGCTCTCGTTTGGAGCCAGGCCTGGGAAAGGAGCTCCTGGTGGCTAGGCATTGACCCATGGGTCCCAGCCAGGCTCAGCCCAAAAAAACAATCATTGGGTCACCTCCGTTTGTGCTCGCCACCTGCAAGGGGGAAAATAGTGGATGGGTGCGATGCCCAACAGGTGGCAGACAAAGGCGTAGGCCTATGCGGACTTGGCTTTGACTACAGAAACTGTCTTTTGGTACATAGAACGTGACCTCATTCGGGACAGGAGCCGGAATTGATGTGGGAGGTTGAGCAATACCAACTAGATATAGTTGGCCTCACTTCAAAGCACAGTTCTGGCTCTGGAACCAAACTAAAGAGAGGCGCAGAATTGTCAACTGATCAACACCTGGTGGTGATTTGGATCAGATGGCGGGGAAGGCTGCCAGACAGATTTCGCAAACCTAAATGAATTGTGAGGGTGAACTGGGAACATCTGGTGGAGTCTTCTTTCCAAAAGATCTTTAACTACCACCTCTTAAGGAGCTTTTCCCACAATCCAAGGTAGCTGGGGACATGGAGTCCAAATGGGCCATGTTTAAAGCCTCAATTGCGGAAACGGCTGCTTGAAGGTTGTTGGTGCAACCCAAGAAACAGTTTTTGGACACCAGCAGTGAAGGAAGCCATCAGGCTGAAGGAGTATGCCTTTTGGAACTGGTTAGCCTGTGGGACTCCAGATTCAGCTGATAGTTACTGGTAAGCCAGAAGAACTGTGGCTGCGGTGGTTGCAGAAGCCAAAACTCGGATGTGGGAGGAGATTGGGGAGGCCATAGAGAAGGACTTTTGGTCAGCCTCAAAGAGGTTCTGGAAAACTGTCAGACGGCTTAAGCGGGGGAGGAAGAGCTTTGTCCAGGCTGTAGTTAGCCGGGATGGGGAACTGCTAACCTGACCTGTCGATGCAGACAGGCAGTAGATGGAGCACTTTGAGGAACTTCTGAACTAGACTGACACGTCCTCTGTGGAGGAAGCAGGGACAGAGGACTCTGGGTAGTCTTGGCCCATTTCTCTGGCTGAGGTCACTGTGGTAGTCAAAAGTTTCTGAATTGGCAAGGCGCCAGTAGTGGACAAGATTTGCCCTGAGATGCTGAAGGCCCTGGATGTTGTCAGGCTGCATGGCTGACATTCCTTTTTAGCATTGCGTGGAAGTCGGGAACAGTGCCTGGGATTGGCAAATGATTGTGGTGGTTCCCAATTTTAAAAAGGGGGACCGGAGGGTGTGTTCTAATTATCAAGGGATCACACTTCTCAGCCTACCTCGGAAAGCCTATGCCAGGGTGCTGGAAAGACCCAGACCAATTTTCGAACCTCGGCTAGAAGAGGAGCAATGCAGATTCCATCCTGGTCATGGTACAGTGGATCAGCTATTTTCCCTGACAAGGATCCTAGAGGCGGCATGGGAGTTTGCTTATCCAGTCTAAATATGTTTTGTGGACTTATGACCTCTTCTTGCGGGGGGTGCTAGGGATTATGGGCCTTTATTGCATGCCATCCAGTCCCTGTATAACCAGTGTGAGTGCTGTTTCCGCATTCTCAACAGCAAGTCAAACTTGTTCCCAGTGGGTGTTGGACACCATCATGGCTGTCCTTTGTCACCTATCCGGTTTTTGATATTTATGGACAGGATTTTGAGGCGCAGCCAAGGATTGAAGTGTGACCAGTTTGGGGTCCTCAGGGTTGCATTTCTGCTATTTGCGGATGAGGTTGTCTGATGGCATCATCTAGCTGTGACCTCTGGCGTGCACTGGGGGGGTTTGTGGCGAGTGTGAAGTGGTTGTGATGAGAGTCGGCACCTACAAATCAGAGGCCATGGTTCTATGTCGGAAAAAAGGTGGATTGTCCCCTCTGGGTAGGGAGTGAGCTGCCCAAGTGGAGGAGTTTAAGTGTCTCAGGGTCTTGTTCACGAGTGAGGGTAATTTGGAGCATGAGATCGATAAGCGGATCAGTGCAGTGGCAGCAGTAATGCGTTTGATTTACCGGACCATGGTGGAGAAGAGGGAGCCGAGTCTGCACGCAAAGCTTTAAATTTACCACTCGATCTATGTTCCCGCCCTCACTTATGGTCATGAGCTTTGGTTAGTGACCAAAAGAATTAGATTGTGGATAAAAGTGGCCGAAATGACCTTTTTACGTAGGGTGGCTGGGCTCAACCTAAGAGATACGATGAGGAGCTCAGACATCCAGGAGGGACTCGGGGTAGAGCCACTGCTCATCTGTGTTGAAAGAATTCAGTTGAAGTGGTTCGGACATCTGGTCAGGATGCCTCCTGGACGACTTCCTAGGGAGGTGTTCCAGGCATGTCCAACTGGGAAGAGACCCCGGGGCAGACCTAAAACATGCTATATCTCTCGGCTGGACTGCGAATGCCTTGGGATCCCCTAGGAAGTGCTGGAGGTTTTGGCCGAGGAAAAGGACGTATGGGCTAACCTGCTTTGTCTGCTGCCGTCCAAACCTGGACCAGGATAAACGGAAGAAAATGGATGTATTGATGGATGGAATATCAACATGAAAACAGCACGTTATGACTCCCGCTCTGAATATCTCTGTCATGATCACACAGAGTCGATGTCCAGGTGAGCTCAAATCATGAGATTTATCCACCAAATGAGCAGTGCCGAAACATAACTCATGTAAAGTGGTCTTCTGCAAAATTTTAAGTTTCACCCACAGTTGTCACTAGAGAGTACAAAGTTATGTAGTGCAGCTTTAAAGGAATAATTTACCCCAAAATGAAAATTATCTCATAATTTACTCACCATCATGCCATCCCAAATGTGTAAGACTTTCTTTCATCTGCTGAACACAAATTAAGATTTGTAGAAGAATATTTCAGCTCTGTAGGTCCATACAATGCAAGTGAATGGGTGCCAACATTTTGATGCTCCAAAAAGCACATAAAGGCAGCATAAAAGTAATACCTAAGACTCCAGTAGTTAAATCCATATCTTTAGAAGTTATATGAAAGGTGTGAGTGATAAACAGATCAATGTTTAGGTCCATTTTTGCTATAAAGTCTTCACCCTGCCCAGTAGAGGGCATATGAAGAACGTAAATCACCAAAAACACTAGAAGACGAATGTGAAAGTGCAGATCAACTGAGCAGGGAGGACAATTTATAGTAAAAATGTACTAAAATATTGATGTGTTTCTCACCCACACCTATCAGATCACTTTTGAAGCCATTAATTTAACCTCTGGAGTCATTATGCATTTATGAGATTATTGGATCTTAAAAATGTTGGCACCCATTCACTTGCATTGTATGGACCTGCAGAGCTGAGGTATTCTTTTAAAAATATTTTTAAGATCATTTTTGTTCTGCTGAAGGAAGTTATACACATCCGGGATGACATGAAGTTGAGTAAATTATGAGAATTTAAATTTTTGGGTGAACTATTCCTTTAGTTTATCTTTTTTTAAGTTTTTTTTTTTATATATATTTTTACAGAAAAACACCATTTACATTTTCATTAAAAATACAAATTTGCAATACATCTTTGGCCTAATATCAAAAGGTCTTACTAGGGAAATAGATTTATGGCTCTAACGTGACTTTTCTTCATAGAATTCATGATATAATCATGCTGGCTAACAGATGCAAGTAAAGGCAAGAAATAAAGCTAAAAGTTCGCATGGTAATTCACACAAGGGTAACTATTTTTGATGCTCCAAACTTTAAAAACCCCACAGAGTGTCCACAATGACATCCTTTTCTTATTGTATGTGGATTCTGTTCATAGAATGAGGCAGAACGTATGTTATTTGTGTTTCTATATGATAATAAAGGCTACATCGGTTAGCATTTCTTGTAAAAATACCCTAATGGCATAAAAACATTGACAAGGCATGTAATCGTGTATTTATTGAATTTGTTTCATCTGGCAAAATGTTTCTGTTTTTTGTAAAGTTGTAGAAACACGATGGATCTACTCTATTAAGCTCCAAACGGAACGTTCCTCTGTGACATCATATTCACTTTTTCACTCACAACAGTGTAAAAGTGCACGGATGAATGTCACACATCATCAGAAAGTGTTTCACCGCTGTTCAAAAGCTCCTCGGATCACATCATTTATATGTATAAATGTTTTCCATCTGAAAGGACTAAATATTAAATTAAAAAAATGACAATAAAATGCAAAGTAATCTCTTCAGTAATTTAAACACTTTTAGAATGTAACTGTATTCTGATTATCAGTGATTCCAACTGGAACTGAAGTGGAATACAGTTACTAATATTTAGTATTTTTAATAAGTAATCCTGTTACATGTAATCCGTTACTCCTGTTTACTGCTCATGCTAGTGTGCCATTCTGAACACGGCCCTAAAAGTCTCTCATGACATTTTGCTGCAGCTCTCGGTGGTCAGATTACACACAGGAAATAAGCTCCGATATCGCTCAAGAGACAGCCATTATGTTCGGGATAATATACAGTTTGCCTGTCGTTATCACAAAAATAAACCTCAAACTGATGATCTCACGAAGTGGAGGGCTCTTGTATCATCAATCTGAAGAGGTTATTTTGCTATAATGACCGACTCACTTTCCATTATCCTACTTATTACATGCCTGCTTGCCAAATAAATAATAAATGAATGGACATAAAACATTGAATTGAAAAGATTTGTTTTGTGAGACGAATAGTGTTGCCCCTTTTGAAGTGTTAAAATGAGGGGCACTTAAATGGGGTGGGGTGATCACGGGCGGGTCACCAACCACACATCCTCCACAGTTTTAGGAATAAATGCATTAAAGAGTTAAAATGTGTTATTAATAGAGATTGTATACCCTTTCTTATATGCGGAAATTAGAACTTACCTGACCCCTGACTTATAAATAAAATAAAAAAATAAAAAATATTTTATATGTTTAAAAATCCATTTATTTTTATCTTTTTGATTATTTGTCGAAAAGTTCCTTTATCTGGTTTATGTATACATTTTGGTTGGTTTAAACACATATATATATATATATATATATACATATATATAGAGAGAGAGAGAGAGAGAGAGAGAGAGAGAGAGAGAGAGAGAGAGAGAGAAGATAGAGAGTGTAAAGAAACATGCACAGGTAGGAAATTGATTCCCCATGACAGAGGTCAGCTGTATATTAATGCATCAAATCCAGAATCAAGCTCATATAATGTATAATACCTACACATACCATCCTCCTGTCTATCATTCTTTCTCTTCATCTCTGTCTTTTCTTCCTCTTACATTCAAAAAACAGATAGAGGTACATTTTCCTCCACACAGGGTCTGAGCGTTTGATGTCTTACACCCAACGGCACTTTAATAAAGACTGAAACTGAGATAGAAATTGAAGATGGCTTGAGACAGAGAGATAGGGAGAGAGAGAGGGCCCCAATAACACGCTGACATCTCCGTGGAAGGGGGAAATGACTCTAGAGTTCTATTACAATGTTGTTGACAGCAGGGAAGAAAAACAGGCCGGATGCTTTTTGAGTCACGGGGCTGTTTTCTGTCTATTTCTGTCAGTGAAACAGAAAGATTAAAGCAAACAAGCAACTGTGTGTGTCAATGTGCAAGTGTCAGAAAGCATGAATATAAAGCTTTTGTTAATGTGTGTGTGTGTGTGTGTGTGTGTGTTAGGGTTGGGCAATATAGCTAAAAAAATCTAAATACTTTTATTTTTGACCATTTTTAGCACAGACACATCAACATTTATTTATTTTCTTTACTGTAAAAATGTGAATTTGTTTTCAATTGATCATTTCTTCCAGGGCTGGGCTATATCGTGGAAACTAAAGAAAGTGTCAGTCAACAGATATTTGGAGTGGTGGTGGTGGCGGCGTAGTGGGCTAAAGCACATAACTGGTAATCAGAAGGTTGCTGGTTCGATCCCCACAGCCACCACCATTGTGTCCTTGAGTAAGACACTTAACTCCAGGTTGCTCCGGGGGGATTGTCCCGGTAATAAGTGCAGTGTAAGTCACTTTGGATAAAAGCATCTGTCAAATGAATCAATGTAAATGTAAAAGTAAATATTTCGCAATATGTAAATATCCATGCATGCAGCGTGGGCTTATCTATTTCATTTTCTGCAAGAAGTGTTTTTAGTTTTCATAGTTTTTTTGTTTGTTTTTTTATTTATGTATAATTTTCTTTGATGCATAAAAATCTTTGTTGCACATCAGGAAGAAAAGTGGCATAATACATAAATGTAGCATGGTAAGAATGATCTAATACCGTTGAGTATTTGTTTGTTTATTGTTTATTTGGATCTTTGCAAGTTCCAAAAAAAAGTGAAAATTGTATCATTTAAGTATAAGTATTTAATTCAATCTGAATTATCCAAAAAAAAAAAAAAAATAGATATAAATTCTATATTGTGACAAACACAAACCGGCCACTTTATTAGGTGCACCTGTACATCTACTTATTCATGCGATTATCTAATCAGCCAATCATGTGGCAGCAGTGCAGATACGGGTCAGGAGCTTCAGTTAATGTTCACATCAACCATCAGAATGGGGAAATGATTGTTGGTGTCAGACGGGCTGCTTTGAGTATTTCTGGGATTTTCACACACAACAGTCTCTAGAATTTAATCCAAATGGTGCCAAAAACATTCCGTGAGTGGCAGTTCTGTGGACGTAAACACCTTGTTGATGTGAGAGGTCAACAGAGAATGGGCAGATTGGTTCGAGCTGACAGAAAGGCTACGGTAACTGTACAATTGTAGTGAGCAGAACAGCATCTCAGAAAGCACAACACGTCGAACCTTGAGGCGGATGGGCTACAACAGCAGAAGACAATGTTGGGTTCCACTTCTGTCAGCCAAGAACAGAAATCTAAGGCTGCATTGGGCCTACCATCTGTGTACATCAGCAGAAGTCTGGATTAGCCAGACCAGGCGATGTTTTTCCAATCGTCTGCCGTCGAGTTGTGGTGAGCCTGTGCCCACTGCAGTCTCAGTTTCCTGTTCTAAGCTGACAGTAGTGGTACCCGCAGGGGTCTTCTGCTGTTGTAGCCCATCCGCCTCCATGTTCAACGTGATGTGCGTTCAAAAATGCTTCCAGCATAGGACCGCGGTAATGCGCGTTTAATTGGGTTACCGTCACCTTCCTGTCAGCTTGGACCAGTCTGGCCATTCTCCTCTGACCTCGTGCATCAACAAGCCATTTTCGTCTGCAGAACTGCCGCTCACTGGATATTTTTTTGTGTTCGCACCATTCGAAGTAAATTCTAGAGACTGTTGAGCGTGACAATCCCAGAAATACTCAAACCAGCCCGGCTGGCACCAACAATCATGCCACAGACAAAATCACTGAGATCTCAATTTTTCCCCATTCTGATGGTTGATGTGAACATTAACTGAAGCTCCTAACCTGTATCTGCATGATTGTATACAGTGCCACACGATTGGCTGATTAGATAATCACATGGATATGTGCAGGTGTGTCTAATAAAGTGCCCGGTGAGTGATTATTATTATAGTGTTATAAAATGACACATATCTGATATTATATTGTGATATTAGATTTTGTTCATATCGACTAACCCCAAATTTCTACCAAAGAGCCATTGCTGCAAATTAGATCCAAAACAATGTTAAAATACAGTAAAGAATCTAGTTTAGTCAAGATGTGCTTTCTGCGCTGTTATTCACTTAATGACCAACTAAACATGCACCAATACAACCACACATAGTAGGATTAATAAACAGCAATATTTATCCAACATATATATATTAAACAAAATATTTAAATTTTATGAAAAATGCCATTTTGAGGCTTTTATGCACATGACTCGAATCAACCTGAAACTGAACCGATTCATGTAAAAAATCCAAACTCAACTCCAACTGCGTTTTTTTAAGAGAGGATGTTACAAAATCTGTCTTAAAACTCGTACTTGAAAGTCGCGGGACAAGAATCGTGAAACTGATCTAATGCTTTAATGATTTAGGAATCTCAATGGCGAGATAAAAAGCACATTAATATAATTGTGATGGTCACAAATCACAATGTTGCCTCGTTTATATAACCAGCAAAATCATTGCAAATACATGAAGAATATTTTTGGGGTTTATTTAGAATAGTGGGCCAGCCGTCAGGATTTGATCCTCACGGAAACATCCATCTTCGCACAAACCAAAACAACTGTTTATTGCAAGTACAATCTGTTATTCTGACAGATCCTGACGGTACTAATGTATCCAAAATATCACTCAGGTATATTGTGGAAATGAACTGGACTTTTAGAGGAAAAAACAACGAATGCATCAAAAAATATTTGCCTCACGCACACACACACACACAAACACACTGTCTCACACTCACACACACGCACGCACATGCACGCACGCACACACACACTCTCACACTCTCACACACACTCACTCACACTCACTCACTCACACTCACACACACACACACACACACACAGTCTCACACACACACACTCAGTCTCACACTCACACACAGTCTCACACTCACACACACAGTCACACACGCACGCGCACACGTTTACATGGCATCTAAATGGGGACAAACCATAAACTTCTATTGTTTTGAAATAAAGCTTATAATAATAATAATTACTATAGATGAACCAAAACAATGCCCTAACACTTTTAATACCATAATACAAACAAAAACAAACCTTCATTTTCCATTTCCAGTTTTAGCCTCTTCTGGGGAAAAAATGAGTCCATAAAGTATAGTTTAGTAAACACACCCAACATGAATTATATTTGACAGGGTTGTTATGCTTAACGTGTGTAAAGCAGCATAAATCACATTTTCAAACGCGAATGCATCACTTGAACAGATTTTCACACACAAGTCAAACTCCAAACAAACACATCAGTTTGACTTGCAATGTTTGAGTCTGGCGGGGATATGATTAAACGATCGTTACATGGCATTTTTGCTCAGATCTCATGAATAAAACATAAATACGCACAAATAATTTATTAGATGGTCTTAAGTATCGTGCGTCCGTGTATTTGCCACCAATTAAATTTGATTTGTGCTCTTAATAGTAAATCTCACTGAATAATAAAAGCATCTGGAAAGTTGAAAACAACTTTTTTTATTCAACGTCTAGATTTTATGATAAAATGTACGAGTCTATAAGTTCAAGTGTATGCTTTACATACTGCATGTGACAGTGAAATCGACTGTGGCAAATGTTTAGTTGTATTGTTTTTATGGTGTTTCACCCATTTAACAGGTTAACTCTTCAAGTAGATTTGAGTGAAAAGAACACTGTGCAACCCTGAAATCTCCATGGTAACCATCTTATCCATTGTGACATATAAGATTCTGAAAACTTCCAATTTCAATTCAATTTATTTGTTCAATACATATTGTTCCAAAGCAGCTTTATGTAGATAAATGAATGGAGATCCCATTATAGTTTATAATGATTATACAGTAGCTAAAATTAGCTATAATAACGATGCTATTTTGGTAAAAACTATGATCACTACGGTAAATTGCTTTCATGAATCACAAATTAAATCTCAGTAACCCTTTAAGGTCGGATGGGCCCTCCAGCAAGAAAAAAAAAGCTTAGAAACTCTACTTTACAATGCATTAAGGCATTATGACCAAAACTGAACAAGTGCTTTGAACTTTGCAAACAAATCAGAAGTGTTCTGTTTTGATAATTTATATAAAAACGAATTGCATTGCACATATTATTGCAATCAGTAAAAACATCAAACGGAACAAATGGCCATGTCTCATATGTTGTTGGAAAGCTCTCAAAGAGTAGAATACAACCAGCCTATCTGTTTGACTCGTAGACAAAATATAGTGAGTATATGTCTTTGACAATTATGTTGGTGTTGCTTAAATGTCACATTTTTGCTTAGAACTAGCATATCACATACCGGTACATAGATGATTTGATTTTATTTCAAATGAGCCCAAACACAAGGTACTCAGATACTTGGATCATTACATAATCCACATGAAGCACAATGTTACATATGACCACCAGGAGATGGCGCCAAATACATGTCACAGACTCAATGATGACTCAAATGACACAGAATGAAACTCATTCTGTGAAATCTCATTACTAAAATCATGTCTGCATGCTATGCAAACCTTTAGTCATTGTTGTGTTTGCATGTGTAATTAGTTCTTATGTATAATTTTGTTTTTATTTGTTTGGAGAGACTTTTGGACACTTGGAGACATTTTTGGACAATATGATAAATTATTTTTGTAGTGCTGTAAATTTTGATTGCTTTGTCGTGTTTTTTAAAAGCAGTTTTCCGGAGCCATATAATGTAAAATCAGGAAAATAAGAAAAAAAGTAATCAATAAATCAATAATTTCATCATTTTTTTCTTCAGTTTATTAGGCTGAGAGTCTCAGACTGTATCATAATCTACATAATTAAACAATATGAAAATTTTTCTTTACAATGATATCAAACGGTGGACCCTCCTTGTGCTTTTTTCTTTTTTTTTCTTTCTTTTTTTTTAGTTATAAGCCTGGAAGTGAATGGGGCCAATCCGAAAATGTTCAAATACTCACTGTCTCAAAAATATAACCAAAAGAAGTAAACAACATGCGTGTTAACATGATTTTAGCGTGATAAAAATCACATACTAACCATTTAAACAACTTCACCGCTCAAATAATACACAAGTTTTAACATAAGAATTAATGTAAGTCCTTTTATAAAATTATAAGCTTCACATTTCTGCCTTTAAACCCTCCAAAAATGTGTAAAGTTAATGAGGCACGAGTCGAAATTATGCGTGAAATATCTCTTTAAGGGCATTCTGACCTGACCAGATCTATTTGGTGTCCTTTTTGCTCATTTCATAGGGACATAATACAAATTACAATTAGCCAATGACATTGATTCCTCACAGCTGAAATAACACTGGCTGCTGGCCATTTCAGTCTGATGCCACCCTCTCACAGCTGCGCTTCATTCTGCTTAACTGCTTCTCTGTTATTCCCATTTTCTGATAATTATGTAGCTCAAGTGATAACAGGTTTACCATGAAATTTTGCATTCACTTACTCTTTATTACCATGGTATTTACCATGTGCATACCATTTTCTTTGATGTGCCTAGGGGTACCATGCAAAACCATGGTATGTGAAAATGGCAATAATTCAGTACCACATGTGGCAGGATGCGCAAGAGACAGACACAGTGGGTGTGGTGTCAAGCCTCATAGAGGCATTTATTGGAAATAATAATATGTGTTCAAGGGTGAATGGTGTTCATAATAAAGGGGGAAACTGGCATCCTCGCAATGAACGAGGCTCCGTGAAAAGGCGGGGTATTGTCCATAGGAAGTCCCAGGCAAGAGCTGGGTCAATCGCCCGCTCACGCTCCCCTCAAAGGTCCACGACATGAGGGGTGGTGGCATCTCTGGTGGCCTGCCTTCACAGGCACGCGGCAAGCTTGAGGGGAAGGCGGCCAGGCATCTAGCCCATTGGCTGTGACATGAGTGGTGCCACACACAACATATCAAAGTACCATGGTATTACTATAGAATACCACTACTATAACATAGTACCACCTGTATGGTCTTCTGGGCAGAAGAAATAACCTTTTTTATGCAGAACGACTTAAATTCAGGATTTACACTGATATTTACTTCCGTTATTAAAAACTAAGACACAGAGAGACCCCTGAAATTCCTCAGCATCCTAAATTGAAGAATCTACCTGCTGACGCCGAAAAGTCTACAAAAACCGGCCGTAAGTGAGTTAAAGATGCCTAAAATGAGCCAATAAAAGCTGCTCTGTTGATGCACCAAGGCCTCTCCTTTCCATACTGCAAATCAGAAATGCCCTAAATGTTAATGGTCATTACATGACTGGCCATTTGCTGAGGGTCTACTCTTCTATGAAACCCATGGACATCCTTTGTCCTTTGATATAACCAGTTTACACTTAAAAAAATAGACTAATAAGGGAGCATGAGACAATCTCTGTGGAAACACAACCATCACATGCTAAAACTCATTGTTCAAGACAGAGAGATTGAACAGACATGCACTGGATCTGATCCGTTGAACTGTTTTAATCTCTTTAAAAGACAATTTTATGGTTTTTACAATGCATATACAAATATTATGAACTATAACACTATAAAAGACTCCATTGTATCATCATTCTACACTTTACAATGCACATAACCTAATTTTAATATGCTAAGATGCATCACATTATGCCTAACTGTGGTTATAATCATAGAACACATTATTCTAATCTCATGCATACATGATGCTCATTTATACAATGTATAATAATGTATATTCAAATGTTAGTGTGTAGTGAAGTAACCATAAAGAGAAAGTATGCCATGTGTCATATGTAAATGCTTGCCAGTTTATGTAGAGAATGTTGATGTTAACAGATGTCATGTCTCTTGTACCAATTTCATTATAAAAAGTTAGGATAAAAGCATGTTCACTTTTGAGCAGGAAAACTGTCAAACTTTAAGAACAAAGACTCATTAATCACCTTCAGAAAAAGGGATAGGGAGATGATCATATGGTATCTGAAAAGCACCTCTGATTGGCTTAGAGCCTCTTCTGGGTGTGGCCAGAGAGGAAGGGTTAAAAAGACCAGCCAAAACCCTCCTCAAGGAGTTCTCTTCTCTGAGACATGACTTACACATATGATGGGGAGTCACAAGTCTCCCTTGTTGGAGGCCTCGCTTCACGGCCCCGCCTGATCATTCCAGCACCAAACTATCGTCATCCAACAACATCAATGGAGAACAACCAGAACTTTCTACGGACCGAGCCAAAGAACCAAATCAATGCAACGAAACGCAAGTACATCTCCAGACTTTTGCTAGAAAGTGCTGGTGTTTTATTTAAAAACGTTGGGTAACCCGACTGCAAATCGAGGTATTCTAAATGAAGTATCATTGGTTCTCAAGGCATTGTCTATTGTCTCTATGAAGTTCGATTTTCTCTATTACATATCATTTCCATTCACCTTCTGTTACAGCTCACTCGCCAATCTGTTTTTATATTTATCTGTGTGTTCGTTTAGTTTGATGTTTTAGATTAGCAATAAAGTGTTGTTAGTATTCAAAGAGGATTTGACTGTGGTATATTTTAATTAAATAATCTCATCAATTGATTCTTAAAATCAGTGCTCTGTGCTCGAACAATTTCTCAACATATTTGTGATATTATTTTCAATGGCTATGAGAGAATGGTATTATTCTAAAGAGTTAACAGATGCATCATATCAACTCAGCATGGCCGAATGATCAGACGAACACCTTAATTCTTCCAATATTCCCAGAATTAATCCTAATTCCCTTCTTGAGCTAAATTCCTTACATATAAATTGTGAGCAGATACAATGAGCCTGTTTATTAAATTTAATGGTTGAGGATTTTTATTCAGATTTCTAATCTGATTATTTGTCATTTATCCTTCATATAATGGTGGTTGAATGCCGTCAAGATTCCTAAACTAAATATTTACATATAAAATCCTACATAATACTGATGAAGATACACGGGCAGTTTAATCCACACCATGTGCATTTATACTACCAAAATTCTGACATATTATTATGGGTAAATGTGGGTATATTTAAATCTAGCCATTACATTTAGCATACCATTATGCAGTTCTTACATATTATTGGTGATGAACGTGACAGTTGTAAATACACCCTGCCACAAAGTCTCTAATTCCTTATACACCAGATAACCTTTTTGTTAAAAGTGTTTCGGGATATGAACATTGACATTGTTTGGCAAACAACTCAATAAGGTTTGATGTCAGAGCTTTACAAGAAAATATGTGTGTTATTGTGAGGCAGAGAAATAAAATCACATCTGAAAGAAAGCTGTATGTGATGTAATTGTGCATATTTCACGCTCTGTAATCACCCACTCATTTTCATTCATTTGCTTTCATATTTTTCTTTGTAACCTGACCTGATTTTCCCTCTCTCTCTGTCTCTCTCTCTGAGGTCTTTGTGCGTATAAGGTCTCAGTAAGAGAGAGACGCACGTCTTTATATAATGAATGAATCATCTGTGATGTCCGCAGGGCCATTTCAACTCTGGAAGTTGAAGAGAGAGAGAGAGAGGTTGGGATAATTCAAAAAGTAATTTAAGATGCCCACAACCTGTTTGTTCAACCACCCATCAAATAGACCTTCTGTCTTCGGATAAAAACAGCTAATGGGAATGGGATGCGAGATTTATTTCGATGTTAAAATAGTTCTCAACTAAATATGAAGAGACAACAATAACTATGGTAAGCCTTTGTAGGTTGATTCCCCGAAAAGAGTAGCTGAATTACTGTGGCTCTGTCGCATCCCGAGCAGCCTAACAGAGAAACACGGGCTTAACCAGTGGAGTGAGTTTGGAGCAGGGATAAATGTTTAGCCAGCCAATTAAAGATGTTGTGCTCAACTGTTTGAAAGCAGTCATTATTTCTGCATTTCCTATGTACCCTTTTCACATTTTCTGCTTTGGAACACTGAAGTAGGCTTTAGTCGGGAATAAACAACAATATTATTGCAGCATTCACATTTGCTCCAACAGCACAAACAAAAAAAGCCATTATTGCATTTTCTAGGCATGTCGCAATTATTAAATAATCATCTGATCATGGTTGTTTGATCTAAGTAGGTTTATGCCAAATCCCTGCGGATATATAAACGAGAATTTTGGAGAATGCAAAGCACTCCGGTTTCACTTTAATTGAACAATTGTGCATTGGCAGATTTTTTTAACCTTGTCGTGGGTACAGACATGCGGTGTTAATGACGCGCAGTGAGACAGAGGAGCCCGAGTTCAGTTCCACTCGCTTGTGTGCGTTGAGCGCGTTATATTTAAACTCCAGATTCACTTTTGCAATACTCAGAAATATACACCGATCAGGCACAACATTAAAACCAATTGCCTAATATTGTGTAGGTCCCCCTCGGGCCGCCAAAACTGCGCCAACCCGCATCTCAGATTCTGATATGATGCTATTCTTCTCGCCAATTGTACAGAGGAATTATCTGAGTTACCATAGACTCGGACCTCGAATGACCTCTCTCATCAACAAGGCATTTCCAACCCCCAAAACTGCCCCTCACTGGATGTTTTATGTTTTTGGCCCCCTTCGGAGTAATTCTAGAAATACTTACAGAAATACTTAAACCAGCCCGTCTGGCACCAACAATCATGCCATGATCCAAATCACTGAGATCACATTTTTTCCCCCATTCTGACACTCAACCGCTCATCTCCGAAGAAAAAATCTGAATGAGTGGTCACATTCCAGCTCCTTTTATACCCGTATATCCGGGGGAGTGGCATGCAAATTCCACTCGCCAATTCTCATTGGCCTTTTCTCAAAGATTGGGGGTGTTTAGGGATCCCAAAAGGGACCCCTAGTGTCACTACATAGCCACAACATGGAGTGAGTGACAGAAGGGGAACCCCATTGCAGCAGTGTTGACTAGATTGCTAGATTGTTTTTTTTAATTATTGACAGGTTAGTATAACACAAAACATACTGATATTAATATACAGTAAATCATTTACATTATGAAATAAAAGAGTTTGCTAAAGCTAGAAATGTACTTGTGAAAAGGGTCAATTATTGACGCAAGTGGCAAACATTTTACACACTTCACCTTTAATTTTGGCTGCAACTCTTTTATATCCGGATTTGCTTGTGCATTCAGACTTGATTTTCATAACTAGTGTTTAGCTCCAGTGGGTAAAACATTTCTGAGAAAATATTATGAAAAAATCCCTGAAAAAAACTGCTCTCAGGTACTCTGAGTGTGTGTGTGTGTGTGTGTGTGTGTGTGTGTGAGTGAGTGAGTGAGTGAGTGTGTGAGTGTGTGTGAGTGTGTGTGTGGAAAGTAGTGAAATCAAAAGCCGCTAAGCTGCTCTGGTTGTGTTAATTGGAGATAAGTAGTACACATTCTACCTTGCACACACACGTGCACACACACGCGCACAGACACACACACACACACACACACACACACGCACTCTCACGCACGCACACACACTCAAGCGCACTCACACGCACACACACGCACACACGCACTCGCTGAAATACTTCCGCTTCATTTAATGGAATCTGAACAAACGGAGCCAACTTACCACAGCACACAGCCCCCGGCCAAAAGTGATTCATTAATATGAATTATACAGACAGATATCAATCCAGAATTTATTTATTCATGAAAACTAATTCAGTCATTATTTAGTGGGAAAAGAAACGCGTCCCTTTGCAGACCTCACCGATTCAAAAGCCAAGCAGCATTTGATCTGAATGCTACTGCTGCCCTTGTGGACAATCACAGGATTTTACACTCAAATAATTAACGTACACTCAATGGCAGGGGTTGACAATGACTTGATCAAAATCATACATACAGTGGCAAGAACAATTATGTGAACCCTTTGGACTTTTTTGGTTATCTGCATTAATTAGACATTAAATGTGATCTCAGGTATAGACAAACACAATGTGCTTAAGCTAACAACACAATCATATATAATCTTTAATGTCTTTATTGAACACATCCAATTAAACATTAACAATTCTGTGGGAAAAGTAAGTGAACCCTTGGATTTAATAACTGGTCGATCCTCCATTGGCAGCAATAACCTCAATCAAGCCTCTCTGGTAGATGTGGATAATGGATTAGACCTCGTTCAGAAGAAATTTAGGATCATTCTTCCTCACAGAACTGCTTCAGTTCAGACATATTCTCGGGATGTTCTGGTGTGAACGGCTCTCTTGAGGTCATTCCACAGCATCTCTATTGGGATAAGGTCTGGACTCTGATTGGGACACTCCAACAGGTGGGTTTCCTTTTTTGAAGCCATTCTGTAGTGGAGTTACTTTGATGTTTAGGGTTATTTTCCTGCTGCATCACCAACTTCTACTGAGCTTCAGATGTGCGCAACAACCCTGACATTATCCTGTAGGATATCCTGATAAACTTGGGAATTCATTTTTCCCTCGATGATGGCAAGCGGTCCAGGTCCCGAAGCAGCAAAACAGCCCCAAATCATGATGCTCCCTCCTCCGTACTTCACCTTTGGGATGATGTTTTCATGTTGTATGTTCTGCCCATTGTACGTTATAGGTAGTGCTGCGTGTTCTTCCCAAACAGTTCACAAAACATTTTCCCAGTGCTCTGGAGTGTCCAAGGTGGTCTTTGGCAAACTTCAGGAGCGCAGCAATGTTGTTGTTGGAAAGCAGCGGCTTCCTTCATGATGTCCTGCGATGAACACCTGTTTAATGTTTCCCGTTTAGTAGACTCATGAACAGAGATGTTAACCAGATCCAATGATTCATTCAAGTCTTCATCTGTCACTCTAGAGTCATCTTGGGTGGACGGCCACTTCTAGAGTGAGTACCTATAGTACTAAATCATCTCCATTTATAGGCAGTTTGTCTAACTGTGGACAGATGAATATCTAACGGCCACTTCTAGTGAGAGTACCTATAGTACTAAATCATCTCCATTTATAGACAGTTTGTCTAACTGTGGACAGATGAATATCTAAACTCTTCAAGATAACTTTGTAACCCTTACCAGCTTTATGCAAAGTCTTCTGAGATCTCATTTTTGCAAGGCATGGTCCATGTCAGCAGATGCTTCTAATGAACAGCAAACTATTGTTGTGCTTTTATAAGTCAAAGTAGCTCTAACCCACACCTGGTTGTCCAGGTTTGCCAACTCCTGACTCTAATTAGCTTTTGTTGACGTCATAGTATTTCCAACCTACACTGAATGTTTGAATGATGTATTTAATATGTACAAGAACAACACAATAAATTGTGTGTTATCAGTTAAAGCAGATTGTGTTTGTTTATTATTGTAACTTAGATGAAGATCAAACCAGATTTTAAGACAAATTTAT
The DNA here is from genome assembly GCA_032164185.1 of Moxostoma hubbsi. Classification (NCBI taxonomy): domain Eukaryota; kingdom Metazoa; phylum Chordata; class Actinopteri; order Cypriniformes; family Catostomidae; genus Moxostoma; species Moxostoma hubbsi. Next base: position 275,431 of record JAVLUX010000025.1, read on the forward strand.
ACATAAATACATGTAATTCCAAAAGGGGTTCACATACTTTTTTTTGCCACTCTACAATTTAAAAAAAAAAAAACAACAGCACCCACAAACGTTTTGCTAAAACTTATTCAAGGATTCGACATGAATGTCTTTTAAATCATAAATGACACAACAGTGACTGATTGAAATGAGAAATTAAAATTTTCACCAAGAATTGCTACCTTTTTCTCTTCACCCGAAAACAGCATTTTATCCTATTTTTGGATGAAACTATTTGGTGGACGAAATCTCGGTGCATCCCACTATTATTACAGAGGTAATAAGTTACATAATTTCTTTTGGTAATTGAAAAACTCCACGTTTAAGTAAGACTTTCAGATTTTGTTTTGTACTACACATTCATGTTAATTGCTCTTAACTTGAAATATGGAGCAGGTTAACTCAACAATAACATTTTGATTGAACTTAACTTTAAATTAAACTCTTGAACTTGATTCACTCGTTGATAGTGGCTCCACATGTTTGAAAAGAGTTACCTAAAATTACCATGTAATCTCAACTTCATTACTTCAAGTAGAGAGTAAACTCTACAGAGCTGGTTGACAAAGCTGCCCAATGGTCCAATGGGGGGGGTGTTCGCTATCCTTTTATTGCCGTTAATTGCATAACATGGAGGCTCATTTTAGCTTAGTGCGCCCCATTCAGCCCATTTCGCGGCCGACCCACTGGCCCACACGGTTCTCCCGGTGGCCAGTCCGCCCCTGATCGGCCCCAAAGTGCGTCAGCCCACCGGGAAAATGCCCGGTATGCCAGATTACCAGCCCATCCCTGGGTAGAGTAGATTGAGAAGCTACTGGACGTCTTCAAAATCAATGAGATCATTTAAGTTCATGTCAATTTTATAAATACTTACAAATTAGTTAAAATAAATGAACTTTGCTATTATTACATTTTTCCTACTTAACACAGTTGATTACTTTGAGCATTAGGGTTTACAGTGCAGACTCTGTTAGGACTGGAAAGTGAATATCATATCATTGAACACACACACACACACACACACACACACAGAGAGAGAGAGAGAGAACAGGTGATTTAATGCTAAGAGTGACTACCTAACCTTTTATAGTGTTGCAGTACATTGTCTATTTATACAATGTCCCATCAAGGAATGCCGTCAGTAGACAGAAACGAGACACAGTACAATGAGTGAACAACACTCACATTGATCACACACAATGGGGGGGATCCAGTAGACATACCCTAATTTAAAATGATGGACGAGTCATATCTGAACAATGAACCTTAATAATGGGTGCCCTGAGTGACAGATGTGCTCGGTGTGCTAACCTGTAATGTGCGCCCCAGAGTTACTTTCATTGCACATTTGCATAATTTCACATGCCTCTATGTTGTCAACACATCTACAAACAACATAAACTTCATCCCTCCTGTTTTCAAAATAAAAGCTTCCACCGAAATAAAGACTTGAGGGGTTACCGGGACTGCATAGTAAGTTAAGAAAATATTAAAGGAATAAATTCATATTAAATAATAATAATAATAATAACAATAATACATGGGCGGCACGGTGGTGCAGCGGTTAGCACTGTCGCCTCACAGCAAGAAGGTCGTGGGTTCAAACCCCGGTTGCCCCGGCCATTCTGTGTGGAGTTTGCATGTTCTCCCCGTGTCTGTGTGGGTTCTCTCCAGGTTCTCCGGCTTCCTCCCACCATCCAAAGACATGCAGATGGATGGATGGATGGATGGATGGGCAATAATACATTATTATAGTAATAATGATCATTATTATTCAATAATGTATTTTTATAACAATTTCTTATTATTATTGTTAAATTATTGTATTAATATAAAATTCATGTTGACTGGGTTTCAAAACCCAGATTAGAGCATTATGAAAAGTTTCACTGTTTTATTTATTTATTTATTTATTTAATTTGATCTAAGTTTTATATTTCTCATATCGCAGTTTTTTGTTTTGTTTTCAAAATAATCGCAATTAGTGATCGTTCAGCCCTAAGACCTGCCAAGAAAATGTCCTGCTCAAATTTTACTCCCAAATCAAAAGTCATATTAAAAAGTCATATTTTTCAGAAATATAAATTAAGCCATTTTTTAGGGCCATACATTTATTTATTTTATTACATTTTTACATTTCATCCCCCGAATTCTCACTGCCAAAAATGAAAAAAGATGGTCATTATGATATTCTCAATGTGAAGAAAATGATGTATTTTCCAGAAAGTATTATATAAATGTTATATAAATGTATACTAGAAAGTATTCATTCATCATGGTAGTGTTCCCTTGATCTTGTCTTTCAATTTCAACAATTTACTTTAAAAAGAAACATTGTACAAAGCATCGTCTTTACAGTGACAGCGTTACAGTAACGAGAATTATCATTGGGAAAAAAAGTTACATTTCCAGACGTGTGACGGTAATGACAATCAGGGTTAAAAATGTGCTTTAATGTCCTAAAAATAGTCACAATGCACAAAATAAATACATAAGCAAATAAAGGTAGGCTTGATTTTCTTTATGCAAAAAAATAAATTAATATAATATAATTTTACCTATAAAATATCAATTCAATATAAAAAAAATATTTTCTTCTATTTTTAAATTTTTATATTTGGGGTTAAATATGACCAGGACATTTCCTTGACAGGTTTCGTAAGCATCGCCCTACTTAATCTTTTCACTTGGGTCAGCAGCCAACCACCCGGAACACCCTAGCAATCGCCCAAAACACCCTAGCAACCGCCCAAAACACCCTAGCAACTGCACATTAACATGCTAAAAACAACATACAACATCCTGACATCACAGCATTAAGTTTTGCACCACTCACAATTTCTTATGAAAATCTTCTGGCATTTTTTGAGTGTTACGTTATAAAAAAATAAGGTGTATAAAATACAAACAAATCACAGTCTCATCTTACCTGTGTGGTAGTTCGCCTGTTTGCTCTGCAGAGAGAACATTCCCATAACTAGACCCATAGCTGCTGTTCACTGCCGTCACACACACCTGTAGCATGAGACACCGTCTGTGTGTACTCCGTTCCGAAAGGATCTGAAATGTGTGTTTATTGATGTCTTGTTCAGCTGTACTACGTGGTGAACCCTTTCAGTGTGCGTTTGCTGTTTGTGTGTGTGTGTGTGTGTGTGTGTGTGTGTGCGCATATTGCTAGTTTATTCTCTCTCTCTCTCTCTCTCAACCCTCTTCTATCAATACATGGTCATCTTTCACTCTGTCCTTCCAAATCTCTCTCTCATGCTTCAACTAAGACAAACAGAAAGAGAGCAAGAGAGAGAGAGAGAGAGAGAGAGAGAGACAGAGAGAGAGAGAGACAGAGAGATAGAGAGAGAAAAAAAGGAATAGAACAACTAGGGAAAGAGGAAAAACCTCAAATGAATAGAGGAACAAAGAAATGGAGAAAGACAGATTCTTGTGTGTGTGTGTGTGTGTGCTTTGTGTGTAAGTGTGTGCTTTGTGTGTGTGTGTGCATTGTGTGTGCGTGTGTGTGTGTGTGTGTGTTCTTTGTGTGTGTGTGTGTGTACTTTGTGTGTGTGCGCGTGTGTGTACTTGGTGTGTGTTTGTGAGTGTGTGTGTGTGTGTGTGTGCGCGTGTGTGTACTTTGTGTGTGTTTGTGAGTGTGTGTGTGTGTGTGTGTGTGTGTGTGTGTGTGTGTGTTTGTGAGTGTGTGTGTGTGTGTGTGTGTGTCTGTGTAATTTGTGTGTGTTTGTGAGTGTGTGTGCGTGTGTGTCGCCGTCGCCCTAAAGCACAAATGACAGCTCAACCTTGTAGTTGAAAGTGAAAACACTTCAGAAATTCCTTCATTATACATTCAGAGAACAGTTTTGCTGCAGCTTGCTCACTCGCCATCAAACTCCCACATTAAATTACTTTCAAAACGTGTGGGCATTAGTGTAATTAGTTGGTCAGTGTCTGGGTCAAAAGGTCAAAATTCTGATTACACATCACTACTGCCGGAGACCTTTGAGTGTGCAGGAACCATAAAACACCTCGTCAGGCAATATCACTATCAGCACAATGTCTGGTTCACTTTTCGGTTTAATACTAGGCAGGGCTGGACCGGGAAGAGAAACCGGCCCGGGATCTTACATGTGCTGTCCTTTTCTGCATATCACGGCGCCTTTTGTGGTCCGATCTGCATCACGCGGCGGCTCAATGCTGCTTATCGCGGCACATGCGGCACGTTTCACGGCCGAACCACCGGCCCGCTCGGTTCTCCCGATGGACATTACGCCCCTGATCGGCCCAAAAGTGGGTCGGCCCACCAGGAAAATGCCCGGTATGCCAGATTACCAGTCCAGCCCTGATGTTAGGCAAGAAACGCCCACTTAGGAAGAACGAATGTGAATGGCCTTTAAAACGGCCAGTTATTGGATCATTTGTGTAGAAAATGTTCATCCAAAAGTACGTCCGTCTCTCCAGGATTAGCTCATGCAATGTCAATAATTTCCTACGTTATTAGCAATATCTTACAATTCCTTGCCATTTACTGATTTATTTTTGCATAAACCGTGAATCTGAGGTAATCCGATCGTGCTTCTCCATCATCTCCACACGGCGTTACCATCTGTCCCGTATCTGTCGACGTCTGGTATTTTGGTCGAAAATGATGACGTCCCGAGAGAGACTCCTAGTGTGTTTACTATCAAAATCCTTGCCTGGACTTTTGCGATACTGCAGATGGCGCGAGAACATCACAAATAGCATTTAATCTTCACACGATGAACTGTGATAAGAAATGTAAAGTTGTCTCAAATAATCATGGAAATATCACAACAGGCCTTATTATTGAATCCTTATGCTTTAGTTGTAGGTATACCCTTTTAACCTAATGCACTAAAAGACTTACAGCTAAATGCACTTACAGTAGCAAGAAAAAGTATGTGAACCCTTTGGAATTACCTGCATTGATGTATAAATTTGTCTTAAAATCTGTTTTTTTCTTCATCTGTTACAATAATAAACAAACACAATCTGCTTTAACTGATAACACACAATTTATTGTGTTGTTCTTGTACATATTAAATACATCATTCAAACATTCAGTGTAGGTTGGAAATACTATGACGTCAACAAAAGCTAATTAGAGTCAGGAGTTGGCAAACCTGGACAACCAGGTGTGGGTTAGAGCTACTTTGACTTATAAAAGCACAACAATAGTTTGCTGTTCATTAGAAGCATCTGCTGACATGGACCATGCCTTGCAAAAATGAGATCTCAGAAGACTTTGCATAAAGCTGGTAAGGGTTACAAAGTTATCTTGAAGAGTTTAGATATTCACCTGTCCACAGTTAGACAAACTGTCTATAAATGGAGATGATTTAGTACTATAGGTACTCTCACTAGAAGTGGCCGTTAGATATTCATCTGTCCACAGTTAGACAAACTGTCTATATATGGAGATGATTTAGTACTATAGGTACTCTCACTAGAAGTGGCCATTAGATATTCATCTGTCCACAGTTAGACAAACTGTCTATATATGGAGATGATTTAGTACTATAGGTACTCTCTCTAGAAGTGGCCATTAGATATTCATCTGTCCACAGTTAGACAAACTGTCTATAAATGGAGATGATTTAGTACTATAGGTACTCTCACTAGAAGTGGCCGTTAGATATTCATCTGTCCACAGTTAGACAAACTGTCTATAAATGGAGATGATTTAGTACTATAGGTACTCTCACTAGAAGTGGCCGTTAGATATTCATCTGTCCACAGTTAGACAAACTGTCTATATATGGAGATGATTTAGTACTATAGGTACTCTCACTAGAAGTGGCCATTAGATATTCATCTGTCCACAGTTAGACAAACTGTCTATATATGGAGATGATTTAGTACTATAGGTACTCTCTCTAGAAGTGGCCATTAGATATTCATCTGTCCACAGTTAGACAAACTGTCTATAAATGGAGATGATTTAGTACTATAGGTACTCTCACTAGAAGTGGCCGTTAGATATTCATCTGTCCACAGTTAGACAAACTGTCTATAAATGGAGATGATTTAGTACTATAGGTACTCTCACTAGAAGTGGCCGTTAGATATTCATCTGTCCACAGTTAGACAAACCGTCTATAAATGGAGATGATTTAGTACTATAGGTACTCTCACTAGAAGTGGCCGTTAGATATTCATCTGTCCACAGTTAGACAAACTGTCTATAAATGGAGATGATTTAGTACTATAGGTACTCTCACTAGAAGTGGCCGTTAGATATTCATCTGTCCACAGTTAGACAAACCGTCTATAAATGGAGATAATTTAGTACTATAGGTACTCTCACTAGAAGTGGCCATTAGATATTCATCTGGCCACAGTTAGACAAACTGTCTATAAATGGAGATGATTTAGTACTATAGGTACTCTCTCTAGAAGTGGCCATTAGATATTCATCTGTCCACAGTTAGACAAACTGTCTATAAATGGAGATGATTTAGTACTATAGGTACTCTCACTAGAAGTGGCCATTAGATATTCATCTGTCCACAGTTAGACAAACTGTCTATAAATGGAGATGATTTAGTACTATAGGTACTCTCTCTAGAAGTGGCCGTTAGATATTCATCTGTCCACAGTTAGACAAACTGTCTATAAATGGAGATGATTTAGTACTATAGGTACTCTCTCTAGAAGTGGCCGTTAGATATTCATCTGGCCACAGTGAGACAAACTGTCTATAAATGGAGATGATTTAGTACTATAGGTACTCTCACTAGAAGTGGCCGTTAGATATTCATCTGTCCACAGTTAGACAAACTGTCTATAAATGGAGATGATTTAGTACTATAGGTACTCTCTCTAGAAGTGGCCGTCCACCCAAGATGACTCTAGAGTGACAGATGAAGACTTGAATGAATCATTGGATCTGGTTAACATCTCTGTTCATGAGTCGACTATACAGGAAACATTAAACAGGTGTTCATCGCAGGACATCATGAAGGAAGCCGCTGCTTTCCAACAACAACATTGCTGCGCTCCTGAAGTTTGTGAACTGTTTGGGAAGAACACGCAGCACTACCTATAATGTACAATGGGCAGAACATACAACATGAAAACATCATCCCAACGGTGAAGTACGGAGGAGGGAGCATCATGAATTGGGGCTGCTTTGCTGCTTCAGGGACTGGACCACCAGCCATCATCGAGGGAAAAATGAATTCCCAAGTTTATCAGGATATCCTACAGGATAATGTCAGGGTTGTTGTGCACCAGCTGAAGCTCAGGAGAAGTTGGTGATGCAGCAGGAAAATAACCCTAAACATCAAAGTAAATCCACTACAGAATGGCTTCAAAAAAGGAAACCCACCTGTTGGAGTGTCCCAATCAGAGCCCAGACCTTATCCCAATAGAGATGCTGTGGAATGACCTCAAGAGAGCCGTTCACACCAGAACATCCTGAGAATATGTCTGAACTGAAGCAGTTCTGTGATCCAAAATTTCTTCTGGACGTTGTGCAGGTCTAATCCATTATCCACATCTACCGGAGAGGCTTGATTGAGGATATTGCTGCCAATGGAGCATCGGCAAGTATTTAAACCCAAGGTTTCACTTACTTTTTCCACAGCACTGTGGATGTTTAATGGGATGTGTTCAATAAAGATGTGAAAGATTTGTATTGTTTGTGTGTTGTTATCTTAAGCACATTGTGTTTTGTCTATACTTGAGACTTTAATGAGGTTGAGATCATATTTAGTGGACCAATTAATGCAGAAAACCAGCAAATTCCAAAGGGGTTACATACTTTTTCTTGCTCTGACCACCATCTTTGACACAAATTCAGTCATTTTGGAGTGCAATAATCCAAAAAAGCATGCCGCAAATTCAAGGTGGGACTGGAAAGACAATGTTTTATAGCACAAACCTCGTAAATCAAACACAGCGCTCTAATTATTGATCAAAATGCTAATTTTAGCAGCCTGTAACCTTGTTGCCAGGCAGGGTGGCCAATACCAGTGGGACTTCACGATTCTTGATACAGGGGTGGGGGGGTTGCTGTCCATTCTGCATAACGTGGCGGCTCATTTTAGCTTATCGCGGCTGATTCGGTCCGTTTCACGGCCGACCCACCGGCCCACTCGGTACTTCCGATGGACATTACACCCCTGATCGGCCCAACGGGAATATACCCGGCATGCTAGATTGCCAGTCCAGCCCTGGCTAAAACTAAAATCTAAAGACTTTCTCAAAGTCTCGACAGATAATCCAAACTGCAAGAGAGAGAGACAGACAGACAGACCTTCCAACTATTGATGAAATATGATTTAAAATGAAAACGAATGACCTGAAATCTTTCTTAAGAGATCAGACAACAATTTACGGCTAGTGCACGATCCTGAGCCATATGACATATCTAGAGAATAAGGGTGAGTCGCGAGTTCGAATCCAGGGGTGCTGAGTGACTCCAGCCAGGTCTCCTAAGCAACCAAATTGGCCCGGTTGCTAGGGAGGGTAGAGTCACATGGGGTAACCTCCTCGTGGTGGTGATTAGTGGTTCTCTCAATGGGGCGTGTGGTGAGTTGTGTGTGGATCGTGGAGAGTAGCATGAGTCTCCACATGCTGTGAGTCTCCGCGGTGTCATGCACGAGTCACATGATAAGATGCACGGATTGACGGTCTCAGAAGTGATAAAAAAAAGATACAAAAGTGAAAGACCTTTAACTTAAAGTGTTGCTTAAACTTGTATTGATATTTTGTTCTGAGGCTTTAGGTAAAAACGTTTTGTGTGGTGTAACTGTCCGAAAACAGTATAAAATGCAAAAATAAACAATGCAAAAATGTTGGCATGAGCAGTGCAGAATAATCTTTTGTTATTCAATTGTTTTAAAGCAATAAACAGTGAAACAATTTTGTTTGATAATAAAAGTAATGTGGTGTAACCAATGCTGTATTACGGAAGTCCTGAACCGCAAGGTGAAAATAATAATGTATGTCTCAGTTCCTTCCGTCTTCATTTTTTTCTCTCTTCAAAAATCTTTTTTTCTCTTAAAATTAATTTATTTTTCTCTCTTCAAAAAAAGGAATGCAGTACCAACCTTGGCCACCAGGCGCCACTATCAGTAAACGTGTAATCTTGTGCTTTTCACCATGAAAGTCTGCACATGATATATAGCAACAGAGAAAGCATTAAAAGCATTTTTTAGAGAGAAATTTTTTTTTGACTTGGGGTCAGGAATGAACAATATATATATATATTTTTTTTTTTTCTTCACCATTTTTTTCCCCCCACCTTGCGTTTCAAGGCTTCCGTACTATTTTGTTGTCATGTGAAGAAGAAAATCACCTTGAAAAATATGGTTAATTACTTTTTATGAAATGAATGATTAAGTTCACTCATGTATTCAAGGTGCAAGGAAGGTGTTATAATGCCTTGAAGGTTACAGCACTTTTTTATGCTATAAAGTGTTTTAAGTTAGATTTAAAAACTATATCTAATTGTTTTTTCACCTTAATTTGTCAAATGGCCTTTTTCAATTTATTTTAGTTTATGAAAACATACTGAATGTTTCAGAACATTAACAACTTTCTAACGTTAAATGAATGATTAATGATTGCTCAATATTTACATTTTTTAAATTTTCATTTAAAAAAAAATCTTTTTACAGAGATTTCTCTCACGAAGAGCAAATTTCAGGCAATTAAATATTTTACAGCCAAGCATAACTTCACAGTAAACATCATTTTCCCAGACCTGAAAATCAAAAGGTTAAATTTCCTGATATTTTCAAGGTTTTTCATGCCCTGTGGGAACCTTATAAATATGCCCTTTTCCTGTAATTGATTTTCAGCTTCAAAATAAAACCAAGAAACGAAAGGAAAAAAAAAAAAGAGTCATTACAACAAATAACCAAATGAATAGCAAGGTTAAAAGACACTTCAGTCACCAGAGGAAACAGATGTCCAATTTTAATTGGGCTGTCACTGAAACTAAATAATGGACTTTGTCGCCCTCTAGCGTTTATAAGGCATTTAACATCTGCCTGTGAGCACAGTGACGTCACAAACAGCACAATCCTGCATCCAAGTGGCCAAAACAGGAATTACAGGCTGTAATTTCAAGGTCGACAACAAGAAAGGCAGAATTAGACCTTCATCAAATCACTTTCCTACAACAACGACAAAAGACAGTAGCACTTTATCTTAATTTATCATACTATATGTCATGATCATCAGCCAATGTGAATCATTAAAAGGGACTTTTAAGTCACTGCAAACATTCAACTTAATCTCAGGCAAAGCGCTTGTGACATTCTGAACGTGCAGTGTGTCAAACAGAGCTCACAATTAAGTAAAGGATATAAATAAATTAAACGTGCACTTAGGACAGGCTTCAGGGGGTCAGGACACTATGGATGGACACATTTGTATTTTAATCCAGTGCGAAATCTTTGGTTAGCGCCCGGCTCCCATGTCGGAGACCCCGGTTCGAATCCCGCTTGGAGTGAGTCCAGCAGCAAGAATGTGAAGGATGAGATGCTCTTATGCTGATAATTGCAGTCGGTTCTGAATACTGGATATGGCATTTTAACATAATTTTATTCCCCTTATTTAGCCCCGCCCCTTTTCCATGCTACACTCTTTAGAACTTTGTCATCTAACTTCCTGTTTGTATTGAAAATGCTCGTGAGGTTTTTCTGCCACTCTAAACGTCATTTCGACCTGACAGATCACATTCAGACAGCTGTGGCACACTACACTTTTTCATAATACAAGCGTTTAATCGTTATACGTGTAATTCTGCTTAATGTTTAGGTTTCAACTTGTTAATCATTTGTGTTAATATCTGTAGTTGACAAGAACAGTGACAGCTCATTTTATTACACATGCAAGTTCATATAAAGTAAATACAATTGCGCAACTGCGTGATTAAAATGGTTGTAAATGGAATATAAAATAAAACAAACACTTTTGTATGTTGTGCATGACACCGCGGAGACTCACAGCATGTGGAGACTCATGCTACTCTCCAGATCCACACACAACTCACCACACGCCCCATTGAGAGAACCACTAATCACCACCACGAGGAGGTTACCCCATGTGTGTGCATGTTTATTATATATTGTGGGGACCAAATGTCCCCACATGGATAGTAAAACCTGAGATCACCTACCTTGTATGGCCCAGCCAGTGGTCCCCACGAGGGAAATGGCTTATTAAACACACTAAACTATGTTTTTTGACAATGTAAAAATGCAAAAAGGTTGCTGTGAGGGTTATGGTTAGAAATGGTCATTACTTATGTATAAAATCCATAAAACGCATGGAGAGTCCCCACAATGCTTTGTGTGTGTGTGTATGTGAGTGTGTATGTGTGTGTGTGTATGTGAGTGTGTGTGTGTGAATGTGTGTGTGTGTGTGTGTATGTGTGTGTGTGTGTATGTGAGTGTGTGTGTGTGTATGTGAGTGTGTGTGTGTGTGTGTGTGTGTATGTGTGTGAGTGTGTGTGTGTGTGTATGTGTGTGAGTGTGTGTATGTGTATGTGTGTGTGTATGTGTATGTGTGTGTGTGTGTGAGTGTGTGTATGTGTATGTGTGTGTGCGTATGTGAGTGTGTGTGTGTGTGTGTGTGTGTGTGTGTGCATGTGTGGGTGTGCGTGTATGTGCATGCACGTGCGTGTGTGTGTGTGTGTGTGTGTGTGTATGTGTGTGTGTGTGAGTGTGTATGTGAGTGTGTGTGTATGTGTGCATATGTGAGTGTGTGCGTGTGAGTGCGTGTATGTGTGTGAGTGCGTGTGTGTGCATGTGTGCGTGTGCACATGCGTGTGTGTGTGTATGTGCGTGCGAGTGTGTGTGTCTGTGTATGTATGTGTTAGTGTGTGTGTGTGTGCGCACCCTTCCCCTGTCCCGGCATAACACTCAAAAATCTGTTCACCTTCACAACACCACGATGGCTAAATGACACAAAAAGATGGACAGAGGTGACTTACAGGGATATTTTTAATGATTTGTATAGTCTCTTGGAGTTTAATGTGCACAGAAGAAAATCAGCACGTCCACAGCATGAATATCTTGTGTATTTATGAAGTTCTCTGAAGTACTTGTTTTAAAATCTCCCCCCTCTGCTTTCCAATTGTTATGACATCCCCTGAACACTTTAAAATACTCATGATAGCTTTTGGCATCTCTTTAACCTATAAATCCACTTCGCTAGCTAATTACACTTTGACATCAACACCAAAGATATCCATAAAGAACCGCTAGAACCAGGGCTGGACTGGTAATCTGGCATACCGGGAATTTTCCCGGTGGCCCGATGCACTTTTGGGCCAATCAGGGGCGTAATGACCATCGGGAGAACCGAGCGGGCCGGTGGTTCGGCCGCGAAATGTGCCGAATGTGTCACGATAAGCAACAATGAGCCGCCACGTGATGCAGAACAGACCACAAAACGGCACCATGATATGCAGAAAAAGGGGACATTTCCCGGTAGACAATTTCCTGATTAAAATAAAATACACAAATATTTGTCTAAAGCTAATAAATAAGAATGACGCAAGCAGTGCAGAATCATTACTTTGATTGTCACATGAAGGTATGAAATGATGAAGTTTGAGTAATGCAGTATTGTGATGACTATATGCGTCCAGTAGGTGTCAGTATAAACCAGAAATATTCCTCTTGTGCAGTCTAACAGCCTCCTGCGGTATTCACACGCATCCAAAGTGACTTTCAGCTGTGAGTGTAAAGGCAAGACAAGAGTTTAAGTCATGTTTGATTCAGGACTGTCCCGCTGACTTCTAGGAAAGCTTGAGCGCAGTTAAACCCGACCAATGCTCTTCAAAACCTGCTCATATGCATGTTATGACATCAAATGCACATTAAACCGTGAGAAAATAATCCCATGCGTCAGAGAGGTTGAAAATGAAAACAAAAATGGTCAGAAGCGAGTTATTTACTTTTTTACAGTGTTTCCGGTAAAGGAACGGCTGCAGATGAAGCAGGGGAATATGATGAGAGCTTCTTCACGCTGGAGGGAAGGAACATGCGGGATCGAGGAACATTTAAAGCAGCAGGAGAACAGAATCAAAAGACAGAGGTAAAGGAACAGGTTTAGTGTCTTATCTTACCAAGGTTACGGTTTTAAAAGGGATTATGCTATTAAAGGGGCAGTTCACCCAAAAATGAAACACTCTCATCATTTACACCCCTCATGCCATCCCAGATGTCAGACTTACTTTCTTCTCCAGAACACAAACGAAGATTTTTAGAAGAATATCTCAGCTCTGTAGGTCCTTACAAGAGGATGTTGATATTCCTAGAATAGGAGGAAGATCCTTTTCATATTTGGCTCTTAAACTATGGGACAGTCTCCCTAGCACTGTTCGGGACGCAGACACACTCCCTCAGTTTAAGTCTAGACTAAAGACTCCTCTATTTAATCAGGCATACACCTCATTTATCCTTCAACACACATTTAGGCTGCTTTAGTTTAGTCTGCCGGAATGAGAAACATTTATCATGATCTATAACTCTAATCAAAAAATGCTAATCAAAAAATTGATTAGCATCTATGCTAATATTATCCTATTCGATAAGACTTTATAAAACTTTACAGTTTAATTTTCTGTTAATGCATGATTTTCTGTAATGCGTGTTATGAAAAGCACTATACGAATAAAAATGACTTGACAGTCACGAAGAACACAAAAAGCCAAAAACAAAAAAAGAATGTGAAAGTGAAAGTAGAGATTTATAGTAAAAAAGGACTTCAATATTGATCAGTTTCTCACACACACCTATCCTATCACCTGTGAAGACACGGATTAAACCACTGGAGTCGTATGGGTTGCTTTTATGCTACCTTTATGTGCTTTTTGGAGCTTTAAAGTTCACTTGGATTAGCCACCATTCGCTTGGATTATACAGACCTACAGAGCTGAAATATTTGAATTTGTGTTCAACAGAAGAAAGGAAGTCATACACATGTTGACATGAGGGTGAGTAAATGATGAGAGGATTTTTGGGCGCACTATCCCTTTAAGCAAATAGAGAGTTTTCCTGGTTGTGGCCTTTGTTGTGGTAAATCTATTTGAATATGTCTGGTCACTATAAATATAGGACACACACACACACACACACACACACACACACACACACACACAAACAGAGAGGGAGAGAGCTGTCAGTCTGGATGATATTTGGCCCTGCCAGAATTTCTCCTGAGGTTAGAGCACTATTTGCAATGCAAATAAAACTTTAACACTTTCAACACCAGGAAGTGGAAACTCCACAGCCACACACACACACACACACACACACACACATGCTGTTAAATACAGAGGCATTTTGCATTATGGTTCCCCGTGGGGGATCTCTGTGTAACATCTGTATCGGAGAAAATTCACATTACTGGAGAGTCACAGAGCGCAAGTTTGTGTTTGAACGTTTAATGCCGCTCTTATGGCCCGCAGTCACACAATGAAACACACTCTACATAACATAGAAAGCCAACGGTACAAAATGGGAATTGCTCGGTCAATGTGTTTGTGTGTCTGTGAATGCACATCTTTATATGGCCGCACATCTCTTTTTAATGCAGTTCTCATCGCCTGCAGGTTTATAGCAACATGAACATCATGTGCAGAAGCAGCATTAGCAAAGGGAATATTTCACATGCATGAGCATTTATACTTCATTTGTTCTTTTACAGGACGTTCTTTAGGCTTGTTATGTATTCAACTGGATGAACGCTTTGTCATATTTGATGCTTTTTGGTCTGAAGTTGCAACTTTGTAATCTATGATGTGTCTGCATGCATTTTATGCATTTAAGCTCCTATTCAGATGATTAATCAAAGCGATAAAGTTGTCACAAAAGATCAGCATTTTTTTAAATAAACAGTAATGTACTACCGGAGGAATATCAGTGCATTCAATACATTCAATAGCGTTTTTGGGGTTTTGTAGGCATGTGCCTGAATGTGCCCGAAACTGGCTTTTCTCGAAAAATTGTATATGCTCTAGTGTGACAACTTGCCCCAGTCTTTCCTATTATAAGCTGGTCTTCACTGTTTTTTACCAAATATCAAACATAAAGTAAAATATGCAAAAGTTGCATTACTGTTACACCAAACACTAAACATGCTTTAATGAATGCATATCTTTCATTTGAACTATTTATTCAAGTCTGTCATACCTTTAATGAGAGTCCCGGTTACTAGTTTGCTTACAGACAGAGCAAACTTCACTAACCCGTGTTTGCAACGTCTGGCACAGCCCGACATCCTCAAAATCAGCAGAGATTGATTTGGGGTCAGAGGTCAGGGCTCAGATGGAGCTGAGGAACTAAGTCTGAGGTCAAGAAAAGATCAGACAGTCAAACAGGTCCGTTAGCAATCCAAACAGATTCGACTGAAAAGTGTTTGACAATCTTAATGTTCCCTCCTACAGTCAGTGATCCTTCACCTCTCTTTTCTGTCTCCAGAAATGTCGGTCTCTATCAGATGCACGGAGGAAACTACACTGACTGAACCTACAGTCAACAGGATCCAATCAGTGAAGCTCCAGACTCCATATGAAGTCCAACGTTCAGAAAACTGTCCCGTTTTCCCAGAAGAAAAAGTGGAAAAAGGACAGGAAAAAAAGAAAGAATAATTGAAGAATGTTAGAGAGGTGCAAGCGAACTGACGCCACAGCCTCAGTTCATCCGATTTTAATCCCACAGTCAGTCAGTCTCTCTCTCTCTCTCTCTCTGTCTCTCTCTCTCTCTCTGTCTCTCTCTCTCTGTCTCTCTCTCTCTCTCTCTCTCTCTCTCTCTTTCTCTCTGTCTCTCTCTCTCTGTCTCTCTCTCTCTCTCTCTCTGTCTCTATCTCTCTCTCTCTCTCTCTCTTTCTCTATCTCTATCTCTCTATCTCTCTCTCTCTCTCTCTGTCTCTCTCTCTCTCTTTCTCTCTGTCTCTATCTCTCTCTCTCTCTGCCGCAGAGCTCTCTAGTGTTCTGTACGCTGCATGCTCTCTCTTTATATATATACGGTGTGTGCTCACTCTCTCGCACACACACCTGTCTTTCCCATACGCTCTCACTCTTTTTCTCTCTTCAAGAGGATTTCACTGGCATGACATCTACAGTTATACACCATGAAAATATGTGCGTCATGTGGTAACATCTATATGAATTGTTTTGATCAAATACATAATTAAACGTGTCTTCAAGCCGACTTCATTAGGTTAAACCAACAAAATAAATTGTAACGGGATACATGGCAAGGAGGCGGCGAGAACCGGCTTGATAATATAAATAACAGTTGAATATAAAACTGAACCAAATAGACAAACACACGCACAGGTGTCAAACAGCTGCCCGTAACTCTCTCTCTCTGTCCCACTGCAGTCTCCAGTCGGCCTTTATCCCTCTCTGAGGCTTGATTGGCCTGATTAGGGGCCGGATATGTGGAATCATGACCCAGCCACGCCCCCCACCCTGCCACATTCCTCCAAGGGGCACCTACACGCCATAACAGCGATCGTGCCAAATTAACAAAACATTTTAAAAAGAGAGGGAAAGGCCAACACGGAGCGGCAGTGAGAGAGAGAGAGAGAGAGAGAGAGAGAGAGAGAAAAAAAAACACTTACTCGCCGATTCTCCGATACGCCGTAGCTTGGTCCTCGGCCACTCCTCCACCCTCTAATGGACGACCTCCCCGGACGGATCGGAGGCAGTCCTCCGACCCCTTCTGGCACACAGGTGTCGGACAGCTGTCCGTAAATCTCTCTCTCTCACACTGCCGTCTTCAGTCAGCCTATACCCCTCTCGAGGGATAACTAGCCTGATTAGGGGCCGGGCGAGTCACGACCCGGCCGTGCTCTCCGCCCTGCTACAGAAATGTTAAAGTAAGGGTGTATTCATTAACATTAGTTAACATGAACTAACAATACTTTAACAGCACTTATTAATCTTGGTTAAAGGAATATTCCAGGTTCAAAATATTAATATGGTTTAAATCATCATTTTAGGGTTTTAAAGTTATCTTGGCAACCAATTTGTAAAATTGGATATAACGTCACACAGAAAAAAAGGTTATTAAGGGATTTTTTTGACACTAAAATCATGTTAACACACATATTGTATATGTGAAGATGTTGTGATGTCCTAATTTAGAAGTGCTCTTCATCAACCGTAAGCCGCAGATTCTACTCGCCGCAGGAGTTTTCCTAATTTATTCTGGGGAGTGTTTATGTTCCTCCAAAAGCGTGTGCGAGCGCTGCAACAGCTGGCTGATGAATCACAGACACGAAGCAACAACACCCACAATCCCTTATCATTACTCTGGGAGATTTTAATAAAGCTAACCTCACCCGTGAACTGCCAAAATACAAACAACACATCACATGTCCCACCAGAGACAGAAATGTATTGGACCACTGCTACATCACATACATTCATTTCTGAATTTTACCTGCTGCTGGATGAATAATTCATTCAGTAGATTTAGTAGAAAAATATTTCAAACAATGTTTAAGATTCATGCATTTGAATTGTTCAGACTGGTCTTACAGTGACATTTCCTTCGCTGAAATCAGTCTGTGCTGACCGAAAGGAGAAACACTGCCGCCAGTGGCCAAAGCGGGAAGTGTTGATGGGCAGGCATGAGCTTCATTGTCCTCAGAGATGCACCAAAAGCGAGTTGTTTTCAGCTGGCTGTAATATCGTAAAGAGGAATGCATATTTTATCAAGTGTACCCCCCCAACCCAAACCCAAACTTAACCATCAGTGGACAAATGCAACAGTTTAGGTCTTTATCAGGCAAACAATATGATTTAGTGGCTGTGTTGCCCATGTGCTGCTTCCTGAAGCACACTAGCTTTGGATCCATCCCAATTTATATATAATCCATCCTAAATGGTGAGCAGGATTAGGATTAGCATGAAAATGTGATGCTCAGTCTTACACAGCAGTTTTTAAATGTATGAATTTAAAAAGAGAGACTTAATTTTTAAGTAAAGAATTTATATTTTAACACTTACATGCAAATTCAAACACTAATCCAGTGTTTATCAACCTCACTGAAACGTTTATAAACAAATTTATCTAATTTTATATATATATATATATAAACTGAATGAAAAATAAAACCTAAAAACAACCATTAGGGAACGTTCTGTGTAGGTTCAACCTTCTAGAAATATTAGTTTATGGTTCCATCCATCCATCCATCCATCCGCTTATCTGAAGTCGGGTCGCAGGGGCAGCAGCTCCAGCAGGGCGCCCCAAACTTCACTATCCCGAGCCACATTAACCAGCTCTGACTGGGGGACCCCGAGGCGTTCCCAGGCCAGTGTGGAGATGTAATCTCTCCACCTAGTCCTGGGTCTTCCCCGAGGCCTCCTCCCAGCTGGACGTGCCTGAAACACCTCCCTAGGGAGGCACCCAGGGGGCATCCTTACCAGATGCCCAAACCACCTCAACTGGCTCCTTTCGATGCAAAGGAGCAGCGCCTCGACTCCGAGCTCCTCACGGATGACTGAACTCCTCACCCTATCTCTAAGGCAGAAGCCCGCCACCCTTCTGAGGAAGCCCATTTCGGCCGCTTGTACTCGTGACCTAGTTCTTTCGGTCATGACCCAGCCCTCATGCCCATAGGTGAGGGTAGGAACGAAAATTGACCGGTAGATCGAGAGCTTTGCCTTCCGGCTCAACTCTCGTTTTGTGACAATGGTGCGATAGAGCGAGTGCAATACCGCCCCCGCTGCCCCGATTCTCCGGCCAACCTCCCGCTCCATTGTCCCCTCACTCATGAACAAGACCCCGAGGTACTTGAGCTCCTTCACTTGGGGCAATACCTCCTTCCCTACCCGGAGTTTTCTGTTATAAAAAGAAAACCTAAAAATAACCATTAGAGAACATTCTGTGTAGCTTCTTATTAGGCTGTTACACACAAACCTTCCTGCAACGTTCTAGAAACATTCGTTTTTGGTTACAAAAACTAGAACCTAAAGAGAACGCCCCCAGAACGTTAGGAAGTGTTTCCCAAAAAAATAACCAAACGGGAACCAAATGCAAACATTGTGTGTTTGCTAAGAAGGGACTCTTATTTAGCTTTGTGAATTTAAAGGAAACATAATAAGAATATATTAATATAGTTTTTTGAGAACAGAGCTTATTTCCAGCACTATGTCCTAACGATGAGAGAGTAAGCGAAAGAGAGAGTGACAGAGCGAAAGAGAGCAAGAGAGAGAGAGACAGAGAGAGCGTGAGAGTGTGAGAGAGACAGAGAGAGAGAGAGAGTCTTCCAAGAGAAACTTATTAGAAAAAAACATAATGCATAAAAATGTATCTGCAGTGAGCTTTTCTCTCTCCTGACCCACCACATAATCTCGCTTAGCCCAAATATATTCAGCACTATTTATCTGTGAGTCCTTTAATAGAAAAATGAGCCCTGCCTATTCCCATAAGCAAAGTGCCTCATCACTGGAGGAAGTACAGAGACAGAGAGGAAGTTATTAAATGCAGAAGAAAGACAGACAGAAAGAAAACAGATAGGAAGAGAGTGAGAAATGCAGAGAGACGAGTTGAAGATTTGTCTAATGGAGGAAAACTTGACCTGTTTAGCGTAATTTGTGCTTTATGGATGTTCAAAATTGTGAGCGTTGGCAAAACAGTTTTTGTTATCGGTCAACAGTCTCAAAGATGGCAGAAAATCTATAGAAATAGACCAGAGTCACTGCCATGGCAATCTAGGTTGTTGTCTCTCAACATATCGGCTGAAATTTTGTTTAAAATGAGGAGAGAGGGAAGGAAGGAAAGAAGGAAGGAAACAAGGAAAGAAGGAACAAAAGAAGGAATGAAGGAAGGAAGGAAGGATGGAAAAAGAAAAAGGAAGGAAGGAAGGAAGGGGGGAAGAAAGGAAGGAAAGAAGGAAGGAAGGAAGGAAGGAAGGAAAGGAGTAAGGAAGGAAGGAAGGAAAGGAAGGAAAGAAGGAACAAAAGAAAGAACGAAAGAAGGAAGGAAGGAAGGAACAAAAGAAGGAACGAAAGAAGGAAGGAAGGAAGGAAAGGAGGAAGGAAGGGGGGAAGGAAGGAAGGAAGGAAGGATGGATGGATGGAAAAAGAAAAGGAAGGAAGGAAGGAAGGAAGGAAAAAGAAAAGGAGGAAGGAAGGAAAAAGAAAAGGAGGAAAGGAGGAACAAAAGAAGGAAGGATGGAAGGAAAAAGGAAAGAAGGAAGGAAAGAATTAAGGGAGGAAGGAAGGGAGGAAGGAGAGGAATGAAAGAAGGAAGGAAAAATAAAAGAAGGACGGAAGGAAAAAGAAAAGAAGGAAGGAAAAAGAAAAGAAACAAGGAAGGAAGGAAACAAGGAAGGAAGGAAGGAATGAAAGAAGGAAAACGAAAAGGAAGAAGGAAAAAGGAAAGAAGGGAGGGAGGAAGGGGGAAAAACCAAAATCTCCAAAAAGGAGGGTCAAGAAAATGAACAAATAACATATTTCAAACCAGCAATAAAATCTGACAATTTTTTCATAAATTGTGTTTCTGCTAAATGGTCCAGTTAATGCGCCTGCACGTTCTAGATGACAAGCAATGTCACTATCAAAAGGGTGACTGGCTCTTTTAACATCGAGTCGGGACTTACAATTCCACAGCCGCCATGTTTAGCATCACAATTTCTCTCATTTATAAATATGCCAGTGAGGCGTCTTATCAAGCCTGATTTCATGAAAATCATGTGACTGTGGCGACATTTCTGCAAAATGTTATTACGTGGGTCCTTACACATATCGCGGCAGTTCTGAGGTGAAATGGCCACTGTGTGGCGCTAAAAGCGAGTTAAATGTTCTCCTAAACAAATTTACAAAGGTAAATGCTCTATTGAGTTTTAAATCAACAAAACTGACCTCCCTACCCTAAACCTAACCAATAGTGTCAGAAAAAGCAAATGTGAGATGAAAAACACAATTGCTGTAGCAACCACGTCATTTTTGATACTTTTTATGACACTTTCGGCTCACGTGTCGACTCGTGTGCTCTTCAGGACTCCGGTCCTTTGCGTCGCAAGTGCAATGATCTATCAGTCGAGCTACCGCGCAATTTAATTACACTCCAACAAGCTATTAAATGCAGTTGGTTGTGCAATGCAAACGTTGTCATTTATGAGTGAATAAAAGTCAATGTTGTTGTAGCACCTCTAGTGTTCACTACCGTGAAACGTACAGCGAGCCATGTAAAAATTATTTAGCAAAAATGTAGGTATAAAAACATACGTTTATGAGACCAGGATGATGTGGTGGCATTTTTGGACACCTGGACACAGGACCATCCGGACTGAAACAGGAAAGGGCAGGGGAACAGAACCAACGCGACCGACCAACTAGACCAACTGAAACACACAAGACACACAAGGCAAACCTGGCACTGGACAGCAAACATGAGGAGACAAAATCAGGAAGAGAAATCAACAGGTTAACAAGACAGGGCTGGTGTGACTAATAAATAATAATGGACAAACAAGGAGGCGGGGTATGACGTAAGACAGAGAGACACGCGGCGATACACGTTCAGTTTGCCCACATGCTCTCACAAGACAACAAAACACTGAATGGCATGAGCGCATATCGCTATGGCAATATATGCTCATGCCAACCAACAAACAAGACGAGAGAATGCGTAGCAATGCCAAACAAAGTGGCGCATGCATTTTCACACTAAACAAAACCTGAGCATACACGCATGCAACAGGCAACAAAAACAAGACGGGACACATGTGTGAGAGTTCGGCCACACACAAACCCAAAACCACAGACCAAAGTGACCCAACCTCAGCACAACGTGAAGACAGCTCGCGAGTGGTTAGGGCCACTGCCAGGGGAGGAGGAGACCCCTACCAGCCACTGAAACGCGGCAGGGTGTGAGACCGTCAACCACGAGCGGGGCGGTCTGCCAGTAGCCCCTCCTGGTGCGGGTGAACCACTGCCAAGGCCGGGGAGACCCCTTCTGTTTCCTGAGAACGCGGCGGGTGTTCCGTCTGCCAGGAGCCGGAAGACTGCCTCCGATCCGTCCGGAGAGATGCGGCTGTCGTCCGTTGGAGGTTGGAAGAGTGGCCGGGGACCAAGCTACGGCGTATCGGACAACCGGCAAGTAAGTGTTTTTTTCTCTCTCTCACTGCC
This sequence comes from Moxostoma hubbsi, assembly GCA_032164185.1. Classification (NCBI taxonomy): domain Eukaryota; kingdom Metazoa; phylum Chordata; class Actinopteri; order Cypriniformes; family Catostomidae; genus Moxostoma; species Moxostoma hubbsi. The sequence continues at coordinate 297,572 of JAVLUX010000025.1, forward strand.
GCTCCGTGTTGGCCTTTCCCCTCCCTTTTTTTTTTGTTTTGCTAATTTGGCACGATCGCCGTTACGCCGTGTAGGTGCCCCTTGGAGGAATGTGGCAGGGTGGAGGGTGGGACTGAGTCATGATGCTACACCCCCAGCCCCTAATCAGGCCAATCAAGCCTCAGAGAGGGATAAAGGCCGACTGGAGACGGCAGTGGGACAGAGAGAGACATGTACGAACAGCTGTCCGACACCTGTGTGTGTGTGTGTGTTTGTCTTTTTGTTTCTGCTTTATATTAAACATTATTTATATCGTCAAGCCGGTTCTCGCCTCCTCATTTCCATTAATCCCTTTACAATAATGTTTGTTCAGTCTAAAGATCTATCTTTAAGAAAACACAAATAATGTGCTGTAAAATAAGATGCTTTGGAATTTGGAAATTTGCATATATATATACACACACACACACTGATGTCATACAGTACATGTGCGTTTCAAGTGTTTCATATAGAAGCAGCATCGGGTTGAAATGGATTAAATGATTCACTGTGCAAAGAATCATCGCTTACCTGCTTATCACCCATGTGATTCAAACCAAGATTAACAATAACAAAAAAAAAGCATGAAAAAGACTGCATAGATACAGGAGCGTGTTTTTGTGTTTGTGTGCGTGCCTTTGGGAAGTGTGCGACAGATTTGAACATGTGTCTAAATAAACCATCACTCCCTGAGATAAACAGATAGACAGAAGACAACACGCCTGTAGGGAGAGAACAGAAGACAACAAAACCTTCTGTTTGAGCGTCATATCACTCACAAACAGAGAGAGAAAGGGGGGGATACTGTAGAATGACAGGAACGAGAGAAAGAATGAATACATGTTTCAATCATAGTCTAATAAACTGATGAATCTCATTAAAAAATGTCCAAGTCAAACACCTCAAAATCAAAGGACCAAAATAGGGAAAATAAGTTTTGCTTGTGAGTTTTTGTAATACTTGTTATTCTAAATGGTGATTCTTATTATATTCCTCTTGCTGTCATGCAGCACTGTCATGCAGTTTATTGTGCAACCCAAATATTTGGTGCATAACACTGGACTTTTATCTATGAACAAGCCTGAAATATATCGGGGACTCTTATTTTGAAATGTCTGTGGTCCTATGCAGTCTTACTATCATCTACAACGTATTATAATATAAACACTATTTAGTGAACATTGTCAAATAGGCCAATAAATACCGTATGAAGAGTACAGGGCTGGCCAAATCGATGCCCTACGCAGAGTTCCAGGTGGAGGGAGGGGGCAGGGCTGGACTGGTAGTCTGGCATACCGGGCATTTTCCCAGTGGGCCGACGCACTTTGGAGCTGTTCAGGGGCGGACTGACCAGCGGGAGAACCGAGCGGTTCTGAATGGGCAGCGATACAATCAAATGAGCCACCGCGTTACGGACCACAAAACGGTGGTGCCATATGCAGAAAAAGGCAGCGAACACCCCTCACCCCTACTCAACAAGTTTTGGGCCAGTTGCCATGTAAAATCCCAGGCCGATTTCTCTTCCCAGTCCAGCCGGTGGACTTTCTGGTGACCCCCTAGGGAGTTGGTGCTCTACGCAGACTGCGTAATCTGCTTATAAGGAGCATAGAAATATTCAGCACGTTATTTTGTCAATATATTATTGAGGCATCGATATATTAACATTAGCCAACATTGCATGCTTTCCAATTTACTCAGTTGGCCTTGTTTAATGTAGTCTGGCGAAATTGCGTTGGGAGACCACAAGAGGGTGATATAACATTTACCGAAGCAGGTAGCACAACGGACGAGAAGCGAACGAGGCACAGATATCACAACCCAGGACGCATTGATGCGGTGCAGATGGCAGTCCAAAATAAGTTGAGGATTAAATGTGCATTACCATACACACTAAAGTTACAAAGGCTTTTGTACTTGATGAGTTCGCAGGTTACTGTATGAAACTGGTTTAATGTAATTTCTCTGTATGTAGCTTTGAAGAGTTTTCATTCAAGCCATCAAAACCACACACAAAAAAACTGAAAATACTTTGTATAGTGATGGCTAGAGTAAATATCTGTCCTATTTGGGTCAAAAATAATATAAAACTATGTGAGGTGAGCTCTGTGGTGCTGTAGAGTTTTGAGGAGCCTCTGGAGATGCCGAACGGCCGCGGTAACTTGGTAGAAAATATTTGTGACAAGGAGGGGGGCGTGGCCGGGCCGTGAGAGTTCATAGTCGGTGCTGAATATGATGATACAGTAGTGCTGAAACCTGGACGGGATGAGTACTCACCGCTGCCGTCCATCCAAAGGAGCAGCCGCGGCCTGCCTGGGGACGGAGGGGGTCGCTGCTGGCTGCTGAGAGCCGGAGGAACCGCTGCCATCTGCCGAGAGGGGGAGGAGTGGTTCCGTCCACCAGGGGTATGAGGG
>JAVLUX010000025.1:305000-307500 GCA_032164185.1 Moxostoma hubbsi
TGTTTGTGTTTGTGTGAGTGTGTGTATGTTTGTGCGTGTGTGTGTGTGAGTGTTTGTGAGTGTGTGTGTGTATGTTTGTGCGTGTGCGTGTGTGTGCGTGTGCGTGTGTGTGTGTGTGTGAGTGTGTGCGAGTGCGTGTGAGTGCGAGTGTGTGTGAGTGCGAGTGTGTGTGAGTGTGCGTGAGTGTGTGTGAGTGTGTGTGTGTGAGTGTGTGTGTGTTCTGCTAATATATTTTAGAGGCAACTCCTGAAGTATATTTTTTACATATCTACCCGAACACATTTGTTTCCTTTTCCCGTTCTTTAGTTTAAATGTTAAACAGGATGTAGTATGGGGGAACGTCTCGTCTCTCACCTTAAAACACTATTGCAAGAATCTGAGAAGAAACCTGAACTGAATCACAGCGTAAAGACATAATGCAGCATGTTTAGAGGTGTTTCGTGAGGCAAGCATCACTTTTAAAATCCAAACGAAACTACAAAAAATAATGACCATTTTCAAACTCTCTCTCCTGTCTGCCATTGGTCGGACAAACAAAGCATCTCTCAAATTTTCTTCAGAATATGTGAAAGTCTAATACTGTCCTGAAACTCTTGGGACTTGCATTGTGTGAACAACATCCCCAACTTTTATCTTCAGTTAAACAGACATTACATTGCACACCGAGGGAGGAACGTGTTTTACAGGGTTTAATTAAAATCTGATTAAATTCATGGAAGACCTTCAGGGAAAATTTGAGATGTGCTGCCGTCTTACGGCGCCAAGCAGACATGCAAGATATTTGTTATCCCTTCAAATTCAACTCTAAATTTAGAATTAAATACACTATACAAAGAGAACTGCTGCACCATCCCAATTATAGATCATGCTACTGAATGACCACATGCATGTCCCGTGGTATTTACATCACACTTATCATGGAATGGCAGAACCATGCACTCAAAAAACAATTATAATAAGATTTACGCATTTCAATTTCATAAAAAAAAAGTCAGCAAATTGAATAAAGTTATTTTTAACTAAATAGTTTCATTAATTTAATTTGGTTAAAAATTACACAATTGACGAGGAAGGCATGGCCGGGCCATGATGGAGCATGGCTGACAAATAGATCTATAGATAGATGATTTGAGTCAGACAGACAGACAGACAGATGATTTGAGACAGACAGACAGACAGATAGATAGATAGATGATTTGAGTCAGACAGACAGATGATTTGAGACAGTCAGACAGACAGATGATTTGAGACTGACAGACAGACAGACAGACAGATGATTTGAGTCAGACAGACAGATAGATGTTTTGAGACAGACAGACAGATAGATGATTTGAGTCAGACAGACAGACAGACAGATGATTTGAGTCAGACAGACAGACAGACAGACAGATAGATAGATGATTTGAGTCAGACAGACAGATGATTTGAGACAGTCAGACAGACAGATGATTTGAGACTGACAGACAGACAGATGATTTGAGTCAGACAGACAGATAGATGTTTTGAGACAGACAGACAGACAGATGATTTGAGACAGACAGACAGATGTTTTGAGACACAGACAGATAGATGATTTGAGTCAGACAGACAGACAGATGATTTGAGTCAGACAGACAGACAGATGATTTGAGACAGACAGACAGATAGATAGATGATTTGAGACAGACAGACAGATGATTTGAGAGTCAGACAGACAGATGATTTGAGACTGACAGACAGACAGACAGACAGACGATTTGAGTCAGACAGACAGATAGATGTTTTGAGACAGACAGACAGATAGATGATTTGAGACAGACAGACAGACAGATAGATGTTTTGAGACAGACAGACAGATAGACAGATGTTTTGAGACAGACAGACAGATAGACAGATGTTTTGAGACAGACAGACAGATGATTTGAGACAGACAGATTATTTGAGACAGACAGACAGACAGATAGATGATTTGAGACAGACAGACAGATAGACAGATGATTTGAGACAGACAGACAGACAGATGATTTGAGACAGACAGACAGATGATTTGAGACAGACAGACAGACAGACAGACAGATAGATGATTTGAGTCAGACAGACAGATAGACAGATGATTTGAGACAGACAGACGATTTGAGACAGACGATTTGAGACAGACGATTTGAGAGTCAGACAGACAGATGATTTGAGACAGACAGACAGATGATTTGAGACAGACAGACAGACAGTCAGACAGACAGATTATTTGAGACAGACAGACGATTTGAGAGAGACGATTTGAGACAGTCAGACAGACAGATGATTTGAGACAGACAGACAGACAGACGATTTGAGACAGTCAGACAGACAGACAGACAGACAGACAGATGATTTGAGACAGACAGACAGACAGACAGACAGATGATTTGAGACAGACAGATGATTTGAGACAGACAGACAGACAATTTGAGACAGTCAGACAGACAGACAGACGATTTGAGACAGACAGACAGACGATTTGAGACAGACAGACAGACAGACA
>JAVLUX010000025.1:312500-330000 GCA_032164185.1 Moxostoma hubbsi
TCCCGCCACCGGCTGGTGCCATCACTTCCTCAAGTAAACATTACACACGTACACGGCCGTCCACGTGATGTAAAAGGAAATGGGACTCATCGGACCAGGCGAACTTCCGGCGTTCGTGCGCCCAATGTAGGCGCTTTCGACGGTGGACAGGGGTCATCATGGGCACTCTGAACGGTCTGTGGCTACACGGCTCCATACACAGCAGGCTGCGATGTGTGTTGTGACACATTCCTCCCCTAACCATCATTACAATTTTCGGTGACTGCAGGAAACCTCAGCAGTTAACCTCAGCAGGACACCGATGGAGTACTCCGGGTAGGGAAGGAGGTATTGCCCCAAGTGAAGGAGTTCAAGTACCTCGGGGTCTTGTTCACGAGTGAGAGGACAATGGAGCGAGAGGTTGGCCGGAGAATCGGGCAGCGGGGACGGTATTGCACTCGCTCTATCGCACCATTGTCAAGATAAGAGAGTTGAGCCGGAAGGCAAAGCGCTCGATCTACCGGTCAATTTTCGTTCCTACCCTCACCTATGGGCATGAGGGCTGGGTCATGACCGAAAGAACTAGGTCGCGAGTACAAGTGGCCAAAATGGGCTTCCTCAGAAGGGTGGCGGGCTTCTGCCTTAGAGATAGGGTGAGGAGCTCAGTCATCCGTGAGGAGCTCGGAGTAGAGCCGCTGCTCCTTTGCGTGGAAAGGAGTCAGTTGAGGTGGTTTGGGCATCTGGTAAGGATGCCCCCTGGGCGCCTCCCTAGGGAGGTGTTTCAGGCACGTCCAGCTGGGAGGAGGCCTCGGGGAAGACCCAGGACTAGGTTGGAGAGATTACATCTCCACACTGGCCTGGGAACACCTCGGGGTCCCCCAGTCAGAGCTGGTTAATGTGGCTCGGGATAGGGAAGTTTGGGGCCCCCTGCTGGAGCTGCTGCCCCCGCGACCCGACTTCAGATAAGCGGTTGAAGATGGATGGATGGATTGTGCCACAGTAAACCTTCTGTTGGTTTGGACCAGACAGGACAGCCATAACAATTTGGTGCTTGTCAAAGTCACTCAGGTCTTTACTCCTGCCAATCCTGCATTCAGCACGGCGACTACGGGAACTGATTGTTCACTCACCATCTAATCTACCCAGACCGTGACATGTGCCCTTGTTAGGAGGCGAGCAACGTTATTCACTTCAGCAGGGATGTTTTGGCTCAGTGTATATTTCAATCGTAGATTTACATTTGACAGATGCATTTGTCCAATTCAACTTACAGTAGTTTTGAGGTAATTTACAGTACATTTAATTTGCTTTCAAGGTTTGCTTTTATTAGTTTTATTGCGCAACGCAAGACTACGATGGCATCATAAATGGGCACAAGAAACTCCAGCGCTGCGGGACAGGAGACCGACGCTGGGGGCTGTTCTCCACCAAAGACTGACGGAGAGGGAACAATTCAATCTAACAAATGAGCAAATAAAAATCTCTTTATTTCAGATGCTTCTGTTTATTAAATATATTATATGTTCTGTCAGATTCTGTGAATTGCAGGACAGTGTTGCTCATTTTCAATAAATCAGAGCCATGTGATGCATTATACATTAATAAACAAAAATGCACTTTTTTATCTGTTCCTTTCATTTTGTGTGATGTTTGATGGTCCAGTGAAAATCCATAAATTGTAAAGCTGTTCTTAAACACAAAACTGATGAATATTCAACGTAATTTCATCCAATAGAAAATATACAGATCAATCAGAAAGGAGATGCCCTGAGCTTTCACCTCATCAACATATAATTGCATGTAGGTCCAAGAAAATCACTTGCTATTATATCAAACACAGATGAAATATATTTGGTTCATTAAATGAAGCTGAACGATGTCTTTGTGTTTGTTTTTGAGTTAAGACAGTATGCAATAGACTGGCATGTCTTAAGGTCAATATTGGGTCAGAAATGGCAAAAAAGAAACAGCTTTCTCTAGAAACTCATCAGTCAATCATTGTTTTGAGGAATGAAGGTGATACAATGCTTGAAATTGCCACAAAACTGAAAATTTCATCCAAAGGTGTAACTACAGTCTTCAAAGACAAAGCACAACTGTCTCTAACAAGGACAGAAAGAGATGTGGAAGACCAGATGTGCAACTAAACAAGAGGAGAAGTACATCAGAGTCTCTAGTTTGAGAAATAGATGCCTCACATGTCCTCCGCTGACAGCTTCATTGAATTCTACCCGCTCAACTCCAGTTTCATGTACAACAGTAGAGAGAAGACTCAGGAGGACTTATGGGAAGAATTGCAAAGAAAAAGCCACATTTGAAACAGAAAAACAAAAAGAAAAGGTTCGAGTGGGCAAAGAAACACAGACATTGGACAACAGATAATTGGAAAAGAGTGTTACGGATCTTAACCCCATTGAGCTTTTGTGGGATCAGTTAGACTGTAAGGTGTGTGAGAAGTGCCCGACAAGACAGTCACATCTATGGCAAGTGCTGCAGGAAGTGTGGGGTGAAAGGTCAAGTGCTGCAGGAAGTGTGGGGTGAAAGGTCAAGTGCTGCAGGAAGTGTGGGGTGAAAGGTCACCGGAGTATCTGGACAAGCTGACCGCTAGAATAACAAGGATCTGCAGAGCTGTCATTGCTGCACGTGGATGAACTCTTTGAAGTAGTTTAAGAAGTTCTGAACATTTTACAAATAGTGATGGTGCCGTTTACATCAGTAATGTCCCGACTGTATATTGTCATTCATTTGAATGCCACTTTAGTGAATAAAAGTACCAATTTCTTTCCACAAGTGTATTTATATATATACACACACACAAGATTATTTTATATACTTTACAACATTATATCCAAATTATATATATTCAAAATGATTTTATAATTTTTTTTAAATGTAGATTACAGATTAAATCTTGTAAAAATATGAATATAATATTTTAAACACTTGATATAAATATATATTTTAAATATTTTTTTAAGTCTTCTTAATGTTTCTAATTCAGCAAACATTATGTAAGAAACATACATTTTGTATATATTTTTCAAAATATAAAAAAATTGTGATAATTTTAGCCCATAGATAATATAAAATTTAAACATAAAATACGTGAAAATGTGAATATTGATTTCACATACAATGTTTAATTGACTTTTATACACCAAACAATATACTGATGTAATAAACCTGTAACCTGACATCGCACATCATTTATAAAATATATTATAAACATGTGATAACATGATATAAAAAATTAAAATAGTTTTTACATATTTTTTATATTATCCAACACGAAAATAATGTAATAAGCAATCTGACATCACACGTCATTACATTTATAAAATATTTATTATTAAATAGCCTTTAAAAAAACAAATAATATTAGTATTAAATAAAATGAGAAACTATGAAAATAGCTTTTACATTTCTTTATATAATTTACCAAAACTATTGTGATTAACGAAACTCTGAATCAAACATCACACAAGATTTGTAAAATATATAATTCTGTGATAAAAATGTGATGATGATGATGATAATAATAGCCTATAAAAAAAATATATTATATTTAATATAATGAGAAACAATGAAAATAGTTAGTATTTTTTTATTTTATAAAAAAAATTGTGGAAGTAAAAGACAAACATCATTTTTCAGAATAAACGAAACACTTTGTAGATGCGCTTTGGGGTGGGCGTGTCTCACACACACACACACACACACACACACACATACAGAGAGAGACACACACACACACACACACACACTAAAAGAGGAAGTAAAGAAGGCGCAGCAGAGAGGAAGAAAGTATCATCAGTATTTCTGCTCTTATGACGTGTGTTTAAACTGTAATGATGGCGAGACTGAGCGAACACGGGATCCGTCTCAGCTCTGTGCGTTTTCCTCAAATATCTCCTTTAATGCATTTTCTCATGCGAGATCATATTCAATTTGACATTATAATGCGTGATGATGTAATTGTTGTTTTTTAGATGAGCCCGTCGTACCTGGAGAGCAACTCCACCAGTCACACATGGCCCTTCAGCGCTGTCGCAGAATTCATAGGTGAGCAAAACACTCTCGCGCGTTCACGCATGTACGCATTTCCACTCAGTTCTTGCAGGATAAGCAATGCATTCAGTCAGGAACTGATACTTTCGGTTTAAACTTCCGCAAAGATCACACACACTAAATGCGCATTTATGTTGACTTTTGTTCACCTGTTGCATCTACATGCAACCGACCCCCTTCAGATGTAGATACAGAGTCAATTGTAATGATAACTGATGCATTAATGTCAAGAGAGCGTGCATGACACATGTTTGTGCAGAATGGTTTAATGTCGGATTGAATGTACTCCCCAAAATATGCATTGGGATGCACAACGTAACTGTGAACGTCACTGCTTTAAATAACAGACCAAGCAAGTGTCTTTTATTTTAAAGCTGGCACAAGCACACTTCAAGCAAGTTTCAGGTTTAAATGATCATTTAAATAGAATTGAAACTGAAGACAAATAGTATAAAGTGACTTTGTGGTTGTCAAACGGAACATGTAAATAGTCAATGTGAACTACACGTGTGGTCTCAGGACACCTGTGTGAAGTGACTTCACTCTTAATCACCTTGACACCTGTTCATTAAAAACCCCGCAGCAAAAATGGCTCAGAAAATAGCATTTTATTTTCAATTTCAAGTTTTGAGAAAAACGGCTGATGTCTCTTGCTTTAATGTGTTGCTATTTAATATTTAATGCATTTAATTCTCATTGATTGATATGCTTTTTGGGTTCACTGTAACATATCGTCAAGGTTAACGGGAATGTGTGAAGCTTTCACGAGCAGATGTCAGTACCGTTAGAGGCAGGAAACATTAATAACACATTAATAGCATGGAGATGGCAGTGGAAAGATATCTAAATGTATATTTCTTTGATCGTGTAACTACCGAGATATGAGATGGGACTAAATATGTCTTACTGCATTTACAGTTTACCCTCTACATCCTGTTGAAGGGGTTTGTCTCGCTGGTTATAGTTTTTAGGTTAAGTGTTATATTTAGTGTACCACTTCCAAGCACATTTTAAAAGTGCTCTAAATTATTCATATACCACGTTTGCATTGCCACGCATGCTTATGTGTTGCAGTAAATAGACAGCAAACGTGTCGTGCAAGTCATGCAACTGCATTGTTTTATTATTATTATTATTATTATTATTATTATTATTATATCCCATTTTATCCCAATTTGGAACGGCCAAGTCCAACTACTTAGTAGGTCCTTGTGGTGGCACTGTTGCCTCAATCCAGGCGGCAACGTCTTTTGAGACCATCAAGCCGCGCATCTTGTCATGTGGCTCGTTGTGCATGACACCGCGGGGACTCGCAGCATGTGGAGGCTCACGCTACTCCTTTATTACTTCAGCTTTAAATCGGCACAGATGAGGCCTTCCGTTGACATTTCTCCGCGCGTGTGTGTGTGTGTGTGTTGCAGATAATGCGTCTGACCCTGGTGTAACGGCCAAGAACATCTGGATAGACGTGGTGACGGTCAGAGACCAACTGTGTCTCAGTTTCATGGACAACGGCAGCGGTATGACGCCGAACAAACTCCACAAAATGCTCAGGTGCGTGAAAACAGAAACATCCACATGCAACGATTATTAGTGATGGTGCTTGTTACGAGTCTCCAGCTAAACGTTGGTATGCAACTCGTCCGTCGCAGACATTTCTTTTTCTCTCTTTGCAGTTTCGGGTTTACGGAGAAGGGTTCTGGTAAAAGCAGTCATCAGCCCATTGGCGTGTACGGTAACGGGTTTAAGTCGGGTTCGATGCGTCTGGGTCGTGACGCTCTGATCTTTACGAAGAACGGTGGCTGTCAGAGTGTGGGTATGCTGTCTCAAAGCTTCTTACAGGCCATCAAAGCTCAAGCTGTGATCGTACCCATCGCCCCATTCAACCAGCAGACCAATATCCTTCACTCATATACAACAGCTCATCAATAATCAAGAGTCAAAGGCTCGGTTCCAAAAACAGACCACAGGGGTGAAATACATACATACACACTGTTTGCATTTCTCTGTTTGTTTGAAGCTACATTTAACCATATGGGTGGATTTGTTTGTATGAGTATATGCACGTGCTCTATGCACATATAGATGTTTGACTTCATCCTCAACCGACAACACCGTTCGCCCTTAACTCTCTCATCTCACAGTCTCTCGTGGTAACGGAAGATTCGGAGGCGAGTTTGAGAGCCATCCTGAAATATTCTCTCTTTCAGAGTGTGTCTGAGTTACAGGAGCAGCTCGATTCTTTGCAGGGCAAGAAAGGCACCAAGATTCTCATCTGGAACATTCGCAGGTTTGTTGCAAATGAAAACGAAGCTCTCGGATGGTTGTTTTCTAGCTAGTTTCCCATCTTATGTGGCAATGGAACTGTAACAGGTAAAGGTGGGCAAGGACGAGGCAGGAACCGGCTGAACAGTCAACATAACTTTAATGACAGAACTGACAGAAACACACACACAGCCGGTTTTCTCTCTCTCTCTCTCTCTCTCACTCTCTCTTTCACTCTCTCTCTCTCTCTCTCTCACTCTCTCACTCGAGCGGGTGTGCACAAACTGGCGCCTCCGGCTCATCATTATCCCCCTCCTGGCTAAATAGCAGGGTCAGGCATGTGTCCTCACATCCTCCACATCACAGGAACCCTTAAGGATAATTCGGGTTCAATACGAGTTAATCATGTTACACGCATATCGTTTACGTGTTGTGGCTGTACTTTTGACTGATTGGCCCCATTCACTTCCATTGTAAGTGTCGCACTTGAACCTCAATTTTTGCTTTTTTAAAGAAAAGGAGGGAGGGGCAAGTCAAAATACATTTTTGTGGTAATCTACATTATATCACAAATGCTTTCGATTGAGCTTAACTTGAATTGAACCCGTAATATTCCTTAAAGCGAGGCACTATAAGTGAATAGGCTAAAAATATGTATATTAAAATACATATAAAGACTTGTGACTTTACCCATTTACATTTTTAACATGTGCAAAGTACGTGTAATCTTATCAAATATGCTCCTATCAGGGCTGGACTGGGAAGAGAAATCGGCCCGGGATTTTACATGGCAACTGGCCCAAAACATTGAGCGGAGGGGGTGGTATGAGGTGGGTTGGGGGTGTTCTGCATATCACGGAACCATTTTGTGGTCCATTCTGCATAACGCGGCGGCTCATTTGAGCATATCGCGGACCATTCGGAACCGCTCGGTTCTCCCGAAGGCCTGTCCACACCTGATCGGCCCACCGGGATAATGCCCGGTATGCCAGACTACCAGTCCAACCCTGGCACCTATTGAATAATATATCAAAAGTTATATGGATCCCAAACAAATTATGACAGCTTTTATGTTGGGGTTTTAGTGTCATAAATAATTCAGCGGTTGGTAATTGCCTGTTTTTCAGATATATTTTAAAGATGAAATGCCAAGGAAAAATATTTTTAAACACACCTTTGACTATTACCAGCGATATCTCAAATTTGGCCTTTGAAAGATGCTAAGCATTGTTTTTAAGGCGATATAAATGCAAAAAAATTAAATACGGAATACATTTTTGTTTAATACGTCTTATACATTATTGTAGATATTCATTGTAAATCCCAGTTGTATCTAATTTAGCCTGTCAGATCACTGAACAAATAGATTCACTGGAGTTAATGTGAAAACACTCACTGATCTGATGAAAGACTCGATGCTAAACCACAGCCAGACACGCATACACAGACAGGAGAGCAATTATATTCAGCCACGTCATTCATTTACATATGATTTAAATGTTGTACCCAGGCGAGTTTAGTGACTCCTGATTTGAATTTGCTTTGTGTATTAGCCTGAACTGCTTAGTTTAACAAATTTAGTTATATTAATCACCCTAAAAAGCAAGCAATCCTCTCGCCTCTTACAAATCTCTCACAGGTCTCAGACCTGTTACCATATTGTGTATTTTAACACGACTAAACACTGTATTGACCAATCTGCGCATTGCTATATTAGCACATTGCTGAAATCTTTTTTTTTTTGTAGTTAAGTGGTAGATTTGGGGATAGACGTCTATTAGATGAGTTTCTTCTTAGATTGGATGCAATATGCAAGTATGCAGGTGCCAATTTTAAAAAGGAATATTCTGGGTTCAATACAACTCATAAGGCCTATTATGCCCCTTTTTACTAGTCTCAGGGGTCCCCAGAATGTGTCTGAAGTTTCAGCTCAAAATACCCCACGTATCAGTTATTATACCATGTTATAAATGCCTCTTTAACTGTTATAATTCTCAACCAACAGTATAAGCTAGAGAGAGAAAAAAATGTGTCTTCAATCTAGATTTAAATATAGGCAATGAGGAAGAAGACCTAACGACAAATGGGAGTGCATTCCACATCCTGGGGGCCGCCACCATAAACGCCCGATCACCTTTGGTTTTCAAACGGGATCGGGGAACAAAGAGAAGTAACTGATTTGATGATTGAAGAGACCCATGTATGGGAATGTAGATGAAGTAAATCAGCAATGTACTGAGGGGCTAGACCATGCAAGGCCCTATAAACATACAGCACGACCTTGAATTGAACTCTGTAGCTAACTGGAAGTCAATGTGGGGAAGCAAGAACTGGGGTAATATGCTCTCGTTTCTTGGTACCCGTTAGAAGTCTAGCTACTGCATATTGGACTACTTGCAGTCGCGAGAAAGAAGATTGAGACAGACCCACATATAAGGCATTGCAGTAATCCAGCCGTGACGTAATAAGAGCATGAATCACTATTTCCAAGTTCTTCTGTGAGAGAAACGGTTTTAATTTAGCAATGGACCTCAGATGAAAAAAGCTTCCTTTAACAACAGCATTTATCTGCTTATCAAATAATAACTCAGAATCAAAGATGACACCCAAGTTCTTAACTCTATTGGTTAAAGACAAAGTACCCAACTGATTTTCAATGTCAGCGATACGTAACGAAGAGCCAAAAGCAATGACCTCGGTTTTACCCTCATTAAGCATGAGGAAGTTTTCAGAAATCCATAATGTAACTTCCTCAAGACAAGAGATGAGATTACTGATGGAACAACAATCGTTAGGCCGGACTGGAAGGTAAAATTGTGTGTCATCAGCATAACAATGATAGGCTACACTGTGCTTCTGAAAGATAGAGCCTAAAGGAAGCATATAAAGAGAGAAAAGCAGAGGACCCAACACGGAGCCCTGTGGGACACCACATGTAAGCAGTGTTGGGGAAGAGAAGTGATTATCAGTACTGATCGAAAAAGTTCTTTCCTCCAGATATGAGGAAAACCAGCCCAATGCAACTCCCTGGATGCCAACCACCTTCCCAAGGCGATGTAAAAGAATGGAGTGATCAATCGTGTCAAATGCTTCACTGGAGGTCTAGAAGAATTAAAATGGCCCCGTTGCCAGAATCCAGGGAGACTAAAATGTCATTAGTCACCTTTATTAGTGCAGTCTCAGTACTATGCAGTGACCTAAAGCCTGATTGAAATTTGTCAAATATGTTGAAGGTTGTTAGATAAGAATAGAGCTGCGAATAAACCACCTTTTCCAAGATTTTGGACAGAAAAGGCAATTTTGAAATAGGCCTAAAATTCTTAAAAACTGTAGAGTCAAGGTTAGGTTTTTTCAGCAGAGGCTGAAACACAGCATGTTTAAAGCTGGCAGGGACTACTCCATTTCACAAAGAACTGTTGATTATGGCCAGCATAATGGGGGCAACAGAAATAAAAACATCTTTGAGAAGCTGTGATGGTATGACATCAATGGGAGAGTTAGCAGGTTTCATTAACGAAATTATATCCGACAGTTGGGCAAATGAAACAGGGTCAAAGTGACTAAAAGCAATGGAAGGCAGCGTGATTGGGCCTTAGTGTATCACAACTGGGCCCAAGACATGTGTTCTAATGTCTTGAATTTTGTCAATAAAAAATTTGAGAAACTTTTCACATGTCTCAGTGGTTGCATCTGGATAGCCCACAGGGGAAGGGTTCAAAACGAAATCAATTGTATTCAATTATTTTAGGCCTATGAGCATTTTTAGCAATTAATGGATTTGTGGTGGAATCAAAAACACGCTGATTTCGTGTGTGTCTCTTTAAATGCAAATGAGCTGCTGCTCCCCGCCCCCAACAGAACTCTGGTCTCCATGGATACAATCAGAGACAATGCTAACTTTAGCTGTATTAGCCGTGGAATCAGCTATCAAGCGCATTCGGAAAGGTGATTTGCAAACATTCACACAGTATAAAGTGCGATATAGCTGGAACACTAACAGTTGGTGCTGATCCATGCTTCATGCTTCAAACATCATATTGTTTTGAAAGTCCTGCTTTATATTGACACGCATTCACAAAGCAGTGCGGTGTAAAATTATTTGCACAAACATGCACTAAGTTTGGTAAGTTTTGGGGCACATTTCCTTCAAAAACAAAACTTGTCCACTGCGTATTCAGTGGCTCTGATGCCGGGAGTACATTTACATTTATGCATTTGGCAGACTTGTGTGACTTACAGTGCACTTATTACAGGGACAATCCCCCCGGAGCAACCTGGAGTTAAGTGCCTTGCTCAAGGACACAATGGTGGTGGCTGTGGGGATCAAACCAGCAACCTGTTACCAGTTATGTGCTTTAGACCACTATGCCACCACAACTCCAGTACATGAATACTCTTGTTCACTTTTACAGCCAACAATAACACTTATGATGCTTACGATAATGAGACATTATTGTTCTCACTGTATCTGCTCCAGAGTGGAAAAAATGGCAGACTGTGTGTAGATCACTCAGGGGTGGAGCTATGATAATAGGGTGGAGTCCATCACAGTCGTGGGCGTGGCCTGCTCTAACGTGACATCACTTTAGAGCAGAAACGAAAACCATTCATGTTGACACACTGTTTTTGATTAATAGAAATATAAGAAAGAGGAATGAGTGACTTTTAACATTGTAGGGTGGTTGTGTACACACACTGCCGACTCACAGTTATGTACAAACACAATGTAAAAGTGAATTTTGCATATTGGGTTACAGTAAGTGTAACATACCGACAGGCCGAAGACAGGATGAAGACAAGACGATGAAGTGTTGAACCCAAGTGCAGTTTTATTTACATTGCTGGTATCCAAACATGAGTAGATCCAAAAGGTGAAACTGAACATAAACATGAACAAGAACGAGGACTTGACTTGACTAGACTATAAACTTTTACTTAACTAGGAATCGACTTGACATGGAAGCAGAGTTACAACCAACAATACTCGACGAGGGAGGGACTATAGCAAACAAGAGTGCTTAAATGCACTGACAAGGGAAACACATGACAAAGACAATCAATGACAAGATAAGACAATAAATCAATGAGAACAAGACACTTGAACGTGAGGGAAACAGGATATCACATGACTAGTCAAGGAAAACAAAGACCAAACTAAGAGTCTTCAATTCACCTTCCAACCTCTAGTGTCCGCTAGGGCAAATGTCCCAAGTGTAACAGAGCCCCCCCATCTAAGGAGTGGCTACTGAAGCTCCTAAACACATAAATAAAAAGTTCATGGTAGAGCCAGAGAAGGGTCCAGAAACAAGCGTAGACCAGGGGACCAGGGCGGAGCTGGTGACCAGGGGAATGGCTTCAGGAGGGGAGCGGTGTTCGGAGGCAAGGGAGGTGGCACTAGGAAGGGTCCGAGATCCAACGGCTTTAGGTGGTGGCTCCAGAAAAGGGGCAAGGTCCGGAGGCCAGGGAGGTGACTCTAGAAAAGGAGCAGGATCGAGCAGTTTGAGTGGCAGCTCCAGAAAGGGAGCAGGGTCCGGCGGAGTCTCGGGATGTAGAGCACAGGGGATGGAGCAGTAGGAGATCCGGAGGCGGAGTCTCAGGGGGAAGAGCCACAGGAGGCTCAGGAGATGGAGCTACAGGAGGCAAGGGCTCAGTGGTTATGGCATCTGGGGATTCAGAGGGCTCAGAGGTCAAGTCAACATGGGACTCAAAGGGTTCAGGAGTTTAGAGCGGCTGGTGACTTAGAGAGCTCAGAGGCCAGGGAAGCTGAGGATTTAAGGAGCAGAGCCATGGAAGACACAGGGGATGGAGCCATGAAAGAATCGAGGGGCAGAGCCGTGGAAGTCTCGTTGACAGCCTCGGGGATCTGGACATGCTCGTCGACAGCCACCGTGTTCAGTAGAGCTGGCAGCAACTGGGAAATGGCCTCCGTGGCTGGGCGCACAGGCAGTGACAGGGAAATGACCTCCATGGCCTTGAGCACTGACAGGGGAACGACCTCCTCCTCCTCATGCCCGGGGGGCACTGCTCTGGGAAAGGCCTCAGTGGCTGCAGACGCTGGCTCTGGGACGGACGAGGCTTCAGGAATTGGCTCGTTGACCGTGGCAGTCGTGGGTGCTGGCTTGTTGACCATGGAGGCCCTGATGGGGAACTCAGGCTTGACAGCCCTGACGGGGCACTCGGGCTTGGTGGTTACTGTAAGAGGAATGCTGATTTCCTAATCAGTGAAGGTCAAACCACTCAGGAGCAGGGCAAAGTCAATATATTTGCAGAGTCCAATCTATTCCCCCTGGTGGTATCTAGGAATAGATGGGCTCATTTAGTCCTGCATGGAAAAACAGCTTCAGGGAGACCTCTTCGAAACTCACCCGGTGGCAGTCCACAGAATTCCACCACAAATTCCTCAGTGGGACAATCCCCCTGTCGTAGGCAAATATAGTGTTTTATAAAATGAAAAGCTTCACATTTTTGCCTTTAAACTCGTCAAACTCTGTCCGCATTCACTTCCATTGTAAGTTCTTTTTTAAAGAGGCAGCGGCACGAGTCGATGTAATTGTTTGTGGTAAACTACATTGTCACAAATGCTGTTGATTGAGCTTAACTTGTATTGAATGCAGAATAATATTTTCTTGAACCCAAACTAATTTTCTTAGTTTTAAAATGAAAATTAAGGTGCTTTATCATTGTTTTAGCTGCTAATATCAGTTGCATATGTACACTCAAATACTTGAACCCCGTTAATTGTTGCTTGCAGCTATATTTTGAAATCTAATCGATTTGTCAGTTGTTTGATGAGTCGATTATTCAACCACCCAGCCACATTTCTAATTAAAAGGAAGTACATTTCTGTATTTTTTCTACTAACATCAAACATTTTCCATCCTGTTTGACAGAAATAAAGATGGAAAGCCGGAGTTTGACTTTGACACAGATGCAGAAGACATCCGTCTCCCGGAGATTCGATCAGAGGAGGCTCAGGGAAAATTGAGGAGAGATTATTACAAGCATCGCAGAGACGGTCACGTTCCTGAAATGGAGTATTCTCTCCGAGTGAGTGACAAAGAGAGAGGCTGATGGAGAGAGAGACTGTGTGTCTGTGTGTGTGTGTGTGTGTCTGTCTGTCTGTCTGTCTGTCTGTCTGTGTGTGTGTGTGTGTGTGTGTATTTTAGGTGGAGCTGAGAGAATGTTGGTACAGGACCACGGTGTGAACGAAAAAGAAAACGAGATCTGTCCTGTTAGTTTAAACTAAGAATCATATCAAACATTTATTACGTTTGTATTTGGGCTGTCAATTGATTAACAGTTTTTATCTAATTAATCGCAATTAATCGCATACATAAATAGTTGCTGAGAAAGTCAATAATTATAACAATAATTCAACATATGACTAAATAGTTTGAAATATATATATAAATGATATAAAAATGATATATAAATATATATAGAGATAGATAGAGACAGAGAGAGATATATATATAAATGATATACAAAATGATGTAAATATAGATATATAAATATAAAAATTATATATAAATTATATATGTAAACAAATGATATATATAGATATATACACATAAATATATATAAATTATATATAAATATAAAAAATACAGAAAATGTAAATGCTTTACATAATTTAGGAACACAAGTTAAGCATTAAAAGGTTTTTGTTTGCAGTTGCAATATTCCTCATTACGTTCTGGGAACATGATTATGTGTGTTCATTTTTTAACATGTTATTAATAACGAATCACACTGAATGAATGCGTTAATTCAACAGACCTAGTTTGGTTTATTATTTTACGTTGTATTTGATTTTCATATGATTATGATCATTAAAACAGACTGAAATATAAATCCAGAATTCATCTCTCTGTCACTGCAGGCATATCTCAGTATCCTTTACCTGAAGCCCAGGACTCAAATCATTCTGCGACAGAAGAAAGTTCAGACGAAACTGGTCGCCAAGAGTCTGTCCATGATTGAGAACGACGTCTATAAACCTCATTTCATCGTATCCTTTACACTGACCTCAACATCTCAAGTTACTGTACGACTTTAGCCTGCATTAGAAATCCTGTTTTTTTAGTTTAAAGCCCGTAACAGGTCAAGTATGGATTATTTTCCCCATCACTTCCTCATGCCATTCCAAACCATATGGACTTGGAATGATTTGAGCGGAGTGCATAAGTTGTGTACACTACTTTAATGGCGCTTTTTGGTCCTTTTTAAAGCTTTTATTAGCTTGGATTCTTCTAAACACCTTATTTTGTGTTCTACAGAAGCAAGAAAGTCACACAGACTTGGAACCACATGAGTAAAGGTTGACCGAATTAAAGATTTTTGGGTGAACGATTCCTTTAGGAGTGTTTTCTTTAAATGCTACCACTCAGAATGAGAGAGTGAAGATCACATTTGGATTCAACGGGAAAAATAAGGATCTTTTTGGCATTATGATGTACCATAAAAACAGACTGATCAAGGCCTATGAGAAAGTGGGCTGCCAAATCAAGGTACTAAATACATTCATTTGAAGTAATTAGATAAAACATATTCAAAATCAAAATTGACGCTGACTGTCACACCTGGAGTTGCTGAGTGACTCCAGCCAGGTCTCCTAAGCAACCAAATTGGCCCGGTTGCTAGGGAGGGTAGAGTCACATGGGGTAACCTCCTCGTGGTCGCACTCGGTGGAGTGCGTGGTGCCGCGGAGAATAGCGTGATGGCTCCACATTCGCTACGTCTCCGCGGTAACGCGCTCACCAAGCCACATGATAAGATGTGTAGATTGACGGTCTCAGATGCGGAGGCAACTGAGATTCGTCCTCCGCCACCCGCATTGAGGCGAGTCACTACACCACCACGAGGACTTAGAGCGTATTGGGAATTGGGCATGCCAAAATGGGGATAAAGAGGAGAAAAAGAAACAAAAATACAAAAAAAAACAAGCTAGGAAGTATCGGCGTGACTCATCTCTTCCTGTGTTTCTTCTTAAGTCATCAGGTCAAAGGTCAGGGGTCGGAGTCATTGGAGTGATTGAGTGCAACTTCCTCAAGCCTGCTCACAACAAGCAGGATTTTGAGTACACCAAAGAGTACAGGTGCATTTCAGGAGTTCTGCATGTCACCACAAACTTTGTCTTACAACCCTACAGCAATGGCAACTGGCTCAGACGGCCCTTATTTGAATTCTGGGCTGACATTCTCGCTAAATTCAAATCTGCTGCCACAGGGAAATATCCTTTCATGACATTGAATATTGTTGTACTGCTGGTCAAAGCAGCTAATGAGCACAGAGTTACTATGATGAGTGGGAGACATTTCTGTGCATTATTTCATATTTTGAATGTCGGAATTAATTGAAGTAATTTTAGATCATTTAAATATAGGATTAAAAGAAAATGATCATTTAATCTATATTATTTATTCATATTTTCGAGTTAGCAATATAAATGTTCAACATTTCTGTGCATTTCAATTTTTTAACAATTAACTTTTTTATCCGATAAAAATAATTATTTTATATTTAATATTTTATTATTATAACTGTTTTTAATATTTCATTACATTTGTTACGAATATATTGTCAAGACATTTCTGTGCAGTTCCTTTACATTTTCATTATATATTTTATATGTTTAATATAAGAATATTTTAAATAATTTAATTTATTAATTATTTTATTCTTTTAAAAAAATGTTTATTATTAGTTACCAATATGCTTTAAGTGAATTACTATTTAATAGAAATAATTAAAAATATAAAGTTGGATTTAAAAAAATATATTTTTCTTTATATAAAAAAAATATATTTTTCTTTATATAAAAAATTAAAATATATATATATTTTTTTTTTTTTTTATTAAAAATGTATATATAATATATACAATTATTTATATATAATTTTACATAAATAGAAATATTGATATTAAGAAAAATATATTTTTTTAAATCCAACTTTATATTTTTAATTATTTTTTAGCAGGTTTACAAATTTCTGTGTTGGTTTTAATTGTTTTTGCATTGTGATGTAATTATTAATTTCACATTTATATATATATATATATATATATATATATTAAATAAATGAATTAATTGCACTTTAACTGCAATTTTCTCTCACAGACTCACTCTAGCTGCACTTGGTCTCAAACTGAACGACTATTGGCGTGAAAAGAAGGAAAAGAAAGCAAAAGAGAGAGAGTTTCTGGCCTTAGAGAGAAAAAACAAAGAGGGTGACACGGAGCAAGAGGATGATGAAGAGGATGATGATGAAGAGGAAGAGGAAGTGTATGTTTGATTTACTCTGAAGCATTTCACACAGCCGTTAATCAAGTGCTGTGAAAACTGTCGTGCGTGCGCTGCTGGTGAGAGTTCAGCCGCCTGTCAGTCAAATGGACAGAAAGAAGCGTGTGTTTGTGAGCTAAAAATGAGAGATGGTGCAACTTAGCTTGCTAAAAACAGACTTGACAATTTTTCTGTTAGACCACAGACCTCACACATGTATGCAGAGAAAACACACACACACACACACGCACGCACACGCACGCACACGCACGCACACGCACGCACACGCTTATGTGATAGAGGCAGAAATGGGCGACCGTGAGAAACTTGATCTGTTAATCACACAGCTGATGCGATAGTGTGGCATTTATAGCAATAGCACACCTGTGTGTGTGTGTGTGTGTGTGTGTGTGTGTATATATATGTGTGTGTGTGTTTGTGTGTAAGTAAATGATACTTGAAACAACGTTATACACTGAATGGAACAAAAATGTGTTTCACTTTTCATTTTCAAGTTTGTATTGGTGTGACAAAAGCATCACCCAAAGGAATAGCAAAATAATGATTGTTTTTAAACAGGTTTCCTAAACACAAAGAACATTTTTACTAGCACCACAGAACCAGTGATACACTTCATGGGGAATCCACCTACATATGGCTTATTTATAGTTGACCATGCATATTAAGCATGGAAAGAAATGACACTCTTCAGCTTTAAATGCGTTACATCTTGTCTTTAAATATCTCCACGGGACCCATGAATAACAAACATATAAAAGATCCGATTGAGCTGCTGTACTGACGGTTTTCCTCTCTCTCAGTGACGTGTCGTGGATTCAGTGTGAAGAGTGTTTGAAATGGAGAGGAGTCGCCACTCACCTGTTTGATGGAAAGGTTCCTGATCCG
>JAVLUX010000025.1:335000-355000 GCA_032164185.1 Moxostoma hubbsi
GTGCAAGTGCACAAATGCAGATGTGAACGCCTGGCCAACGAATCACAAGTATGCAACTTAGTGTTTTTGCGTTACTGTAGCGGTTTCAAACTTCAGTACTCATAGGGTGATATCCTGTGCATATATATATATAGGTTGATTCCTTTCAAATATCTGTGCTTTTAAACCGGATGCGTTTTTATTCAGGTAGCTAGTTATACACATATTAAGTAGTTCAGGGTTTGCGATGGAACCGCAGGGAGTTCCTGAGATTGTAGAGACTTTGTGAATCATTTACCAAGTTTTAACATTGTTTGCAAATGTTAGTCCTGAAATACAGTGTGTGCTGGTGGTGGTTGACTACCGTTAACCACTCGTGGGAGTTTCGTGGCTGAAACTCTTAAAATAAAATGTATAACATCCTAAAAATATGTTTGTATAACAGGAACATGTCCCCTCACCCCAGGTTTTAATAGTTGCTAAAGCTGGCTTTTTTTTTTAGCTTTTATGAAGTCATTTTTCATTATTGAAAATTATAATCAAGATATCAAATGTACATACATTAATGGAAAAAGTGGCATGCTGTATTGCCCACTGCAGTGATGGCAACTTGTGTTATGTTATGAATTGCATGATGATACATTTCAAAACACAATGATGCATAAAATTGAGCTTGTGTAGCTAGAAACATCTGCAATCGCATACTTGCATAGAGACTGTTTCAGGCCTTAGTGTTAGGAAATTGAGTAAAACCCCTAACACGGAGTTGTTAAACATGTCTGACACTTGTAGCTTGTGTGCACACTGCCCTTTGGGAGTTCATAAAGGTGTGAAACACCGATCATGCGTATCTTATTTTCCTATGTAAAGTTTCTAACGCTTGCCCACTCATTTTCTAGAAAAAGAAGAAAAGAAACATGGTCGCATGATGAAAAGGCCAATAACTCACCAAATCGTGCTGGAACTCCAGAACTCCCCCTTGAGGGAGACACAGAAACAACAGACAAAATAAACGAACCTGAAACAAATGGCACCACAACACCACCTCTAGATATGGTGGTGCAGGAGGACAATATTCAGCCAGAACCCTTAGTACTTGAGAGTCCTGTGGAGCTGCAGATTTCTCAGGGGCTACCACAGCCCAAAGATCAGCCCAGAATCCCCCCACACCCTCTCTCGCCCCACACATCTATGACCACGGCACAGACCGTCGTCGTCACCCCTCTGAGCCGCTCAGGATTTCAGCCCGTTTCACCATTGCCGACGGACGGCTCGGACCGCACAGCTCTTAATCAGAGAATTGCTCATCTCGAGCGGGAAGCCAAACGCTTAAAAAGAATCCTGGGCATCCTTGAGCCCATGACAGATGTTGCCATGGTAGCGGAGGCTGAAGGAGGCGGGCCATCTGATGCCACCACAAATGAAAGGCTTGCGCTAAATGGAGATTCAGTGTCATGTGACCAAAATGTGGATAGATTGACCCCCGTGACAAACGAGTCCAGGGGCGAGGAACTCTCAGTTTGTCAGGTAAGATGGTCATTGTTAAATATCAGAAACATACAATGTGTAGTTTCAAAACTAGTTTTTTTTTTAATTAACAATGCAGAAGAAAACAAGGCCTTCATGGTCGGAAGAACAGTACGGACAACGGGCCTCATTCATGAAATAAGACCAGAATCAAAGATTTATTGCCAAGTATGCTCACACATACAAGGAATTAGTCTTGGTGACAGAAGCTTCCAGTGCACAAACAATACAGAAATAATAATAACAATTTTCAATAATTATAAATAAATGTATACATATAAATCGGTTATTTACAGAGGTACAGGGAATGCAATGGCAGAAGAGGTAGGGTGTGTTGGATAAATATAAAAAGACTAAGCTCTGTATTGCACATGGTTATTTCTCAGTGGGGCAGTTTTAACGGTTCATGAGGTGGATAGCCTGAGGGGAAAAAACTGTTCCTGTGCCTGACGGTTCTGGTGCGCAGTAGGGCCGGCCAGAAGGCAACGGTTCAGAAAGGTAATGGGCATGATCTTGGGCTGGGTGAATGGGGTTCAGAGTGTCTTTTCCAGCCCTCTTCCTCACTCTGGAAGTGCACAGTTCTTGAAGGGATGGCAGGGAGCAACAAATAATCCTCTCAGCTGTCCAAACTCTCCTTTGTAGTCTTCTGATGTCTTATTTCATTGTTGAACCAAACCAGACAGTTACTAAAGTGCAGATGACAGACACAATGACTGCTGAGTAGAACTGTATCAGCAGCGCCTGTGGCAGGTTGAACTTCCTCAACTTGTGAAGGAAGTACAACTTCTGCTGGGCCTTTTTCACAATGAGTCAATGTGGGTCTCCCACTTCCAGCCACAGTGCTGTTCAGAATGGTGAGCTGGGTCAATGTTGGGGTGTTTCCTCCTAAAGTCCGTTTCGAGCGTGTTCAGCTCCAGGTTGTATCGACTGCACCAGCCGTTCAGCCTCCCTTTTGTATACAGACTCATTGTCATCCTGGATGAGGCCGATGACTGTAGTGCCATCTGCAAACTTCCTCCATGGCGATGCAGTCATTGTTATCCTTGGAGAAGAGTAGTGGGGAAAGCACACATCCCTGTGGGGCACCAATGCTGATTGTACAGGTGCTGGAAGTGAATTACCCCAGTCTCACTAGCTGCTGCCTATCTGTCAGAAAGCTGGTAATGCTGGGATGATGGCGTTGAAAGCTGAACTGAAGTCCACTAAAAGGATCATTTGTATGTCCCTGGTTTGTCCATATGATACGGAGTATGATGCAATCCCATGTTGACTGCACCATCCACAGACCGGTTTGCTCAATAAGCAAATTGAAGGGGATCCAGAAAGGGATCATTGATGTCCTTCAGGTGGGCCAGCACCAGTCTCTCAAATGACTTCATGACCACAGATGTCAGAGCGACAGGTCTGTAGTCATTAAATCCATTGATCTTGGGTTTCTTTGAGACAGGGATGATAGTGGAGCATTTGAAGCAACAGGGAACCTCATACCACTCCAGTGATATATTGAAGATCAGTGTGAAGATGGGCACATGTCAGCACAGGGTGTTAGACAAGTGGGTGAAAGGACATCTGGGCCCTGTGCTTTTCCTGTCTTTTGTTTCCAGAAGACCCAGCACACATCATCTTCACAGATCTTAAGTGCAGGTTGAGTAGCAGGAGGGGGGGGGGGGGGTTGTGTTACATGAGGTGATGAAGCTTGTGTCAAGAGAAGGTCAGAGTGGGTGTGAGGTGAGAGACTGGGCTTTTCAAAACGTGAGATTGTTTCAAATCAGCAGCCCTCATTTTCAAAGACCAGAAAGTATTACGTGAATTGACAAATATTTAATGCTAGTTTAGCATCTTCCGAATTCTACGGATGAAAATGAGAACGATTATGAATTTTATAAAACTATTCTCATGTAAATCGACAAATTTCTTATGCTAGTTTAGCATAGCGTTGGATAGAGACAAAAACAAGGCCTTGAGGGTTGGAAGTACAGTTCGATCAGTGAGCCTTATTCATTAACAATGAGCAGAATGCATTTCTGTGGGACCAGTGGTGGTGGCGTAGTGGGCTAAAGCACAAAACTGGTAATCAGAAGGTTGCTGGTTTGATCCCCACAGCCACCACCATTGTGTCCTTGAGCAAGGCACTTAACTCCAGGTTGCCCCGGGGGGGTTTGTCCATGTAATAAGTGCACTGTAAGTCACTTTGGATAAAAGCCAAAGAGCTCTATAAACGTATGCTCAAACATTGAGAACATCAGCAAGCCATCTTTTTTACTTTTATTGAAACAATACAAGCATTTTAATGTGTACATTTCTCATTAAATCCAATACTCTTCATCTAACTTCTAGAAATCAGAGGAACAGGCAAACAGGCCCCCTGTGCAGCGAAGCAGTACTCCACCTGTCCAACAGGGGGCAGAAACGAGACCTAAAGACGAGGTCTACTGGAGCAAGACATTAGTGAAACTCCAGAATGAGAACCAGGTGTTATCAGACGATCTGAACAAGCTGAGAACTGAGAGAGACCAATTACTGAACCAAGTGAGACAAACCGAAAGAGAGACGCACGAGCGGAGAGACCAGAGCACAAACACATCCAGTCACACTTATAATAGGTGTGTACAGTTGGCAAGTGATGAAGAAAAATACACGCATTTTTCACATTCAAAATGCATTTCAAGACATCACGGTAGGTCTGTCTTGAAAGGTCTAATTGAACAGGATTTTTACTTCTCTCTTCCTTTCTCACCTTTTACCCGTTCTAACATTTTTCTTCAAAGAAGCTGAACATATCTCTCTCCATTCTTCCTCTCCAACAGCAGTGTCACACTGGAACGGTTGCGGTCTCTCCGTCGGAATGTGGTGGCGTTGCTCTCCTCCATCCTGCCAAACCTGGATATGCAGGGCATCAGCTACGACACCATTGATGTAGACAGCATCCTACAGCAGATCATTCAGGCCAATAACCTCTGATGCTAGAACAGTGATTACAGACAGGGGCCAGCCACCAATTTGAAAAGAATATGGTGATATTTGTGTGGTATGGCGGACACAAAAAGCATTACAATACAGTTTGTACATTTAAAGCACGTTTCATACGGCAGGTTAAAGCTTCATTTCACACACAATGGTTTAACAACCATATTAATAGAAATGTTCATACACATGAGGGTATACCCTGCGACCTAAAGTAACAATGTTATGCATGTGACATTAATATATCTATCGTTTATAAATCGATGCATGCATGAATCTCTTACGCACGCACACACACACACACACACTCTCTCTCTGCAGGTTAAATGACAATCACAAATCACAATCACGTCACAACCGACTGAGGTTTTACAGAGTCACAAGCATTTGCCGTTATTTAATCTACAGCTTTTCTGAAGATCAAACGTATGCATCTATAAGCAGCTTTTGCTTGTATATATTTAAACCTACTGTTCTTTATACCATTAACAGCTTATAATGCAACATTTTTATATATATCGTTTGTAGCAGAAATGCTTTAGCATTGCAAAACATGTATTGCACATGTCATTTCAAACAATAAAGTTTTTTTTGAACGTTTTCTCTGCTTTCTCGCCCTGTTGCATGTATTAAAACGTGAGATCAATTGCATGGGAATATGTAAAGCCAACATGAAACGCCGTTCACAACAGTGTGATGCTTGTTTGGACAATAATGCACATAACACACTTCGATTTTCCTTAACTTGCCTTTTATTACATAATATTACACAATACTGATTCATGACAACACGTTTTAAAACCTTTAAATGAGAGGACATCAGATAATAACTACCGCAGGTCATTGAACGAGACAGAAGCCTTATAAACATTCTGCACAATGAAAATAAAATGAAAACATTCACTCCTTTGAAATGCAGGATCGAAGATGAAACAGTGTTAGGTTGTGCAATTACTCAGCATTGTTAATAAGAAACACAGTGAAGAGAAGCCAGAGTTATTTTCACAGTTAGACAGAGGTCAAACGGCAGGTGCGCAATATTCACATTCAGATTAATGGTATCAAATGACAAAAGTGCGGTTTTAAAAGAGTGATGTGGATTATATTTGCTCCATTCAATGCAATTGGGTCAACGTGTCCTAATTCAGCCGGCTGCTGTTGGCCTGCAACGTACATTGGCAGCTATAGTCTAATTTTAAAAACATGTTATAAAATTAACACTGCGTCAGTGATTTAAAATCTCATTTCTACTGGTTTGATTATATCGAATTTAGTTTTAGGAATCGGTCTGGTTTTTAAACGTCACGAAACGAAATGAATACTGAAGCCTTTAAGAATCTGATCCGTTTCGGCTCAATTTAAAAGCTAATTAACGGAGTACAAAAAGACAACTTACTGTACAAATATAGACTGATAACAACGTAAAAGCAAAGCAATACCATACAGGATATATATCAAGATAAACGGTGAGAAATCATTGCATACAATTGAACATTAAAACCTATGATATTAGAATAAGTGATGTGCAACTATTTACAGATTAAGAGGCCAGACGGCATCAGTGTCCAGATAACTGAAACTAGCGCTCTTCTTTTAGTTGCGGAATTAAAGATTATGATGAAATAAAGGCGAAGTCTGTCATTAAAGACAAGGTTCTAGATTCATCTCGATTTGCGTACATAGAATGTTCTTTTTGTAATTGTGACGCACTCGCTGGTCTGGCTGAGAGTTCTAGAATTCGAGTTTAAACGTTCTAGTCTTCACTTTATACAAAAAAAAAAACATAGCTATAAAGAACTGGAAATAGTTTGCAACTTTAACGAATAGTTCCAAAATAAACTTAAATGGGAACACGATGGGAATTCATGAAACACGTGTACATAATTTGTAAACCATTCTTTCAGAATTATTTCTTCAAAAATGTCTGCAAGAATGGTTTTACTAATCTTTAACTCAGTGCAACGATTAACAATAATTTACAATGTAACAATTTAACGTAAAAATAATTGTGACAATGTGACAATTTAAATGAATTTTTTTTTTACGAATGCCGTTTTGAATTCATCGCATCAATTTATGTTGTTTTTACGAATTCCGTTTTAAACGTGTCAAAGTAAATACGTTTTTACGAATTCCGTTTTAAACGCGTCAAAGTGAATACGTTTTTACGAATTCTGTTTTGAATTAAAAATGTATTAAATTTACGCAATTTGTTTTACGAATGCCATTTTTAATTATAAACAGCAATTTACATAAAGATTTGTATGAAAAGCATTTTGAATTCAATACAATAATTAACTTTACGAGTTCCGTTTTTAATTCAATGCCACAACTCACACAATTTTTTTAACAATTGGTATTTTGAATTCAATGCGACATCAATTTCTGTCAAATGTTTTTACAAATGACGTTTTGAATTTAATGCGTCAATATGCGTTTTTTTCTAATGCTGATTTGAATTCAGTGCGTCAATTTGTGTAAATGTTTCCACAATTGGTGTTTTGAATTCAGTGCGTCAATTTGTGTAGTGTTTCCACAATTGGCGTTTTGAATTCAGTGCGTCAATTTGCGCAAAACGTTTTAAAAATTATATGCGTCAATCTTAGTAAAAAATTAAAATGCCGTCTTGAATTCAATGCATCAATTTACGTAAAACATTTTTTACGAATTAAATTAAATGCGTCAATTTACACAATTTTTTTTTATAATGCCGTTTTTTTAATTCAATGTGTCAATTTGTACAAGGCGTTTTCACAATTGGTGTTTTGAATTCAGCGCGTCAATTTACGTAAAAAAATTAAAATGCCGTTTTGAATTGAAAGCATCAATTTACGTAAAACATTTTTTACGAATGCCGTTTTAAATGCATCGATTTATGCAATTTTTTTAATAATGCCGTTTTTCAATTCAATGCGTCAATTTTCGCAAGGCGTTTTAAAAATTGGTGTTTTGAATTTAATGCGTCAATATGCGTTTTTTTCTAATGCTGTTTTGAATTCAGTGCGTCAATTTGCGCAAAACGTTTTTAATATTCTATGCGTCAATTTCTGTAAAAAATTAAAATGCCGTATTGAATTGAATGCATCAATTTACGCAAATTTTTATTTTTTTTTTACGAATGCCGGTTTAAATGCATCAATTTACGCAATTTTTTTTTTTTAATAATGCAGTTTTTTAATTCAAAGCGTCAATTTGTGCAAGGCGTTTTCACAATTGGCGTTTTGAATTCAGTGCGTCAATTTGCGCAAAACTTTTTTAAAATTATATGCGTCAATTTTAGTAAAAAATTAAAATGCCGTCTTGAATTCAATGCATCAATTTACGTAAAACATTTTTTACGAATGCCGGTTTAAATGCGTCAATTTACGCAATTTTTTTTTATAATGCCGTTTTTTTAATTCAAAACGTCAATTTGCGCAAGGCGTTTTCACAATTGGTGTTTTGAATTCAGTGCGACAATTTACGTAAAAAATTAAAATGCCGTTTTGAATTGAATGCATCAATTTACGTAAAACATTTTTTACGAATGCCGTTTTAAATGCATCGATTTACGCAATTTTTTTAATGCGTTTTAAAAATTGGTGTTTTGAATTCAATGCGTCAATTTACGTAAAAAAAATACGAATTTTTGGGAGCATGTAATGCAATAATTAGCTTAAGAACGTAAGCGTTTACACAAAGTCAATCTGCACGTGTTTCATGAAAAAGGCACAATGATTGTACTTGCTTACTTTAGAGGTAAAGAAATCTATTTTATTTATTTTTTTTAGAATAAACCGAAAGGATATATTAGGATATATTAACGCAAAGAAAAGCTAGACCCACTGCAGTAACGTTTATGTAGATTCTGGTTAACAAATAACTGACAAAACTTAGCCAACAAATGTTATGAAAAACAAGGCTGAGACCAGCCAGCATGAGCAGCAAGAGTCTGATCATTTCAGTAAGGCAATGGCCTACTTGGAAACAGTAAAGCCGCAGGTACACGACTACTTGGTAAGGGATTTGAGCCAAAGCAAAGACTGCAGAGATTCTCGTTTTCTATCCGAATGAGGGTTAAGGACCCAGGAAACCAGTTTTAAAGTGAATCTACAAGATGGACTCTTCATATTCACCTAAAAGGACACTTCTTACTGCCAAATACACGATTATATTCAGCTACAGCATGCGTGCAAGAAAGCATTAGTGACATACACATTAGTGTGAGGTTCTCCAATCCAACCTGGGACGAGTGTGCAAATCAAATATTTAGTGTGACGTTTCCTACGTTGATCTTTATAGTGAGGCTAAAGCAGTTACTATAGATACATTTAATTTGGTAAACCCAGATGCCTATGTATTTAACCATATCCTATGATCCACATATCCAGAACTCTAGCTGACGCTTTCAAAAGATGAAATCCAGCCAAACTGGACACTTGGGTGAAACATGGACATTACATCTAAAACTTGAGCGGTTAACTGGTATAGAAAGCGCCTGGCTAAGGAGTTTAACACCATTTGTAGACTATGACACAGACTAGAAGTATCAAACTCCTATAGATAATATCTTACGTGTTAGTCTCGACATACCTACAGTTATGCTTTTGCATCGGTGTGTCCGTGTTCATGCATGTGTTCATGTCTGTATGAGTGCGTTTGCTGTCAGTGTGTGGACAGAGAGAAATCGTGATCGCTTGATGTGCTGGTCTGTCTCTCGACTGCTCTTAGCGATTTACATGCTGTTATTTTACTCTGTATATCATGTTTGTTCTCAAAGTAGTCAACCAGCGATGTTTCCGTCAAAAACGATGCCAACACCTGCTCAAACGTGATCGACCAATCGGCATCCGGGGCGCTGCCCCTCCTCCGATCCGCCCCGTCTCCGCCCACTGCATTCAAGCAGCCAATCAGAACGGTGTCTTCGGCGATGTCCTCGCACTGCAGCGAACCGGCGCTCACCATGGAGTATGACGATACGGACGTGTCGTCTTTCGCGTCTTCGTCCGAGCTGGGCGCCGTAGGAGGTGGCGTTTCCAGTTGTGCCTCCGCCAAGGCCTTACAGACCAGGGACTGTCCTGATCCACCATCCCCAGACGAATCTTCCCTCTCTGGCTGCACAGTTTCATCGGTGGCAGGCGGCTGCGGTTCAGCTTTCTTACTGCCGTTGTTGGTGAATTTCTTCCCAACCTCTCCGATCCGCAGTAGGAGACTCGCCACGGTGGCGATGCCATGATACAGCTCTTGCTCCATGTGATGTTCACTGAACATGTTATAGAGCGTCTTGCACATTTCAATAAACTGCTCCTGTGAAGTGTAAGAACAGGTTTGTTAGAGCTGCCAAATAAACAGGGGTCAGATTCACAATAAGGAATAAAAGTCTGCTTATTTTCTTCCCATTTTTCCCCAATCTGGAATGCCCAATTCCCAATGTGCTCCAAGTCTTCGTGGAGGCGTAGTGACTTGCCTCAATCCAGGTGGCGGAGGACGAATCTCAGTTGCCTGCGCTTCTGAGACCGTCAATCCTCGCATCTCATTACGTGGCTTGAGTGCGTTACCATGGAGACCTAGCGCGTGTGGAGGCTTCACGCTATTCTCCAAGGCATCGACGCTCAACTCCCCATGCCTCCCCCACCGAGAGAGAGAACCACATTATAGCGACCACGAGGAGGTTACCCCATGTGACTCTACCCTCCCTAGCAACCGGGCCAATTTGGTTACCCCATGTGACTCTACCCTCCCTAGCAACCAGGCCAATTTGGTTACCCCATGTGACTCTACCCACCCTAACAACCGGGCCAATTTGGTTACCCCATGTGACTCTACCCACCCTAGCAACCGGGCCAATTTGGTTACCCCATGTGACTCTACCCACCCTAGCAACCGGGCCAATTTGGTTACCCCATGTGACTCTACCCACCCTAGCAACCGGGCCAATTTGGTTACCCCATGTGACTCTACCCACCCTAGCAACCGGGCCAATTTGGTTGCTTAATTGGCAGGCAGGCAGGCAGAGATCAGTGAGGTGCAATCGCAGTTCAACCAGCCTTCAAGTCATTTCGGTGAGGTTTGATGGGGTCCATCCTCTATCCAAGCTTCAGGCAGTGGCATGTCTTATGGTTGGAGTTATGGGTAATATGTTATTAATAGAAGCTAATTTTTTTTTTACTTTCTCATTTTTGATTTTCATGTGAGCTTGTGCAATGGACCCCATAGAAAAGGAGA
Organism: Moxostoma hubbsi; assembly: GCA_032164185.1. Lineage (NCBI taxonomy): Eukaryota > Metazoa > Chordata > Actinopteri > Cypriniformes > Catostomidae > Moxostoma > Moxostoma hubbsi. The sequence goes on from JAVLUX010000025.1 coordinate 345,675, forward strand.
ATAAAACTATAGTGATGCTATTGTCTGGCTTTATGAATACACAACTTTAATCATATAGACGAGATGCATCAGCATCCATTATTATAGATCAGTATAGATCGTTTACCTGATTCATCCGGGGCAGATCTTTAATACTCTCTTTCTTTGGCTCATTTTCTTTGGCCCACATTCTCAGATAATATTTATAGTCCTTTGGCTTCTCCTCTGAAAAGCACAAACATCAGCTGGAGTAAAAGACTGACAAAAAATAGATGCAATATACAGTATTGTGTGAACAACACTGTGTGTGTGTGTGTGTGTGTGTGTGTGTGTTACCTTTCTTGTCATCGGTGTCTCCTGCCGTTGATGTGTCTCCTGCCTCCTTCAGCTCCTCACCTGTTCAGAGGACAATAATACCACATTAATAAACATGTCAATAACTCGTGCTTGTTTACAACATGACGTTTAGTATTAAGATGGTCATCATAATGTTTAATACGGTTTAAAAGCTATTCGATGTGTCCATTAGAGGTCACATTACAGCATGAAATCCAAGTTGAAAATGTTAAACACTGTTACATCGGAGGGTAACTAAAGAAACAACACATGTATGTTAGAGCATACCATGTGAAAGGGAGGAGGGAATGACAGACTGGATTATACCAAACCAACAGAGGGGAATAGTGTGGGACTACAGGAAGTAGAACTCATCGACAGTCAGTAACACACATGAGAGAGTGAACACGCTTAAGATGAGTGGCTGATTACGCTGACAACACAGAGACGAACCTGAGGTCACTTCCTGTGCCAGGAAGTCCAGATGAGACAGGAAGGAAGGATCTGGAGTGATCAGAGAAAGAGAGAAAGAAAGAAAGAAAGAAAGAAAGAAAGAAAGAAAGAAAGAGGACATAAAAAAATTTAAACGAAATAAAACACATGAAAGAACAAATGAAAGGAAAAAAGATCAAACAAAAGAAAGAACAAATAAATGAAAGAGAACAATAATAAAATAGAGAAAGGAGAATGAAAGAGCAAACGAAAGAAATTACAAACAAATGAAAGAACAAAGAAACGAGAACGATGGAACAAACAAAAGGAAAAAAGAAAGAACGAAAGAAACAAACAAACGAAATAAAAAGAACGAAGAAAGAAAAGAGAACGAAAGAATAAACAAGTAAAAATGAGCAAATGAAAGAACAAACAAATAAGAACGCAAGAACAAAAACCGAAAGAAAGAAAGATGGAAAGAAAGAAAGAAAGAAAGAAAGAAAACACTGAATTCAAAGAGATGCAAGTGAGAGAAAGACATTAACTGGAATACAAGGATGAATATTTCAGTATCAGTAGACATGGACTGTACCATCAGAAAAAACATGCGGGGGAGATCATGGAAAAATACAAACGTTTTTAAAGACAACATAAAAACAACCCCCATGTCGTTGAACCCAGATCTCAGGTCTGCAGGGGTGGGGGATAAAAGCAAAGTGTTGGCACGAAAATCTCCATATTTTTGTTTGATAATAATATCACAATATATATAATTATATGTAAAGCTATAAAGAAAAAATAATGACAGTTCATTTATTTATTTATTTAAAATATTGCCCAAAGTTATGGTACACCTGTCATGCCAAAAGCAAAAAAACTACTATCAATTAAAATATTATTTTTAATTAGTTGTCTTATAAATCAATCAATCAATCAATCAATCAATCAATCAATCAATAAATAAATAAATATCTACTCTGCTCCGTTTTTCAATCCAAGCTAAAAATGTGGCTTCTCTTTTTAGTTGAACATTTAAGCGTTTGCTTTGAATTTAACGGTCCATTAGACCCTGGAAACCATTTTGGTGACTATATAGACGATAGATATAAATGCACAGTTGACAAAGGTGTAATTTAATAGTTCCTGAGGTCATTTACTCCAAGTACAGATGCCGGCAGGAACAGTTACTGTGTGTGTGTGTGTGTGTGTGTGTGTGTGTGTCTCATTGGAGTGTGCGTTCCCTACTACACAGCTGCATTTTGCAAAACCACAAACAATACTTGAAACTTAAAGGCATGGAGAGGGTCCTGTCATTTTAGGATCACATGACCAGCCAAATACTAGTCACTTAATCTCAGTAACAACCAGGGGCGGTACTAGGGTCAGTGGTCATCTGGGGCATAGTCCACAGACATCAATGTATGTATGCATCATAATACACGGGATAAAATCCATTAAACACATGTTATACGTTTAAAACCTACAAATCCAGAGCCATGACACCAAGCTGTTTTTCCCATTAGGAACCTGCTTACAGAACATCCACAAATGTTCTATCAGACTGAGGTCAGGTGCTTTGTGATGCCACTCCAATATCTTGACTTTACTCTCCTTAAGCCATTTTGCCACAACTTGAGGTATACTTGGGGTCATTGTCCATTTGGAAGACCCATTTGTGACGAGCTTTAACTTCCTGTCTGATGTCTTGAGACGTTGCTTCAACATATCCACATAATTTTCCTTCCTTTTGGGATTTGAATGCTGCTGCATCCACGCCACTAGGTGTCATGCATAACCATTACACTGCTGATATATGTTGTCTTTAAAAAATAACTTGATCTGCGCATAATAAAATAACTAATAAAGAAAATGGAGAGATTGACAGAGCTGTTAAACATGTTCTTTGATAATGTTTAAGCCAGTTAATATGATGTTTAGGGAGTAATGGCTAAAGAAAGTTTGTGTGTGCACGTGTGTGTGTGTGTGTACCCTGTGGTGTGTCATCGTCAGTGAAGAACTGTGTTGCCTCAAGTGCTGACTCCGCCTCTTCTGGACACAATGCTACAGAAACAGAGAGAGATTAAACAAACATATCAGCACATGACACATAAACTGACACACACACACACACACACACACACACACACACCTCACATGATGATATTCATGCAGTAGCAAGCCTCATTTAAAAAAAACTGCCAAAAACAAACTTGCTCTTATCTGTTCTGTTAATCTTCATCTCTCACACACGCATGCACGCACACACACATAATGTGCTAGTTTCTCACTTCTGTAAACCTCAAACACATACACAACCTCAAACACATACACAACCACACACACACACACACACACGGTTTGCTGAGAGCAGCTATCTGCTGTGCTGTTATTTGCCTTAAAACACCATCCACTCTATGGAGCTAATAATCTGCCAATTTTAAAGAAATAAATGCAGTGATAAAAACCTCATGAACCATTTAATTTCCACAAAAAGTCTGCAAATTGTGTGCCAAGTATAGTCATACACAATAGGACACACACAATTATCAGGGAGGGGTGAAACCTCTGAATTAAAGGGGTCGTGACATGCATTTTTTAAAATTATTTTTATATTTTCCTTGAGGTTCACTTATAATATTAATGAAGTTTTTGACATGACCATTTTCCACTCTCATTCTGACCCTCTGTAAGATACACGCTGTTTTAATGCTGCTTCTCCTTTAAGACGAGACAGTACACGCCCACTGTTCTGATTGGCTCTCTGCTCTTGACTGACCTGCTCTCTCTATTTGCCATCTCACTGGTCACCGCCACAGGGCAGGGCTACGCAAGAGATTAAAGGTAAAGTAGGCATCGATGTGTTATTTTGGAGGCAGTCAGATGCAACTGTCTATCACAGTGTGACGCTCTCGCTCTCGGTGGGGCACGTGGCGAGTTTTAAGTGGATGCCGCGGAGAGTAGCGCGAGCCTCCACACGCGCTATTGTCTGCGCAGTAACACACACAAGCCACGTGATAAAATGCGGACTGACGTCTCAGTCACGGAGGGGTAAGTCACATAAAATGGTTAATGCCGTTTAAATTTAAATGCATTCAAATATTTTTTGATTTATTTAAAATAGGCAGATAATAAGCTCCATACAACTCTGTCCTTACGAATGAAAACACTACAAACTGTTTCCTGAAACATGCATTTTCTTTTTCTCTTTTTGTTTAAACTTAAACACACTTTCTTTTCCCACTTAAAATAACTAAAAAAAAAAAAAGAGTCTTGTGACAGTAAACATACCAGGAGGCAGGTGAAGTTTGTAGAGAAGTTTGAGTTTTTCAGTCATGTCTCCATGATACATGCCACCTGAGAGAGAGGAAAAACAACCCAAAAACTGCTGTAATGAAATGAGCAAGAACGCAAAAAATACAGTAATTCAACAAAGGGCACACAACAGCGTTTTTAGCTTGTGTGCTGTATTCCAAGGTGTCGAAATCCATACGAGAACAGACCGAAAATCTTCCCCTCTGTTGTAGCTTTAAAACATCATTTGCACTTGCTCATATTTAAAACGAGCACATTGCAATTGGTCAAAAGACATGAGAACCACAAGTTCTCGGCATCAATGATTTCAAACCTAGCGCAACTTGTCTTAATGTGCCAGAGATGAATATTCACAAGTGCTGATAAATAAGGGGAATATTTTAGCAACATTTTTTCGATACCGTTCCTTACGCAAAGCTATCTCATGGCTTCAGAAGACTTGGAATATACCGTAATCACACAGACTGCTTTTATTGTGGGTTTATGTGAACATAACCCTCTGGGGTCTGAGGGTGTTTTTGGGCCCTGGAGAAGTTTTGACATGCCTTGACATTTGTGCTTTTTCAGTTGCTTAAAAACATTAATGGCTAATGTCTGATAACACTGTATTCAGCACAAATTGGGCTATAATAATAATAATAATAATAATAATAATAACAATAACAATAACAATAACAACAACAACAATAACAATAATAATAAGTGAGCAACATGTGTACATGTTTGTATTTTTGAGAAAATTATATTTGTGTGGTTTTTATAAAACAACAACTTTAAGTCACTGAAATAAGGCCCTATAACACATACTATACATTTGTTCACAAGACTTAAGAACTGGACCTTATAGCTGAGAAGTTTTGCTACAAAATTATGTGAAAACCATCCTGATCACTCGTTCATACAAAACAATCTAATCATTAAACTTTTGTAAGACACTTTTAGTGTTAGAAAGGCCATATGCCTTGAGTGGTGGTGGTGTAGTGGGCTAAAGCACATAACTGGTAATCAGAAGGTTGCTGGTTTTATCCACACAGCCACCACCATTGTGTCCTTGAGTAAGACACTTAACTCCAGGTTGCTCCGGGGGGATTGTCCCTGTAATAAGTGCACTGTAAGTCGCTTTGGATAAAAGCATCTGCCAAATGCATAAATGTAATATGCAAGGAGGTGTGACTGATCATGAATATTGATGTCATTCACACTTGAGACGACAAAGACCACACCCCTGGGAACAGAATACAATTTAATATAGGGCATATACACAATAAATACATTTTTTTTTTAAATAATCAAGATTCTTTGATGAATAGGAAGATCAAAATAAGAGCATTTATCTGAAATGGAAAGTTTTTGTAACATTATAAAAGTCTCTACGGTCACTTTTGATCAATATAATGCATCCTTGCTGAATAAAAGTATTAATTTCTTTCCAAAAAAATAAAAATTCTTACTGACGCCAAGCATTTGAAAAGTAATGTATAATGTTACAAAAGCTTTCCATTTCAGATAAATGCTGTTCTTTTGAACTTTCTATTCATCAAAGAATACTGAATATAATTGTAAACAACATAATAATAATAATAAATTATTTTGTGAGCAGCAAATCAGCATTTTAGAATGATTTCTGTGACACTGAAGACTGGAGTAATAATGCTGAAAATTCAGCTTTGATCACAGTAATAAATAGCATTTTAAAATATGTGATATATATATATATATAACTTGTCTTGGGGGTGTTTACCATTAGCATTGATCGCCTCAGCACATTACCGTATGAATAGCACCATCTGCGCATGGGTGGGATCACATTAGGGATAATTAGCTGAGCTCATTAGTTTCATGCAGATTACATTAAAGGAAAAAAATCAGTTTTAAATTTGAATTGTTTTATTTAAAAGTAGACATTTTAAGCTTTCCTTAGACATACGTTTCATATTTGTGTGATAAGTATTCGCAGAGTTTTCGAAAGATGCTCGAGGAGACGTCTGAATGCGCACCCTGTTTATTTTCTTTATTTTACGAAAACAGTTTTTGTTATTGTGAGTGTACACAAATAAAAGTAGCCCTTTATAGTTTCTAATGATGCCTTACACTTATTTGTATGCCCAAAAATGACAGAGCCCCTGGTCACATACACTTTAATTGCATGAAAACAAGCAGCCAGTACATTGTGCTAAATCTACCCTTCTATGTTCCACTGAAGAAAGACATTCATAGAGCTAAAAGTTGAGTAAATGACAACAGGACGTTTTTGTGAACTATTCCATTACATTCTTGAGGGCAGGCATTTACTCACTGAGTCCTGTGACAAACTCTTTAAAGTTGATGAGGGAGTCTTTGTTTTGGTCGAGCAGGCGGAAGAGTCTGCTAGCGAGTGTGTTGGTGTGAAGTCCACAGCTCCAGGGCGCTAAAGCGGAGAAGAGCTGAACGAACTGAATGCAGTCAATTCGGTACTGCTCCAGATACGGCAGACTGGGGTCGTGACGCTCCGCCGCGGTGCTGCTCGATCCCCAGTAACAACTCATGATGTGTTTCGCCTGCAACAGAGCACGTTATTATTGCTATGAAAACTAAATAATAACTGCAATAAAACAAACAACGTACATTTTTAGAAAAATCTCAAATTAAACAAATACTTTTACCTTGCAAATTGACTAATATAAAATAAAAATGAGCTTGAGTTGATTTTATATTTAGCAAATTTGAAACATTTACAATTTCGACCTCCCTAATGTACATTAAATATGAAAATGACAGTCACACGTGCAGTGGTTTTTTTTTTTTTTATTAAAAAATCAGGTAAAATATCTCCGCCTAAAATGTTAGTTACAATCTGACAAATTTTGTCTAATGTATTTTTGTCTAATGTAATGAGGTTTACATAATTTCTTCTGTGTTGTCTACACCAGGGTTTTTCAAACTGGGTCCGGGGGAGAACCGGGGCGCCAAAATTAGGTGAAAAGAAACGCAAAAAAGGGGTCTGGGTATCTCAGCGAGTATTGACGCTGACTACCGCACCTGGAGTCGCGAGTTCATATCCAGTGTGTGCTGAGTGACTCCAGCCATGTCTCCTTAGCAACCAAATTGGCCGGTTGCTAGGGAGGGTTGAGTCACATGGGGTAACCTCCTTGTGGTCGCGATTAGTGGTTCTCTCAATGGGGCGTGTGGCGAGTTGTGTGGATCGCGGAGAGTAGCATGAACCTCCACATGCTGCGAGTCTCCGCAGTGTCATGCACAACGAGTCACGTGACAAGATAAGCGGATTGACGGTCCCACCCGGATTGAGGTGAGTAACCGCGCCACCACGAGGACCTACTAAGTAGTGGGGATTGGGCATGGTTAATGTTAACTTCAATATTTAAACAAGTCGTTTATGGTAACATTAGTTACTACAATAAGAACTAACGTGAAATAGCAACGAACTTTAACCAAGATTAATAAATGCCTTTTTAAATGTTGTTCATGGTTTGGTTATACCTAATGCATTAACTAATGGTATCAAAAGGAACCTTATTATAAAATAGGGATGTCCCAATCCTGAACGCAAGTATCAGAGCTGATATGGCCATTTTTTAAACTGATCGGGGATCAGTAGATCATACTCTGATCACTTACATCAGCTGAGCACAATTTGCGGCAGAACGTAAACTAACAAGTCGTTAGTATTAGCAAACCCGTGGCTAAAATGTCAGCAGTGTGGACATATTTTAAACTAGAAAGCAAAAACTGTCCAACATCCAATTGCAATATCTGCAATACAATCATTTAGCGAGGCGGTACCAAAAGAGCTGCATTCAATACGACCAATTTGATATGACAGCTTAAAACTAAGCATGCAACGGAATACGGCGAGTTCACTAAATCACAGGAAATGGCTGCTGTCCCGAAGCAACAAACAATGGACAAACCTTTTAAAAAGGAAGGAAAAAAATCCTTGAGAGAGAGAAAAGGTCAAAAAGGTTACAGAGAAAGTGGTTGAATTCATAGCTTTGGACAAGCAGCCCATCTCTGTGGTAGAGAATGCAGGTTTTTGCCTTCTTTTGGAGCTTTTGGATCAGCGCTATGCCCTGCCGTCTCGACACTACATTTCAGGACACCGTCTCACCAGAGCTGTGCATTAAGGTTTGGAACAACATACGAGGGGATTTAAAACATAATGTGACTGCTGTTAGTTTACAACAGACATTTGGAGCTCTGACGTTTGCCCCGTGTTGTTGCTCGGTCTCACTGCACACTGGATTGATTCCTCCACTTTCGAGATTAAGCGTGAAGTATTGCATGCACACCAGTTTCGTGGGTCTCATGCAGCCGAGCATGTAAAACAGGCCATCGAGGAGATGCTGAACACTTTGTTTACCTAGTTATTTTTGTAAACAAACCGTCTGCAGCTCTATTGTCTAGGCAAATACAACTATCAGATCAGGACTCAGTATTGGCAGATATTTAATATTTTAAAAATCGGATCGTGTGGCCAAAAAAGCTGATCGGGACATCTCTATTATAAAGTGTTACCCAATGACAAAAAAGCCAATTATTTAACTTTGTAAACAACATGACACCTATTTTTCCTCACACAGCATAAATTACATTTTATACATGAAAATATAAAAAGCTATCTATATATTTTACGAAGGGGTTTCCCTTATGAGAGAATCATCATGTTTGGGGGACCACGGCATTAAAAAGCTTAAAAACCCCTGGTCTATACAACATCTCAAACAGACTGCTGCATCTTTATATGAACGAGCTACCTGTTTTTTGCACACTGGTCTGTAATTGGTGCAACACTGATTTTCGTTTTACCCACTCAAATGCATCACCAAAAAAATAAAACAAACTGTTTGGTTACTTAAAGGGTTAGTTCACCCAAAAAATGAAAATAATCCCAAAATTGACTCCTCCGCAATCCATCCTAGGTGTATAAGACTTTCTTCTTTCAGCCAAACACAATCGGAGTTATAGAAAAAAATATCCTGCTCTTCCCAGCTTTATAATGGGAGTGAATGGTACCTTAGATTTTGAAGCCCAAAAAAGTGCATCCGTCCATCATAAAAGTAATCGATACGGCTCCAGGGGGTTAATCAAGGCCTTCTGAAGCGATGCGTTTTTGTAAGAAAAATATCCATATTTATAACTTTATAATCTATAATTGCTGGCTTCAGAAGATAGAGCAAAACAAAACGGCAGATCATGAATTAGAAGACAACAACGAGGATTTTTAAAGAAAAATGTCAGAGGATTTCGATATATATTTTTCCCAGCACTAT
>JAVLUX010000025.1:362500-382500 GCA_032164185.1 Moxostoma hubbsi
AGAGATTATTTAATGGCTAAAAGCACATTTCTAAGGCACTTTAATTTTCAATAGACAATGTTGGCAGCACCATTCATACATTTTTTTTTTAAATATGGTCCAACAGCAACCTTTTTGGGGTACAGAAGCAAGCAAAACTTCACCAAGGGAAATGTTGCCTCCAGTTGACTGAATACTCAGAGGTACTTCGGAAAGACCTGCGGAGTCCCGGAAGAATGTTTTATAGACGCATGACACTAAACTGAAAATGAGTTTCATGCAACAAAAACCTTGTTAAAAAGTTGAAAAAAGCTACATTATTTTCCAAGGCAAAAATATCATTTCCAGGATATTTAGGAATTTTTTTCATTTTCCATGACTGGAAAACCGCATTGCAAAATTCCATGTTTTACAGGACAGGTGGGAATCCCGAGTATGTATACGGTGTACAGTGAACATTTTTAGTTTGCATGAAATGTTTATTTCATGTTTATTTTCATAAGGAAACCTGATCATAATCACTGGTCTTGTCAAACAGCGCCACCTGGTGTTTACAGGACTCATTACCTGAGAAGAGCAGCCAGAGTTCTCCTCTCAAGCTTTCAGGTATCCCGTTCAGAACCAGCTCTCGGGTCTTAGACGTCCGGTACATACACACACCACGCCCAAACTCAAAAAAGTGGATGTTCCATGATTCTTCTTTCATCTTCTCTCTCGTCTGGACAGAAAGACCGAAAAAAAAAAAAAAAAAAATCAGAGTTTTATTTAGATTTTCCAACAACGTCAGGCTAACTGTACATTATCCCTCGTATATTATTATTCTCCTGTTTATTTATTTATACCTCCGTTATCGGCAATAAAGTGCTTTAAACATCACATTTGAGGGCTAATGGGATTGAAGGGCGTGTCTCACCACTTTGGGCCCCAACTCCTCTGGGACGTCCTGCTGGTAGATTCTCAGGAGGCCCTGCTTAGCGGTGGGCAGACTGGGGCTGTAGTGTTTGTTTTGGGGCAACTCTCCAGCCCCCAGAACAGGAGGAGACGGGGGCAGAGAGGGTGGCGTGCTCGGGCTGGAGCTCTCCTGGATATGGACAGGACGGATGATTTAAACCACATGTTTAGACATAACATTGACTATTAAACAGTAGATGACCATGTACAGTAAATACCATGGTATAATACATCTGATAACATCACTGCAGCATTACCATTGCATGTATGGGATATATACACGTATGGAAACAAATTAAATAGTTGGCAGGCCACTCACTGATTGGATATTTAGGACACAAGGTCTGTCAGGCGTCCGCTGCAGGAAGTCAGATATTCGCTGAACCAGGAAGTCTCTGTCTTTAAGATTGGCAAACAGGAAGGTCATCTTGTTTTTAGTGCTGATTGACAGTGGACTGGGCAAAACACTGCTGCTGTCTGCTTTCTCCACTATAGAGACCTACAGAGGACGTGCTGTTGAGAGTTTTGCAATTATAGAAGATTGCGTTGTTCTTGTTGTAGTTGTGTGAGTGTTTACCTCTCTCAGTGGAATGATAAGCTGGCACAGATCTTCCTCTCGACTGGCAAAGCAGATGTAGTTGTTAGACACAAACATCTGTCCAACGACGTGCATCTTGGCGAACGGTGTCCAGAGCGTGCAGTCGGTGTGTCCGTCCAAGCGCTCGTCCTGTGTGAGCCGGAAGAGCATTCTGTATCGCTCATTCTTTGCACGGGCATCCAAGTCCCTGAAACATCCGAACAGTAACTCAGAATTTAAAGTAGTTAAACAATAGTCAAAATCTCCCCCTCCGCAGTAGCGGTCAATTTTATATGTACATGCACATATTAAAACTTTAGTTTGACGTCAATGTGACAGTCATTATGTTAGAGTAGTCTTTAAAACTTGTATTACATGAGGAGAAAATCAATAATAAAAATCACAAGTTGGCATTACAACACAATTTCAAATAAATAAAATGTATATAAAAATTGAAAAAGCAGAAATATGTAATTACATACTGTATATTGAACTGTCATAATGATGAAATGAAATTAACTGGCTTCTTGAGCCATTTCATGAGTGAAATCAAACGAATTGACTCAAATGAATTGTTTTTTTGATTCAGGAGTTAAATTATATGAATTGAATCAAATGAACCGGTTTATTGAACTGATTCATTAGTGAAATCATATGAATTGCTCAAATGAATTGGTTTCTTGATTCAATTCATTTTATTAAACTCCTGAATCATTAAGAAAACAATTCATTTGAGTCAATTCATTTAATTTCACTCATGAATCGGTTCAAGAAACCAATTTACTTGATTCAGGAGTTTAATAAAATGAATTGAATCAAGTAAATTGGTTTCTTGAACCAATTCATGAGTGAAATTAAATGAATTGACTCAAATGAATTGTTTTCTTAATGATTCAGGAGTTTAATAAAATGAATTGAATCAAGTAAATTGGTTTCTTGAACCAATTCATGAGTGAAATTAAATGAATTGAATCAAATTAACCATTTTATTGAACTGATTCACGGGTGAAATATGAATTGACTCCTTGATTCAGCATTTCAATCAAATGAATTGGTATATTGAACCGATTCACAAGTGAACGCAAATGAATCGACTCAATGAATCGACTCAATGAATCGACTCAATGAATCGACTCAATGAATCGACTCAATGAATCGACTCAATGAATCGACTCAATGAATCGACTCAGGAGTTTAATGAAATTAAATTAATCGGATCACGAAACCAATTCATTCGATTCCATTCACGAATCAGATCACGAAACCAATTCATTTGATTCAGATGTGAAATTAAATTAACCGGTTTATTGAACCGATTGACAAGTGAAATCAAATGAGTCGACTCAAATGAGTTGACTTCTTGAACAGATTCATGAGTGAAATTATATTAACTGACTCAGTGAAATAAAATTAATAGGCTGAAATGAATTGGTTTCTTGATGATTCAGGAGTTAAAAAAATTTAATGAATCAGTTCAAGACAACAATTCATTTGATTCAGATGTGAAATTAAATTAACCGGTTTACTGGACCGATTCACAAGTGAAATCAAATAAGTCGACTCAAATGAGTTGGCTTCTTGAAATGATTCATGAGTGAAATCAAATGAATTGAATCAAACAAATGAGTTCCTTCAAGAGTGAATTGAATTTCTAAATCTGGTTCATTGCAAAAAGACATTTTGTGTCACCGTGTTTGATTTTGTGTCGTAAAAACAAGAACCTACACAAGCCACCTCGTCTTCACAACCGTTTCGTGTTTTTACAGTTTGAGTTCTTGTTCTAAAGAACGTTTTATTCATTGGTCAAACATGTATAATTAATCCCTTTAAACGGAAACATCCCTTTCCCAGCACGCGGTCTGCTCACCTTTTGAGCGTGGAGACGTTTTTGAGGGTCTTGCCGGGTTTGGGGAGGGAGCGATCTGCAGCGAAGCTCTCATTGTCCAAAAGCTGTCTCATGGCGATGTTGGCCAGCTGCTCCATCAGTTTGAAGGTCTCGTTGATGTTGAGGAACATGGAGAAGAAATGTTCAGTGTTCCGCGTGCTCACACGGATGCTCTCTGGAAAAACCAGCGTGGCGTTCTTGTCCAACTGAGTGACGTCTGTCCACTGAATTACTAACGAAACTACAATGACAACAGTAGTCTGAGTGAATAGATGACAATAAATATGAGAACTTCACACTAAACTCTATTCTTCAAGCTGTTTTTCAACACTTTCCATTACTGCATACTTTGGAAAGTGAAAACAGATTAGTGTGAATGTGACCCAACCATGCAGCCCTAATCCAAACTTTCTAACCAAATACTAAAATGTACAATTTCACATTCTCTCTTACCCTCTTTTCCAAGCAGGAAGGAGTAGAAGCACAGGTGATTGATGGACAGGTAAATCCAGCCCTGTCGCGGGACTCTACCCTTCCAATAGCTGCAAGGATAATAGTTCACCAGCTTCTCTTCCTCCGGCATTCCGAACAACTTCCGCATCTTCAGCTCGGCTTCACGAAACTTTCCGGGATCCTCGTCTTCCTGAGCTTTGCCGCTCTTATTGTCCTCAGCGATGATGCCCTACAGAGAGAGGAGAGTTTTCTAATATTGCTCAGACATCTAATATTCTAATATTCTTCAAATGACATGCGTGTGTTTTAAGAATCAATTAACATACTTCTCTCTGCAATAGGGCTGGGTATCGTATGGTCAACTTTAAAGCATTTATAGCATCGATTTAGCTAGCCATCTATAGCATACATCCAAACAATATCTAACGTTACGTAGGTCCCAGTTTAAAGGACTATGCCATCGAGCACAGAAAGGTTCATTTAATATGCACACAAGCATGCACCACTACAAGTTAACCGATTTTGTTTGTTGGCTAAACATTAACCTACCTGTCGGAGTCCCAGTCATAGCGCCGCTGCATTCATCAGTAGTTTTGGTGGAGGGCTCGTGTGGTGGGGCATGTTGGTGGAGGGCTCGTGTGGTGGGGCATGTTGGAGGAGGGCTCGTGTGGTGGGGCATGTTGGTGGAGGGCTCGTGTGGTGGGGCATGTTGGTGGAGGACTCGTGTGGTGGGGCATGTTGGTGGAGGACTCGTGTGGTGGGGCATGTTAAAGCAGGCTCTGTGGCAGGAGGATGCTGAGGGGATGACTGCACCAGCTCGGTCTTCTTGCAGTCGAAGCCGGAGCAACTTTCTGCTCTAAAGTTTATTCCGTGCACGGTTAAATGCTTCATCAGATTTGTCATGTTGCCGGTCTTGGCAGCAATAATCTTGTCGCAAATATTGCATCGCGCACTGTTGGCATCGAGCCTGGTGACATGTCACCACACTTTTGATCTTTTCCACATCTTTCACATGTATGGGGTTTGAGACGCATACACACTACAGCCTCACTTGTGAGCCGCGTCTCTGGGCGTAACTGCCTTAAACTAGTGTTTTTCCTTGATGCCTAAACACAGCCAAATTACCGGCACTTTTAGATTTGGGCACATCTAGCATGCTACATGCTTATCACTAACGTTGACGAGATTAACCCCTTAAGAATCAAAATTTGGCACCGAATGACAAGACATTTTTCGATACTTGATTGTTTAGAGGCAATTCGGACGGTGCCTAAAATGTATCAATCTCGATACCCAACCCTACTCTGCAAAGACTTATTATTTGCATTTACTAGTTATATCATTAGAAATGACAGGGACATCTATAAAAATTTATTGAAAGGTTGATTGCCCCTAAAAGTTTTAAAAAACAATTATGTTGGCTTGACAACTGCTATTTTACACACATGGTTTAAGGTTCTTCAAAATTGCTAAATCAAGACCTAAAATTCTGACTGTAATTCCACCTAAAACGTTCAAGCTACATCCACCCAAACTTGGCACAGACCTTCAGACTGTTCTGACTTGGGTTGCTAGATCTTTTCTAACTAAATCAGAATTACGGTTTTCACACAGCGGGCAAACAAACGTCCCTCATATCCAATAGAGTTACTTTGATGGAATGTCCAATGAGCCAAAACTATTCAAACTCAAGCTGTAAATAAATAACAAAAATGAAAATCAATCAACCCCCCCCCCCCCCCCCCCCTCCCTCCTTCCTTTTAATACAAAACAAAACCAAGACAGGAGGGATGTAGCATGTTTTCTGTGGAACGACAATAAGGCCTGGGAAGCTAATGGACTACAATCAGTGAAGAAATAATGAATTAGACAACTGTCAACATGGTGATGAGAAGTAATAAGAGATTTACAAACAATGAGCTTGTTTACATGAACACCAGAAGGAAAGCGACATTCCCGTTTACATGCACTGCATTCGTGGCTCTCTCTTTACTCCCGTGCACTTGCGTCTCGGTCAGTAAGCAGCTTTCTCCACAGCAATGAAATTTCCCTGCAATACTTAAATAAATATCAAACATGGGATCCGAAGACATCTTTACTATTTAATTCTCTGTTGCTTTGCTTTATTTCCAGATAATCCAGAGTTGTTGCTGTGTTCGTTTCCCAACTTTCCACTGAGACCTGCAGCAAAATTGCACTGCAAAAGTTGGGTTTCCCTCTTACATCTAACACCGGGATTCCCCCAGTGTACTTGAGCACATAAGCATGACTTGAGGGACAGTAGTCGATATTTTTTTAAACTGGTGTGTATAAATGAGTATATTTTATAGTATGTGCTTTTCTCTTTTCCCGCATTACTCTCAGATATGTTGAATTCTTTCCACTGTGCTGACTTGTTATTGGGCTCAATCCTATAATGTTTGTTATCCGGTCTGTTCCACGCACTTGCATCCTTTTCAAAAATCTGTTAAAACGCCGCTAATGCATTTACATGACCACATAAACACCGTTCTCTAGGATAAACCTGGGTGTGTTAAACCGCTTTCTCTTAATTCCTTAAAAGGGTCTAAGAAAAAGAAAGAAAAAAAAATGCCGTTCTCATTTACATATTTCAGAGTTTCAGAACGCTGCTTTCTGCAAAAACCCTGGAATAAATCGTTTCTTCAAAAAAAAAAAAAAAATAATAATAAAAAAAAATAGCCTACCTGTATTTTACCCTTGACGAAGGTGGTGATGTCATCATCATTGTCAAAGATGGAAAGAGTCTGGAGTAGATTGGACTCCAGCCACTCCCAGTGCTCAGTGATCTCCTTACGAGATGAACCTGAGACAAACACACACACACTTACGTTACATGAAAGTGAATAGTGACTGTGGCTATCATTCAGCCAAACGCCTCATTTTGTGTTCCACCTATAATGAACTATCCTTTTAACTGTGTCACAGTTTTTAAATGTCACTCAAATCCAGGACGGCTGTTCAAAGGTCGAGCGCCGGTTTTTACCCATAACATACAGTAAATAAGTCTGCTGTGTGACTGAACAACCAAGTCAGTCAGTCAGTCACGCTACAGATCTCCAGATGTTGCAAGGACACAGACCAGGTAAATAAAAAAATAAATAAAAAAATGGCAGTCAAAGAACAACTATTTAGGATATCATCAAAAATGTTACCTTGTAAAATGAACAACTAGTCAACGGATTTCACAAAGTTGGACTTTCTCTTCTTTCTTTTTTTGTTTATCATGGCATTAAATCTGAAAATATTCTGGGTTATGTTTGAGACACTTCACAGCAATTAAACAAGGTATCGGAGCATGCCTGTTTGTTCCTCTTTTCTCTCACAGGTCATTTCCGATACCCGATTTACTTGTGGTAAAGTTGGTTAGCTTTACATGTCAGTAGCCTAGTTTCCATCCACTTTTCGCGCCATTTTGTTATCGACAAAGTGAAAATGCGTAAAATAAATTTGGCATCTTCTGTCCGTTTCCATTCAAATGGCCTTTTATCGATAAAAATGGCGTGTGAGTGATATAAACTAGTCCATTTATCATGCATTTTATTTATGATGCTTTTATAGTTCTTTCAGATCAGAAAATGGTTTGAGATCCAGGGCTGAGAAATGGTAAATGGTCTAGCGCCTTTTTAACCTTAACGGTATTCAAAAGCACTTTACACTGTGACACATTCACCCATTCATACACACATTCATACACCAATGGTGGCAGAGCTGCCATGCAAGGTGCTAGCCTGCCATTGGGAGCAACTTGGGGTTCAGTGTCTTGCCCAAGGACACTTCGGCATGTGGACTTGTGTGGGCCGGGAGTTGAACCACCAATCATGAGATTAGTGGCCGACCGGCTCTACCAACTGAGCCACAGCCGCTCCATAAATAATGTTATAAGCAACATTGCTAACCCTACATTACAGAGAAATACTAAACCGTAATAATGAGCCTTTAAAATACACATTTTAAAAACGCACTCACAAAGAGAGCCGTAGTGACCCTGGCAAAAGAGGTAATGATTACGAATGTGTCGTAAAACCAGCAAGGAGACCTTCTGACCGTTTTGTTAATTTATAGAGAGAAATGCACATTAAGTTAAACAGGCAGTAAGCGGGGGGCCTGTGTAGATCAGTGGTAAGAGTCCCAGGGCCTGCTGAGTGACTCCAGCCAGGACTCCTAAACAACCAAATTGACCCGGTTGCTACAGAGGGTAGAGTCACATGAGGTAACCTCCTCGTGGTCACTATAATGTGGTTCGCTCTCGGTGGTGCACGTGGGGAGTTGAGCATGAGAGAGTGAGTGGATGGCGTTAAGCCTCCACACGCGCTATGTCTCCATGGCAACACGCTCAAGCCACGTGATAAGATGCGCAGGTTGACGTTCTCAGACGCAGAGGCAACTAGGATTCGTCCTCCACCACCCGGATTGAGGCGAGTCACTACGCCACCACGAGGTCTTAGAAGCACATTGGGAATTGGGCATTCCAATTTGGGAGAAAAAGGAAAAAAAATTAACATGAAGCGAGGTACTAATTTAGGTTCCCAACTCCCCACGAACATGAGCAGCCATGTTAAGTGGCTAACGATAGGCATGTTTCAAATGATAAGCCATGTTTGAGGTCGATGAATGATAGGCGAACATTTGCCTACAGAGTTTGCATGTCACCATCTTGGGGTCATCATTTACCCTCTAGAAATAATCCCACAATTCGGATTTCCTGCCCAACATAATTACCGTATGGACCATCCGTGTAAACGATCATGTCTGTCCATCACTGACTGTGTGACTTTGCCAACCGACCAATCAAAACTTGGTCGACCAAGCATCTTCTCATCGACTAACGTTTGGTGGACTATTAGGGGTAGCCCTATGAGTGATGGTAATGAGTTGTTCTGTACAGTTTAACACTGACCACAAGCGATGTTCCAAAAGATCTGGGACTCTCCCGTCTGGTGCAGAATTCGGTACGGAGCCACACGAGCGCTAGAGTCCAACACAACGTCCAATGTACCCACCAGCAAACCTGATAGAAAGAGAGACAAAACAAGATTAGTACATTTCCTGAACGCGAGTGGAGTTTGTCCTGGGAGTGGTTGCCAGAGCGTTGCTATTCGGTTGTTAGGTGGTTACTTGTTGCCTCAAGTCACTATGGCCATGTACACACTACAAAGTTTCAGAAGTGACAACCCTAAATACTCATGCCAGGTGTGTAGGGAATACAGGAGTAACGCCCACAGTTGCAATGACTGATTGCCAAGAATGTCACCAGTTTAACTCCTTTTGTGCTCACTATTTTTGAGCAAAGAGTTTATCCCCCGGCGATGTGTTATTATCTGCCAAGGTTTAGTCATCTGCCCTTGTACAGAATCGCTGGGTTATGTTTATGCACGTCTAATTGGCTGCTGTTAAACAACATGCATGCTTTCTCTGGACAGTAATGTACATGTTACCCCAAGACCACAGGACTGGTGAGAGAAACTTCAGTGGAGAGAGACACTTGAAATACAGTGAAGACACATACTACTGGAGAAGACGGACACATCTCTCTCTCTCTCTCTCACACACACACACACACACTTAATCACGTCATTAACAACTAGTTGTTCAGTTGGGTTCCGTAACACGTGAAATTCCTTAAAATGCGTTTGCCACCCTACCTGAAATTTTGATTCTCAGAACATAATTTCTAGAAAGCTACTTTTCCAACATTCGTGCATATTGTTTGATTCAGTGTCAGAAATGTACTGGTATAATAAAGGGCAAAATGTATCCCTGGATTAGATTTTACCTTTATGAGGGAATTTTTTTCTAGCTATATAAAACAAACTGACTGTGTCTCATCCGTTGATGTCAGATACTTCAATTAAGTTAATTTATTAATAGATTTTTCGGTAGTTATTTGGTTGTAGAATATGGTTGGCACTCCCATAATTTACCAAACTGCATGTGTAAAGAACAGGATTAAGCACTAAAGGGTGAATTGACAACCGATTTTAGCTGCAGTGTGCCCATGATATTCTGGCCTCTAGATATCTCTCGGGTTTGTCCTTCAATGTAAGTCTGTGGGATTGTTATTTCCTGTTGTATCATCTGCAAGAAGCTCAGAAAAGTAATAGTACACCCCTTATAGGAGCACAAAAGTGCCTGAAAACATTTTCAGCCATCTTGGTTATATAGTGAAGAAATTCAACAAACTTTGATTTGAAGCAAAAACATAAAAGGTAAAAGACTGTTTGCTTAATGTCTGTAATGATATTAAATCTGTGGACTTTGAAGTCAGAAGTTTACATATACTTAAGTTGAAGTTATTTAAACACATTTTTTTAACCAGTCCACAGATTTCATATTAGCAAACTACAGATTTGGCAAGTTGTTCAGGACATCTACTTTGTGAATGACACGTTATTTTTCAAACAATTGTTTACAGACCGATTGTTTCACTTTTAATTGATTATAAATCACAATTTCAGTGGGTCAGAAGTTTATATATGCTAGGTTAACTGTGCCTTTAAGCAGCTTGGAAGATTCCAGAACATTATGTCAAGCCTTTAGAGAATTAGCTTCTGATAGGAGGTGTACCTGTGGATGTATTTTAAGGTCTACCATCAAACTCGGTGCCTCTTTGCTTGACATCATGGGAAAATCAAAATCACAAGACCTCAGAAAAACAATTGTGGACCTCCACAAGTTTGGTTCATCCTTGGAAGCAACTTCCAAATGTCTGAAGGTGCCACTTTCATCTGTACAAACAATAGGACACAGGCTTAAACACCATGTGACCACACAGCCATCTTACCGTCTCAGGAAGGAGACGCATTCTGTCTCCTAGAGATTAATGTAGTTTGTTGTGAAAAGTGCAAATCAATCCCAGAACAACAGCAAAGGACCTTATGAAGATGCTGGAGGAAACAGGTAGACGAGTATCTAGATCCACAGCAAAACAAGTCCTATATTGACATCACCTGAAAGGCTGCTCAGCAAGGAAGAAGCCGCTGCTCCAAAACCACCATAAAAAAGCCAGACTACAGTTTGCAAGTGCACATGGGACAAAGATCTTACTTTTGGATTGTCTTCTGGTCTAATTAAACAAATTTTACTATTTGGCCATAATGACCATTGTTATGTTTGGAGGGAAAAGGGTGAGGCTTGCAAGCCGAAGAACACCATCCCAACCGTGAAGCATGGGGGGTGCAGCATCATGTTGTGGGGGTGCAGCATCATGTTGTGGGGGTGCTATTCTGCAGGAGGGACTAGTGCACTTCACAAAATAGATGACATCATGAGGAAGTCAAGGTATTGGAGTGGCCATCACAAAGCCCTGAGCTAAACCCTAAAGAAAATGTGTGGGTAGAACTGAAAGCGTGTGTGTGAGTGTGCAAGGAGGCCAACAAACCTGTCTCAGGGCCAAAATTCCAGCAACTTATTGTGAGAAGCTTGTGGAAGGAAACCCAAAATATTTGACCCAAGTTAAACTATTAAAGGCAATGCTACCAAATACTAACAAAATATATGTAAACTTCTGTCCCACTGGGAATGTGATGAAAGGTATAAAAGCAGAAATAAATCATTCTCTCTACTATTATTCTGACATTTCACATACTTAAAATAAAGTAGTGATCCCAACTGACCTAAGACAGGGAATGTTATCTACGATTAAATGTCAGGAATTGTGAAAATCTGAGTTTTAAAAGTATTTGGCTAATGTGTAGGTAAACTTCTGCCTTCAGCTCTATCTATCTATGACACATGCGCACACGCACGCACGTTAGTTCCGGTCCTCGAATCTGATTGGACGAGACATTCCATGATTACTGATGTCTCACACCATCAGCACTCGGATATTTCACTATCACTCGGCTTGTTTTCATGGCATTCTAAACTAAAAAGTGTAAGAGCAGCGCAGATGTTTAAAAGAGCTAGATGTGTCTTCATGTTTCCGTGAAATTAAAGATGGCAAAAATTGAAAATTTGTGTGTTATGAGCCAGTAAAGTTTGACGTGAATTGAGTCGGCACACATCAGCCAGCGAGCGGTTTCTCTGAAGTCATCGGCATTGTCTCTCACACAATGATCGCTCGGATTACTATTACAATAATAAAGCTGGGAAATACAGTTAAACAGCATCAGCATTAAGGCTCATCACAGCTGAGAGACACAGCAGATGGAGTAAATCACACAAACTTAAGGCGTTTCCCTTTTAGCAGAGTTTCCACATTAAAGATTTCTAGTGACTCTTGCGCACCGCATACCGCAAAAAACTTCAGTAGGGCTGGGCAATAAAACTGTATTAATATTTATCGCGATTAATAAAAAAAAAAAAAAAAAAAAAAACTCCATGATATCGACGATAAGATTGAGCAATTTTCTATATTTAGCCTGTGTTCTACATCTAGACATGCATGATGCTAAAAACACTAGTAGTTTGGCTTTCTTATCGGCGCGTAGCAAGCGAATGCTTTCAATTGAGAGTCCAGCTCGCGAGGTGGATCGTAAAATTGACAGCACTGTGTGGCAAACGGTTCCCTAGCGTTGGGAGCGGCTGTGCGCGGATTTCTTCCACGTCAGTGGAAACACAGCCTAAGACTGTAAGAAGTTGTTACTGCCCCGCTACGCAGGTCACCGCGTTCCGGATCCCAGATTGATTACATCATGCCGACGGTTACGCACTCTTCTCGTCTCTAGTGAGCAGCGCGACAAAACAACAGCGCCAGTTACATCATATCTGATCTTTCTGCGCTGTATTCTTCAATATTTTTCTCCAGCACTGAAACACACTTCACTGATGCCCTGTCCCGCTCCACACACACTTCCTCTTTTCCCCACGTGCGTAAACATGAGGTGCGGGTTTCCAGAGCGCCTTTAGACCATAAAGTTATTTTCTTTCTAAATTTAGTTTTTTAATCAGCATGTTCCAAGCCTTTAATAATAAACAAATAGATTTATGTTCTAATTGTCAGTTTGTAGCCTAGTCTTTCTCACTTTAATGAAAATAGAAAAATGGTCCATTCAGACTTCTACATTTTCAAACGTTTCTCTCTGGAGATACCCCTGAACCCCCATACAGAATCATTCCTCAGTCACAAGGGCTTCTATGCCCCCATACTTGGATATCTGTATGTAAAGAATTATGAAAATAATGTAAATAATATAATAATGTAGTCCATAGGTAAGTACCGCTTTCACAACGGCCATATATCTGTATTTTCATGCCGATTATTATTTTAATTCGGTCAATAATTGGTATACATACACACACATACGATACATAGGCGAATACCTTGTTTAAAAAAAAAAAAAAAAAAAAAAAAAAAGTGATTAGTTACCGCAAAATATACGCAGGATTTTCACTTCTGGAACCTGACTATCGCTTTCTACAAGCTACATGATTTAATGAGCAACCGTTATGTTTTTTCAAATATTACCTTTCATGTAGAGTGTTATAAAGCTGTTTGTGAATGTAAAAAAGTCTGAAAAGTTTCAAAAACCAAAGAGCACGACAAATGGAGTTATTGACTCTCAAAAGAAAGAACCGATTCTGAAAACCTGAAACGAGTCGTTAGTAATTCCAGACTTACTTCCTTCATTGGCTGCTCGCGAACCACTTTGGCCCGCCCTCAAACAGCTGTAGACCAATCACAACAGACTGGGATATCTGACCAATCAGAGCAGTGTAGGAGGAGTTTAGAATGAATCATTTAGAACGGATCATTGAACGAGTCGTTTTTGCCAGAGGGAAAAAACGGTATGTTGCAATTTAAATTAATTAGCGTTTTATGACCTTGGATGCATGCAAATCTATTGCAGGAGACCTTTAAAACAAAATTAGGCATGTTTAAAACCCATAATAGGCGCTCAAGGCATCATTCCTGTCTGTATCTGTATCGCAAAGTTTCACACTCAGGGTTTGGGCTTTGCGTGTATTGAGCAATTGTAGCCTAATAGTTGATGTGTGCTTTACTTAAACGTTGTGTTTCTCACACCACAGAAAGTTCATGTTTTAGGAGCCATTCTCATGCTGTATCTAAAAAAAAAAAAAAAAGGAAAACTATCTTGGTCAATAACACCAATTTCAGCTGAGTTGTTTCCTTCAGTTATCACGGCATGCGTGACGTAATCACAACACACTGCTGACACAAACACATTCAACACAAACATCTTGAGCATCCAGCTAAACACTGAATGAGACCTTGTGTGTGCGTTTAAGCGATTTAGAGGAATTTGACTTTAAGACGACATGTCGTACCACTTCTCTGTGACACGCCTGAACTTCCTCCTGCAAATATGCACATGATCAGTTAATGTGTGATTCTGACAGTGAGATAAACACCAACTCCTGCTGTCAAACTGTGACAAAAACCATGCTTTTTACAATCAGTAATGGGTTTAATATACACAAGCATGATATTAACACTTCACAACAAATAACAGCTTTACTGAACCACATCTAAACTCAAAACACAGGAACTGGAAGCCTAGAAATGCAATAATCGCCCATGTAATTTCCAGACAATAACAGCACAATCAGAACCACTCTACTAAAGCAGGAACCTTCAAGGTTTGCAAAACATAACCCGGTGGTACACTGGCGAGGAGACCAGAGGCCGTTCTTTTTAGGGATGCTGGTGTTGTGCCGACATATCTCATACACAGAAAACATCATCATGAGCATCGCATGCTCTGTCTGTAGCAGATGACAGCTAGCGGAGCGCTAATTCAATTTGTAGCGCGACATATACAGACTACAGATTTAATTAAATGAATAGTAGCCTTTTGCGGTTTGATAATCACTTTGAGTCACATAGCAGAATCCGGATTGAGAAGCTATCATCATAGCAACATAAAAACTTCAAAATAAAAGCTCAATTAAAATGGGAAAAATCCTACAGAAATCGATCACTACTGTATAGTTATGTATTATTCACTGCAAAACTACTACTACTACTACTAATAATAATAATCATAATAAATCCATAGTAATTGTATTATATTTAAGCAATATCTCACATTTCTGATACTCTTATGCAGCATTTTATTTGACATATTTTGATATGTCAGATAACTTAAATGTTCCATTTTGGATTGCTCTGCGAGTTTCTGTATGAAAGCATTTCATATAAAATAATACAATATTAAAAGGTGCACTCAGTAAATGTTGTCTTTGTGTCATCTTGGACTTACACTGACACCTAGTGGCTTGGATGCAGCATCATCATTTAAAATCAATAGTTTTCAGTTTCAGATGCCATTGTAGAATTTTAGTATTCAGTCAGCCATGATTACTTTAATCAATGAGTGAAAATGTCAAATAACAGGACTGTTACTGAGATTAAGTGTAAAGTATTCGGCTGGTCATGTGACTCTAACATGGCCGCCCACATGTGTGGACCCTCTCCATGTAGAATAAAAACAGCTTTTATAAGGAAACTTATCTTAATGAGGAAAAAATTACAGGGTGCACCTTTAAATTGAAACACAGAGTTAATGAAACCGACTCAGTATCGGCGAGCACCAAAAAGGAAGTATCGGAACTTGTAATCGCCGCTTCATTTTTCATATTTTTTTAAAGGTATCGGGACGTCCCTGGTTCTTTTTGAATGGAAGTCTATGGAAGAGATGCTTCCCTGTGCTGAATAAACTGCTTTTGTGAGGCTATAACCCAATACCGGACAATTTTGCGACAGGGAGGTGTCAGTTTACGGCTCTCGCCTTTCATTTGTATTGTATCCTCAAATAGTTATAGCTGACCGTTACCACAGTTAATTTAGCAGAGACGGGCCACTTGTATTAAAATTAATGGGAGAAAAATGGAACGCCCAACCAAGAAGCCCTCTCGCACAACGGTCTACGGATGTAGAAAAGTCGTCCCACCTCATAAGTAAAAGGGCCCTTTTTTTATAGACATCGCCTTTCAATCAGCTCACTAAAGCGCATGCGCAATAGCTATACCAGGCGGGAAAACTGCGTGTTTTAGCATAATATTAGGTGAAGCAGCACAATTTATGATTCCCGTATTATCCATTTTTACTGCTGATTTGAAATATGTTCTTTGATCGCAATCTTGATTAACCGTTTTGACGATTTTGCTCTTTTCCCATTCAAGTAGATAGGAGCTGCACTGACATGACTGGAGATAGCCTCCCGAGAGCGTACCAAAGATGGCCGACAGTGGACCGACTTGCTAGAAAGAGTCACCGTTACGCTCTCTTCTACGTAAAAACGCGCTGGTTGTTATTTCTGGTGTCAGAAGGAATCCTGATGTTATGGAGTTTATAACGTCACAGCAGCAATAAAGGGTTCAGAGGTGAATGTAGTCATTGTCATGTGATGGACTCTTAAAAAGTGCATGTTTGTTTTAGATCTTCAAGAGAACGAACACCCATGAACAACATTTCTCAGATGTTGAGCACAACTTATAAAATAAAGAGGAAAAAACAAACACCACAAAGAGCAGTGTTTTAGACATTTTTACCATAGATTAATTATTTTATGACATTTCCAGAAAAGATAACATGGAACCATATATGTGTATATAGAGACTTTTATTAAATTTATTAATTAAATACTCATGACACATAGGTAAATACAACAATATACAGCCTATTACACGTCTATGTTTAATATATGTACCATATCTATGATTATATAATTTATAAGACAGACATGAATATACAGATGACGCATACACGGTCAGCATCAAAGGAGATGCATCATAAACACAAACAACCCGAAGTATTCCAGTGTCATAATAAACAAGACGCATGCACAGATTTCTTAATAACCCATAATTAACCCATCAGTTAATTTAAATGCATGTGTCTGCAATCACGTAAGCTTAGATATAAATTGCAGTCATACCCGTGATGCCGCCTCCTCTGCCGTGTCCCTTCCTCCTCTGCAGAATGAAATAGGGATTCGCCCGCTCGCTAACCCACAGCGCGTTCGCCAGTAACACCTCCTCCGGTGTAATCCACATGGCTCAGCGGGCACTTTTACTCTCTACAGAGGCGTTATTTACTTATACATTCGCTGCGGTAAACGTACGAGTTTAAATCATGCCAGACTGGCGGAACTCAGCTGATGTTTGTCTGCACGAGCCGCCCAAAACACTGCGTGTGAAACCAGCCACGGTGGAGCCAAAATGGCCTCCATATATATAGAGAATTTCAAAATAAAAGCCTTTTTAATTACCAGTACGGCAACTACTTGTATTAGTATTGTTGTTGATAATAATAATAATAACATTAAAGAAGTTTTGGCTAAAGTTACAATGTTTCTTATTTCTTTTGACTGTAAAACCTGTCATTTTTTTGGTAACAATTATTATTGCTTAGCAGCATAAAAATACAGAGGAAAGTTTTTGTTTGTTTGTTTTTTTTGTTTCCTCTGACCATACAACCTTTTCTCTGACTTTTTCATGCCTGTCATGTTTGGTAATATCTTATGAGGCTGGATTGTAAACACATTATTGAGTTGCAGAGCACATTGATGGCCACATGATGGCAAAAAAGGCGGAAGAATGCAAATTGCAACGAAAAAGAATGGGAGACCACAGCA
The DNA here is from genome assembly GCA_032164185.1 of Moxostoma hubbsi. Lineage (NCBI taxonomy): Eukaryota > Metazoa > Chordata > Actinopteri > Cypriniformes > Catostomidae > Moxostoma > Moxostoma hubbsi. The sequence goes on from JAVLUX010000025.1 coordinate 379,905, forward strand.
AATATTATTTTTACTTACCCATTTGCTCCAAGACCAAAAGAAAAAAAAAACACTGTTACGTTTGAAGACTTTCCAGAAGTGTTAAAAAAGTAGAGAGTGGTGGATTAAGAAAGTAAATTGGGAGAAATGTACAGTGTCTCTCTCTCTCAGCAGCTGTGGTAATTCGTTTTTAAAAACGAAGGGACGATTCGGATTTCTGAGCCGTTTGCGCCATCTGGAGGAAGAATTCTCTGCGTCCCATATTTAAAGCTGAAGTGTGTATTTTTTCAGTGTTAAAATACGCTATTCTGTCCCAGATTTAATATGCAAAGACAACTATATGTGAGCCATTAATGGGTATATTTTCTCAACACTATAGTGTCTCTGTAGCACAATACACATTCCTGTGTTTGTTTTGAGAAACCGTTTTAGACAGACCCACCCCAACTACGTTACCCAGTTGGGGACGTGACCATCTGACTGTTTGAATAAAAGCAAACAAATGGCGTATTCAGAAAGATGTTTGAAAACATTGTTTATTTATTTCGGCCAGAGATTGTTTAGCCACTTCTATTCAAATCAACGGGAGAAATTGGAACGCTCAACGGACGTAGAAAGGAAGTCCCGCCTTACGGTTAAAAGAGCCAATCACCTTTTAGATACAAACATCACCTGTCAATCAACTCTACTATGCGCATGCGCATTAGCTAAACAAGCCGGGAAAATAGCTTTTTTTTAGTGTAATCTGAGGTACAGGATCACAATTTATGATTCCAGTATTGTCATATTTTATTGCTGACTTGAAATACGTTCTTTGATTGTAATCTTAACCAATCGTTTTTAAGAGTTTGGTCTTTCTCCATTCAAATAGATAGGAGCTGCACTTTCATGACTGGAAATAGCCTCCTGAGAGCATTCCTAAAATGGTGGACTGACTTGCTAGAAAGACTTTAATTTCGGTGGCACTAGTGTCAGAGAAATTACATACTTCAGCTTTAACGTACATTATATAGTAACATTTGCCGCCCAGATATCTATTTTATTGAAAAAACGGGCAGCTGATGACATTTGATTTAATTGAAAATCAACAGAATACTGTGGAAGACATTAACAAATATTAAAATAGAGCTGAGAGTACTACTTTATTTATAACTGAAAGCATTGTGAAACTCGTCATCATATTTAATACACAAAAATGCAAGGGGTGGGGAATGCATATAACTTATAACTTAATAAATATGCAGATTTTTCTTCAGTTCTTCACCCAAAATAACATGGAATAGTGTAGAAGTGTGCGGTTTGGGATAGCCTACATTTTTCGATTTGCTTTATGATTCTGCATGTCCATTTATTTATTTAATTTCATTGGTGCAAACGACAGACCGAGAATAAATAAGAGAGTAAAACGTATATTTTTGGAAAAAGTCTAGAGATACCGACTTTCTGTAAAGTGTAATGTACATTTTAATTTAAAAGATTTCATTGACAAAACAAGTAAAGTTTTGAGAAAAAGTTAGCTACACATTTTAGGGTGAACAAAGTTTTATTAATTGTTAATAATGCCTGAAATGACGTACATTTACCCAGTATTGTCCAATAGATCTCAAAGATACATGAGATCATTGTAAACATTTTCTCCTTCGTTGACACCTGTTATGATCTCAGTGTCAGACTGAAGAACTAGAAACACCAGATCTAGAGCTCTCCTCCAAGCTTCAAATTTCACTGTCATGTTATCATACACACCGACCACATCCGTCTCCATCTCCATCGCTGCTATACAGTCCGTGGTAGTCTGTGGTTTCAGAGGGGCCCATAATGTTTCAGCACAAATAGGACTATGTTCCTTACAGAGTCTCAGCTGTCCTGCAATTGCCGTCCAAGCCTCTGCTTTAGAAGACACCGTCCCGCTGTTGAGCATCAATGTGGAGATGTAGTCCATCCAGGCTTCGGCCATCAACTGCAGCACTGTCTTCTCATATGGGACCTCCATTCCTGTCTGTCTGGATTCATGAAGCTGATGGATGCATAGAAGTTCAGTAGCCCCGCCTCCCGGCAGCAACTTCCGGTCTGTTATCGCCTGGTGCAGCCGATGTGCGCAGCTCCAAAACTGATCCTCCAAAGTTTGCAGTTTTGCACTTACAGAGCTGGTTATGACCACAGTGACCAGAGATGTGCTTGCAGCCGCAATGCTGATGGCGATTGACTCATTTTTCCCATGGTGGCTGCCGATTTCTCTCCATCGACTGACTTTGACTCCTCGGCCCACGCATCGTTCACAGAGCTGTGTTGCGTAAGAAACAGGGACGGCCCCTGTGGTTGCGGAAAAGTCCTTCAGAACAGCGGTTCTCACACCTTCAATAACCAAGATGTTGTAGCTGACACATAAGTCTTTGAGTTTTATAGAGGCCACACCGCTAACAAGCAGAATATTTATGCTTAGTTTAAGAAGTGTTTTTAACATATTCCCAATCCAACGCTCTTCCAAACTTAAATCGGTCATGTTAGGGTGATCAGTGGTGTGGATGACATTCGCAGGCCTGTTGAAGCCCACGTGGCGATATTTCTTGCTCAAATCGCCATTGACTAGGGCGATATTTAATGTCTGATCCTGAAG
>JAVLUX010000025.1:387500-405000 GCA_032164185.1 Moxostoma hubbsi
GTGGAAGCTTGGCTGATAAATCAAATTTTTTCTTTCCCTCTTTCTGCTGTTATATTCAAGGCGTCCAGCCTCAGAAAACCCAGTGCCACGGCCAGCCAGAGGAAAAGAGCGGGTCCCAAACCAGAGTTGACAGAGGAACAGAAGCAGGAGATCAGAGAAGCGTTCGATCTGTTTGACACAGACGGCTCAGGAAATATAGATGTGAAGGAACTGAAGGTAAACAAGAAAACCCACAGCTTGCTCTGTCCTGTCAGCTATTATAATAATGTCTAGACATTAGCTATTATCAATAAAAATCCTCTGAGACAACATATCGAATTGAAAAGAAATGATCATAGAAGATTTTGTGAGTAAATTTGGAATGACCTAATCTGAGACAATCCCAGCTCAGTGACTAATCTTATCCCTTACTTACCACTAGCTAATGAAATTGCTGTGGCCCTCAGGTTACATGCATAATCAATATTTATCACTAATAATAAGTCAAATATTTGGACACTCCTACTCATTCTGTATTAGAATAAATGTATTGATCTGTTGTCACACATTATACATACATTTCTGCATATATATATATATGTGAAATTATCTATTTTTCGCATATCCCAGCTAAGCTGGGGTCAGAGCGCAGGGTCAGCCATGATACGGCGCCCCTGGAGCAGATAGGGTCAAGGGCCTTGCTCATGAGCCCAACAGTGGCATCTTGGCCGTGTTGGGGCTTGAACCCCCGACCTTCTGGTCAGTAACCCAGAGCCTTAACCACTGCCCCTAATTTGTTAATAATTTTACAAGTAAATATTATTCATGATTGTTTGTTACCTTTACAATGCGCCATATATCAATCTTAAAGTCGAAAGCCTTGTCATATCTGAGTAAATTTCACAGGTTAATAAAATAAGTACATTTTTACTTATTTAAGTAAGTTAAGTTTGTGTTTTCAGTATGCACCGGGGTAATTAATGAGCATGCATGGTTTCACTGTTTGCAACTTTACTTATACAATTTTTATTGTTGATTTTGCTGTTACATTTAGTAACTCCTTGTTTGGTGTAATGTTTGAGTCTTACTGCCATTTTTATGCCATGTTGTTCATAATAATTGTCAGTTGAGGGCGCTATTTTTCTGTTGTTGTTTTTATCAACCATTTCTGCATGATGTCGGTCTCAATAAAGCTCATTTGGTATCTTTGGAGTGTGGGGTTTTGTAAAGAGGGGCGTGGCTAATTGTCTCGTGGAAGTAGAACGGCTAAAAGCACTTAAAGCAACTTTAAGCTTTCCTTTAGAAGGCTTCCATGTGTCATGTGGTACATGATTAAATGTTTATAAGCAAAGTTTAAAATGTGGAATGCTCCAATTTACTTATGAAGTAAAAATAAAATAAAATCTTACTAGTAATTTTTTTTCGGTGATCATGTGCAACATTAATGTTACATTTGGTACATTTATTTAGCACTTTTCTGACACTATACTCAAAGCGCTTTACACAGTGATGAGGAGACTCTCCTCAACCACCACCAGTGAGCAGCGACTGCAGCTATAGTGTGCCAGTACACTCACCACACACCAGCTATTGGTGGAGAGGAGAGAGTAGAGTGATAGAGCCAATTCATGGATGGGGATTATTAGGAGACCATGATTGAGAAGGGCCAATGGGGGGAATTTGGCCAGGACACCAGGGATACACCCCCTACTCTTTTCGAGAAGTGTCCTGGGATTTTTAATGACCACAGAGAGTCAGGACCTCGGAAAGATGGTGCCTTTTTACAGTACAGTGTCCCTATCACTATACTGGGGCATTGGGACCCACAGAGTCCGCGGGGTGAGTACCCCCTGCTGGCCTCCCTAATACCTCTTCCAGCAGCAACCTTATGGGTATTTTCCACTGAATGGTACTCGACTTGACAAAAGTATATGTGGATAGAACGAGGTTCCAAGCGAGCCGAACTGATACTAAATGTGACGTGAAAACCCTGCAGATCACTGATTGGTCAGAGAGAATCGTCGCTACCAGTGTCACTGGATTTGCGACATGGGAATTTCAAATTGTAAAAAGAAATGGCTGTGCGCAAAACCACGGCGTGGTCAATAAACGAGGTGCAGACGTTCCTCTCGTTAGCGACAAGTGAAATGACGCGAAAAAAAAAAAGTCTTTCAGGAAGTGTCTCAGCTGTTGGCCGCACACGGCTACCACTGGACCAACCAACGGTGCAGGGAAAAGTAAAAAAAAATACTTAAGTGACTACAGAACCATCAAGGACAAGTGGAAGTGGTTCGACCAAATGGACGCTATCTAAACTGGCGAGCAATGGGAGGGAGAGTGTTGTTGGAGTCCACGATGGATGATGGTAATTTAACTCTATAATCCGCTTGAAAGCTTCACTTTGTTTAGTTGAGCAGCTTCTGGAAGCTTCTAAAACAACCAGGTCAATTTAACTGTTACACTTGTGTCAAATCACCATGAACAACTGCTTTATGCAGCACAAAGAGCTAGTAGCTAACAGCTAGCGCTCGTGTTATTGTTTATGTTTGTGACGCGTTTAAGATGATGTCACGGCAGTAGAGGAGGCGTAACTATGACGATCATCCTATGATCCTGACCACATTGAGGCGGCACTAAACTGCAGTGGAAAAGCAAGCTCAGAAAAGTAAAGCGAGTAGAGTCGAGTCGAACCGTAACGTGCAGTGGAAAAGTGCCAATAGTTTTCCCAAGATGTCTCCCATCCAGGTACTGACCAGGATAAGCCCTGCTTAGCTTCAGTAGGCAACCAGTCTTGAGCTACAGGGTGATGAATTGGCTGCTGTAATTCAGTATTCAGTGTATTCAGACTTTTTAACTGGTAGCATAAATACTAATCATGTAATTGGCTTGTTGCTGTAGGTTGCTATGCGTGCTTTGGGCTTTGAGCCAAAGAAAGAAGAGATAAAGAAGATGATCGCTGATATTGATAAAGAAGGATCGGGTACAATCAGCTTCAACGAGTTCCTTTCTATGATGACACAGAAAATGGTGAGTCTGCATGGCAAATGATAACATAACCCTAACCAAAGGGTAATCATATAATCATGTAGCCTACTTTACCATTTATACCATTAATTAATAGCATTTGTGACCATGTTGATTAACAAAGAAAATTATTTTGACTCGTCCCTCTTTTTCTTTAAAAAATTGAAAAATCGAGGTTACAATGAGGCACCTACAATGGAAGTGAATGGGGCCAATTTTTGGAGGGTTTAAAGGCAGAAATGTGAAGCTTATAATCGTATAAAAGCACTTTCATTCTTCTGTTAAAACTTGTGCGTTATTTGAGCTGTTAAGTTGTTTAAATCATCATTTCATGGTCGTTTTGGGTTTACGCCATTATGACGTCATGACACGAAGTTGTAGAATTGGCCATATCTTTTCACAGAAAGGTAAGTCATTTTAACACACTAAAATCATGTTAACACACATATTGTTTACGTCTTGTAGCTATACTTTTGAAACGGTGAGTATTTAATGTTTACAGATTGGCCCCCATTGACTTCCATTGTAAGTGCCGCACAGGCCAGACTTGTGTAACCCAGATTTGTGCTTTTTTAAAGTAAAGGAGGGACGAGTCGAAATTAAACTATCCAGTGAACTCAAGTGTTGCATAACGTGAAGCTGTTTTTGCACTGATGCCAGACGTATCATTCATTTTTATGAATTATGCAATCTTTTGGTTTGTGTTTATCAAGATAATAAAACAAAAAGAGAAAATATTCAAATGAGATAATGTACCTTTTGATTGTAAGAGTATTTAATACACTAGTTTAGTCAATAATGGGCTTAATGGTCATTTTTATATATAAACCATTAATTTGTTGAAATTTCAGCCCAAATAACAACATCTTGATACCATTACAGTTATAAAATGACTCATATGGTGATATAAGATTTTGATCATACCGCCCACCCCTACTGCACATCTTTGTAAGTTTAGCTGCATGTGTGATTTATCTTTCACAACAGAGCGAGAAAGACTCCAAAGAAGAGATCCTGAAGGCATTCAGACTTTTCGATGACGACTGCACTGGCAAAATCTCTTTCAGAAACCTCAAGCGAGTGGCCAAAGAGCTCGGGGAAAACCTGACAGATGAAGAGTTACAGGTGTGTCTGCTTACTTCAGGTGCCAAATGTGGGGAATGCCACAGAACATGTATGTTCCCCTGTGTAAAAACATGAGTAATATATGAGTCTCGTTAGTTAGTGGGTTGTTGATTACATCCGATCAGATGTCCCATTTTATGGAGGAAGGGTTGACAACTTTTGGAAATACCGCTGTGTAACTACATGTTGTTTTAATATGATTGTGTTTCCTTTTTTGCAGGAAATGATAGACGAGGCCGATAGAGATGGTGACGGAGAGATTAATGAGCAGGAGTTTTTAAGGATAATGAAAAAGACCAGTCTATACTGAATCTTTCTCTTTCTCTCAACCTCCTTAACGGTCACTAAAGCTATTATACTGTATCTATAAACCTCTTAAAAGCCTGTTTTGTGTTGCTTTCTTTTTTAAGGGGTTGTAAAAATATTTTAACCAATGCATATTTTGTACAATTTTAAATAAATGTTTATTTGCATCTCTGTGGTCTGTCTTGACGTCTCCACAAAATTATACACAATTTACAATACTAATGTTTTAATTTAGGAAGAGTTCAGAAATCAATATTTGGTGGAATAACCCTGATTTTCAATTACAGCTTTCATGCGCCTTGGCATGCTCTCTACCAGTCTTTCACATTGCTCTTGGGTGACACACACATATCTATATACACACACACATAACACTCTAAACTCTATTGATAAAACCTGTTGTACTTCTGTAATTTAAGAGAGCATCATTAACTTCAATCTGCTTTGCCAAATCTACCTATTCTTTCCTTCCACCCCTCCAGTACATGTGCTGGCACCCATAAGAAAGAGATGATTAACCCTAGCTGGTGGATCCATGATGTTTATACTATGGAGAATTTCATATAGTATATCTTGTCTTGATGCAGATTTGCCACTCCGTAGACTAGTCAGTGCTGACTCACTGTGACTACTGCCTGTATTTCCTCCACCCACTGAAGAGCCATTAAAATAGCAATCATGTCTGTGGTGAAAACTGAGACATTATCCGATATCCTCTTTGCTATACTGACTTTAAATTGTGGTATACACTGGCGTCCAAAAGTTTGGAATAATGTACAGATTTTGCTGTTTCGGAAGGAAATTGGTACTTTAATTCACCAAAGTGGCATTCAACTGATCACAATGTGTAGTCAGGACATTACTGATGTGAAACAGCACCATCACTATTTGGAAAATGTATTTTTGATCAAATCTAGACCGCAGCATCACTCCAACACCTTATCCTCCAGAAAATCACTTGCCATTACATCAAACACAGTTGAAAGCTAGTTGGTTCATTAAATGAAGCTTAACGTTGTCTTTGGGTTTGTTTTTTTTAAACTGCCACAGGATGCAATAGACTGGTAAAAAAAAAATGGCAAAAAAGAAACAGCTTTCTGTAGAAACTCATCAGTCAATCATTGTTTTGAGGAATGAAGGCAATACAATGCTTGAAAATACCAAAAAACTGAAGATTTCATACAAAGGTGTAACTACAGTCTTCAAAGACAAAGCACAACTGTCTCTAACAAGGACAGAAAGAGATGTGGAAGACCAGATGTGCAACTAAACAAGAGGAGAAGTACATCAGAGTCTCTAGTTTGAGAAATAGACGCCTCACATGTCCTCCGCTGACAGCTTCATTGAATTCTATCCGCTCAACACCAGTTTCATGTACAACAGTAAAGAGAAGACTCAGGAGGACTTGTGGGAAGAATTGCAAAGAAAAAGCCACATTTGAAACAGAAAAACAAAAAGAAAAGGTTCGAGTGGGCAAAGAAACAGACATTGTCCATTCTCCTAAAACCTCCCAAACATGCTTTCTTGCCAGATTTTCTGAAGCAATCGGTAAATAAATTGCCGAGAAATGTCCTCGAACTACTTTGATTCTAGCGGCCCAGCCATAACGCAGGCACACTAGTCCACTCCATTCCAACATTTCTTCCATTATAATCTGTTTTCACACTTCCCCATAATGTACTATGTGCTTTAAAATCCCCACACCACCTTGTGAGTGACCACACAATTCTCCAGTGTTTTCTATTGCGTCTCTAGTTAATCTATTACATGGGTTATTGTAATTAATTAGCCTGATACTTTGTATTCCTGTCCATATCTCTACCACTATTGCCTCATAATCTTCGTTAATATCTCACACTGAAAGCAACCTCTTGCTTAACAAAAATAGCCACCCCTCCCCCATTTCCAGAATTTCTAGCCCAACTACAACTTCAAAACGCTTCTTGCATTCCACTGTAAAATGGTAAAAACCTTTACGATTCCTCACATATTGTTGCATATTTGCAATCTGCATCTTTATCTTCTCATTAATCAACTCTACTGTAACTCCTTCAACATCGAAGTGTTTTTCTATTGTTCTGATTATACTGTAATTCTTATCCTTCCAGTTTGAGCTGAACAATTTACCACTTCAGCCATAAAAGAAACAAATACCCCTGGTCTACAATCATAGAATTGCCTTGTTTTGGTATTTGTCTCTCGTCTGAATGGAATCACTCTCTGCATTTTCTCTTATTTGCATAGCATCCATTACTTTAACTAGACACTACCTCCAATGCTCTTATATTCTGAACTTTCACTGCGTCATTCCTAACCTGACACACACTATATGCTCCTCATCACAGTTTGAGCATTTTGGTTTCACCCCATGACCACATTTCCCATATTCATGTTCACCGCTACATCGTGCACATCATTGTTTCCCTATACATACAGATGCAACGTGTCTATACATTTGACACATATAACATCTGAGAGGAGGGGCAACATATTGCCTAACCACTTAACTAACAAAGCCAAGAAATACCCTTTTAGGTAGCTTGTCTTTATCAAATCTTATCATTACAGAATGACTATCCATTTGTTCATTCTTTCTTACAAATGTCAACCACCATTGCCCCAGTTATGTTTTTCTTGATTGTTTCCACAGATATGAAAGTAGGTACCCCTGAGATTACTCCGCTAATCTTCCATTGTTGAGCATGCTACCTTAAAAAAACGTACCTGCCGCATTTTGCTGTTTGCCATCTTTACAAAACAAAATAATTCAACCATCTCTTAGCACTATCGATCTTTCAACGCTTTTGTTAGTTTTAGTGGATCTAATGGTACTCACCGTTTCAGAAACAAACTTCAGCATTACGTTATACTCCTCCATTCTTCTCCTAGACTGCTGAATTTGCCTCTCACTATATGTACCCAATGCCTGGTCCAATTCGTCTTCATTTTCTGATTTTCCACAACTATCCTGGGCGGCTGTGGATCAGGTGGTAGAGCGGGTCGGCCATTAATCGCAGGGTTGGTGGTTTGATTCCCGGCCCACACGACTCCATGTGCCGAAGTGTCCTTGGGCAAGACACTGAACATCAAGTTGCTCCCAATGGCAGGCTAGCGCCTTGCATGGCAGCTCTGCCATCATTGGTGTGTGAATGGGTGAATGAGTCACAGTGTAAAGCGCTTTGAATACCGCTAAGGTTAAAAAGGCGCTATATAAGTGCAGACCATTTACCATCCATCCAATTCTTCCCTCTGTACCTCCATTATCCCCAACAATCAATTTACTTTCCATATCTTGTTTGCCTTCCATCAAGGCTCCAGTCCTACACCAGTGTTGCCTTACTGCCTCCACAGCAACAAGTCCAAACCTCATTAAATAAGATTTGGTTCACATGATCACCTAATCAGTACCTGATTAAGTAGAATGAGGTGTGCTTGGGTTGGTATTCAACAGATACTGGAATGGCTGCCTAACATGTTGAGATGCTGATTTAAGAAAAATTTGGGGTGGTCTCGTAATTTTGTCCAGAGCTGTATATATATATATATATATATATATATATATATATATATATATATATCTCATCACTGATCCACCACCAAATTTCATAGTGGGTGCAAGACACTGTTACTTGAAGGTCTTTCCAGACGACCAGGTAGAGGATCGGTGATGATCTGAGGGTGCTTCAACAAGGCTGGAATCAGGCAGATTCGTCTTTGTGTAGGTGTGAAGCCACGTACAAGGATATCCTGGAATAACACTGCTTCCTTCTGCTCTGACAATGTTCCCCAACTCTGAGGATTGGTTTTTCCAGCAGGACAATGCTCCATGCCCACAGCCAGGTCAATCAAGGTGTGGATGGAGGACCACCGGATCAAGACACTGTCATGGCCAGCCCAATCTCCAGACCTGAACCCCATTGAAAACATTTTCATTTTATTCATTCAAAACCTCTAGAATGTGATCAAGAGGAAGATGGATGGCCACACGCCATCAAACAAAGCCAAGTTGCTTGACGTTTTGCAGCAGGAGTGGCATAAAGTCACGCAAGAGCAATGAGAGAGACTGGTAGAGAGCATGCCGAGACGCATGCAAGCTGATGGAAAATCAGGGTTATTCCACCAAATATTGATTTCTGAACTCTTTCTAAGTTAAAACATTAGTATTTCCTGTGGTATCTGGCACCAAGATACCACAGGAAATACCACTGCTCTTTCCCACCTGGAAAAAAGGAACACATATGTGAGAATGCTGTTTGTAGACTACAGCTCAGCATTCAACACCATAATGCCCTCCAAGCTTGATGTGAAACTCCGGGCTCTGGGCTTAAACAGTTCGCTGTGCAGCTGGATCCTGGATTTCCTGTCAGGCAGACGTCAGGTGGTTAGAATGGGCAGCAACATCTCCTCATCACTGACCCTCAACACTGGAGCCCCGCAGGGCTGTGTTCTCAGCCCACTCCTGTATTCCCTGTACACACATGACTGTGTGGCGACAAATTGCTCCAATGCCATCATTAAGTTTGCTGACGATACGACGGTTGTAGGTCTGATCACTGACAATGATGAAACAGCCTACAGAGAGGAGGTGCACACTCTGACACGCTGGTGTCAGGAGCACAACCTCTCCCTCAACGTCAGTAAAACCAAGGAGCTTGTGGTGGACTTCAGGAAGAAAGACAGAGAACACAGCCCCATCACCATTAATGGAGCACCGGTGGAGAGAGTCAGCAGCTTCAAGTTCCTCGGTGTCCACATTACTGAGGAACTCACATGGTCCGTCCACACTGAGGCCGTTGTGAAGAAGGCTCACCAGCGCCTCTTCTTCCTGAGACGGCTGAGGAAGTTCGGAATGAACCATCACATCCTCACACGGTTCTACACCAGTACTGTAGAGAGCATCTTGACTGGCTGCATCACCGCCTGGTACGGCAATAGCACCGCCCACAACCGCAAAGACCTGCAAAGGGGGGTGCGAACGGCCAGAAACATCATCGGAGGTGAGCTTCCCTTCCTCCAGGATATATATAACAGACGGTGTGTGAATAAAGCTCAGAGGATCATCAGAGACTCCAGCCACCCGAGTCATGGGCTGCTCTCACTGCTTCCATCAGGCAGGCGGTATCGCAGCATCAGGACCCGCACCACCCGACTACATGACAGCTTCTTCCCACAAGCAATAAGACTTTTGAACACATGATCTCTCACGATCTACAATCAGCACTGCACTTTATTAATCATCACTCTGTCAATATATTCTCCCAATTCAATTAGTGTTTATATATATTTATACCCGTATCTAGTGTGTGTGTATTCTACATTGTGTGTATTGTGTACATTTGTTATGTAAATTGTTGTGTAAGTATGTGTACATTTGTTATGTAAATTGTTTTGTGTAAGTATGTTGTTTATTGTAAAGTGGTTTATGTCTCGTCACTGTCATTACTGCAATGTTGCTCGGAACTGCACACAAGAATTTCACCTACTGTTGCACTCGTGTACACAGTAGTGTGACAATAAAGTGATTTGATTTGATTTGACCAAGAAGTTAGCAGTCCTGTAAGTTGCAAGGTTGGGCCTCCATGGATCGGACTTGTTGGTCCAGCACATCCCAGAGATGCTCATTCAGATTAAGATCTGGGGTATTTGGAGGCCAAATCAACACCTTGAACACTTCATCATGTTCCTCAAACCATTCCTGAACAATTTTGGCAGTGTGGCAGAGCACATTATCCTGCTGAATGAGGCCACTGCCATCAGGGAATACCATTGCCATGAAGGGCTGTACGTGGTCTGCAACAATCTTTAGGTAAGTGGTACGTGTCAAAGTAACATCCACATGAATGCCAGGACCCAAGGTTTCCCAGCAGAACATTGCCCAGAGTGTCAAACTGCCTCCCCCGCCCTGCCATCTTCACATAAACGACGCACACACACCCGGCTGTCCACGTGATCTAAAAGAAAATGTGATTAATCAGACCAGGCCACCTTCTTCCATTGCTGTTCTGATGCTCGCGTGCTCATTGTAGGCACTTTCGGTAGTGGACAGGGGTCAGCATGGGCACTCTGAATGGTTTGCGGCCACGTAGCCCCACACGCAGCAAGCAGCGATGCACTGTGTGCTCTGACACCTTTCTATCAGTCACGCTTCTGTGGGATCAGACGAAACGGGCTGTCCTTCCCACGTGCATCAATAAGCCTTGGGCACCCATGACCCTGTCACCGGTTCACCGTTTGTCCTTCCTTAGAGCACTTTTGGTAGGTAACATCCACTGCATACCAGAAACACCCCACAAGACCTGCAGTTTTGGAGATGCTCTGACCCAGTCGTCTAGCCGCCACAATTTCACCCTCGTCAAAGTCGCTCAGATCCTTACGCTTCCCATTTTTCCTGCTTCCAACACATGAAATTAAAGAACTGACTGTTCACTTGCCGCCTAATATATCCCGCCCCTTGACAGGAGCCATTGTAACGAGGTAATCAATGTTATTCACTTCACCCGTCAGTGGTTTTAATGTTGTGGTAAATACATTGTTGAAAAATTATATAAATGATTATAACATACTGATGGGAAAATGTATGCATCACAATGAAAGTAACTAGAAAATACATAAAATAGTAATATATATATATATATATATATATATATACAGTGGACCTAAAACACATTTGGCCATTTAAGCTGCACTTAAAAATGTCATTTGGACAGTTTGTGGTTGTCAAATCAAATGTTAGTGGTCCATAGTTAATGTGTTGAATACACAGTGTGGTATTTAGTTAATGTCACTGCTTTGTCATCTTTTAACCCATAGAGGGCAACTCTAAACAAGTTACTCAAATCTGAAAATGACAGCTCACTTAAAATAGCCCTATATTACTCTACATACAGTATATAACTCTATAACTCCCATGAGTCATCCTGAGATCACAATTCTTTTGATAAGTTGCTTTTAAAACAGCTTAAATGTACCATATTTCAAGCTAGCAACACCTTCAGCTTTTCCATTCGTTTTTAAAGATTGAATGCATGACTCAACAAACATTTAGGACCCAAACATGCACATTTATTAAAACTGGAAAGAGTCGTCTCAGAGGTTTGAAGAAGTGTTGATATTTGATGAAATATGTGATGCTGAAACGTCTCTTAACACAGTCAAATGTATTGTCATTCTTGTTCACGTTGAAACGCATTTCTAAGTATAATTATTCTTATAACTGTGCATGAGATGAAACTGAAATGTAGTTTCTCCAGATAAACGATGTGAAATGTAACAAGGGGAGTTTTGCCATTGTTAAACGCCTTTTAACATGGGCAAAATCTGAACTTTATATCTTTATTGTAAAATACAGGATTGACAATCTGTCATGAGGTGTTTTAATAATGACCGTAGGCTGCAGTCCTTAAGTATCATAACGTTTATCTTGACATCACAGTGATATTTAATATTTAAGCACAGCTTTTACAGTAAAGCTTCTTCAACTTTGGTCTCTTTTAGCACTGTCTAGGAAGTCTCGTTCAAAAAACATTTTACTCTCTCAATAATATTTTTAATTTTAAAATCCTGTATTGTGCTTAATAGAATTCAGTGCTGGAAATGATGTGCATGGAAATTACATTTTTAAAGTTTTTCAAATAAAACGTCAGGCTATTTTTGCCTTGCCAAGGCTAATTTTATAGCTAACATCTGATGTATTCTAAATACACACAATTAAACACTTTTTTGTGTTTGGTGTGGTAGAAATGAGGTCACGACTGTGCAACAGTCGTCATTTTTGAAAAGTTGATAGAAAATATAGAGTGAAAAAAAAACAGAAACCATTTCAATATTTATTGGGTGAAAATGTTTAGATAATCATCGATTGAAACATGTAATAATCTGTATTTTTTATAATTGATGTTCATAGTTTAATGTTGAAAGTCTTGGTCTGTGGCAAGTCTAGAACAGTCAAATATAGACATAAAAGACATTTGAAAAGTACCAAATATACACAATGGAGGCCTGTGAAAAGAGACCCTCAAATAACAAAAATAAAGTTCAAATCTGTTTGTTTAAACTAAATAGTTAAAGTGCACCCATATATAGAAACAAAAATGCACCCATTGTCATGTATATGTCTGCAATTGTTTCACTTTTATGGGTCCATTTTTTGTTATTATTATTGTCCTCAACTCCTCACAAATATAGTTAAACCTAAAGTTCATATTTAGGCCAAATAATACCTTAATTAAAATATAAAACTGTCTAAAAGTTTCGGTAAGGGTGAAAGTTAGGATTAGGGTGTAGAACATATAGTTTTCTTATTTTTAGAAAGCTTGTACAAAACGCACCATTGTGATGTTGGAGATGACCAGAAAAACATATTCAGAATTTGAATCCAATGCATTCTGAATGGTTTCTAGGGTGTTGATTTGTTGTTCTGAATGGTTTCTAGGGTGTTGATTTGTTGTTCTGAATGGTTTCTAGGGTGTTGTTTTGGTGTTCTGAATGGTTTCTAGGGTGTTGTTTTGTTGTTCTGAATGTGTTCTAGGGTGTTTTGGTGTTCTGAATGGTTTCTAGGGTGTTGTTTTGGTGTTCTGAATGTGTTCTAGGGTGTTTTGGTGTTCTGAATGGTTTCTAGGGTGTTGTTTTGGTGTTCTGAATGGTTTCTAGGGTGTTGTTTTTGGTGTTCTGAATGTGTTCTAGGGTGTTTTGGTGTTCTGAATGGTTTCTAGGGTGTTGTTTTGGTGTTCTGAATGGTTTCTAGGGTGTTGTTTTTGGTGTTCTGAATGTGTTCTAGGGTGTTTTGGTGTTCTGAATGGTTTCTAGGGTGTTGTTTTGGTGTTCTGAATGGTTTCTAGGGTGCTGTTTTGGTGTTCTGAATGGTTTCTAGGGTGTTGTTTTGGTGTTCTGAATGTGTTCTAGGGTGCTGTTTTGGTGTTCTGAATGTGTCCTAGGGTGCTGTTTTGTTGTTCTGAATGGTTTCTAGGGTGTTGTTTTGGTGTTCTGAATGGTTTCTAGGGTGTTGTTTTGGTGTTCTGAATGGTTTCTAGGGTGTTGTTTTGGGGTTCCGAATGGTTTCTAGGGTGTTGTTTTGTTGTTCTGTATGGTTTCTAGGGTGTTGTTTTGTTGTTCTGAATGTGTTCTAGGGTGTTTTGGTGTTCTGAATGGTTTCTAGGGTGTTGTTTTGGTGTTCTGAATGGTTTCTAGGGTGTTGTTTTGGTGTTCTGAATGGTTTCTAGGGTGTTGTTTTGTTGTTCTGAATGTGTCCTAGGGTGTTGTTTTGGTGTTCTGAATGTGTTCTAGGGTGTTTTGGTGTTCTGGATGGTTTCTAGGGTGTTGTTTTGGTGTTCTGAATGGTTTCTAGGGTGCTGTTTTGGTGTTCTGAATGGTTTCTAGGGTGTTATTTTGGTGTTCTGAATGGTTTCTAGGGTGTTGTTTTGTTGTTCTGAATGTGTTCTAGGGTGCTGTTTTGGTGTTCTGAATGGTTTCTAGGGTGTTGTTTTGGTGTTCTGAATGGTTTCTAGGGTGTTGTTTTGGTGTTCTGAATGGTTTCTAGGGTGTTGTTTTGGTGTTCTGAATGGTTTCTAGGGTGTTGTTTTGTTGTTCTGAATGTGTCCTAGGGTGTTGTTTTGGTGTTCTGAATGTGTTCTAGGGTGTTTTGGTGTTCTGGATGGTTTCTAGGGTGTTGTTTTGGTGTTCTGAATGTGTTCTAGGGTGTTTTGGTGTTCTGGGTGGTTTCTAGGGGGTTGTTTTGTTGTTCTGAATGTGTTCTAGGGTGTTTTGGTGTTCTGGATGGTTTCTAGGGTGTTGTTTTTGGTGTTCTGAATGTGTTCTAGGGTGCTGTTTTGTTGTTCTGAATAGTTTCTTGGGTGTTGTTTTGGTGTTCTGAATGGTTTCTAGGGTGTTGTTTTGGGGTTCCGAATGGTTTCTAGGGTGTTGTTTTGGTGTTCCGAATGGTTTCTAGGGTGCTGTTTTGTTGTTCAGAATGTGTTCTAGGGTGTTGTTTTGTTGTTCTGAATGGTTTCTAGGGTGTTGTTTTGTTGTTCTGAATGGTTTCTAGGGTGTTGTTTTGTTGTTCTGAATGGTTTCTAGGGTGTTGTTTTTGGTGTTCTGAATGGTTTCTAGGGTGCTGTTTTGTTGTTCTGAATGTGTTCTAGGGTGTTGCTTTGGTGTTCTGGATGGTTTCTAGGGTGTTGTTTTGGTGTTCTGGATGGTTTCTAGGGTGTTGCTTGCTAGGTGTTCACTTACTGACCTGAGAGGGCTCAAAAGACCCCATCCCCGTTTATAATGTTTATTATGATCTGGTCCCTCGATTTTTGTGGCCCATTTGTATTATAAATCTATGGGATTTTTTTCATCTGTCAGGCGAAAGTCGTCCACCATTTACCATCATGCCCA
This sequence comes from Moxostoma hubbsi, assembly GCA_032164185.1. NCBI lineage: Eukaryota > Metazoa > Chordata > Actinopteri > Cypriniformes > Catostomidae > Moxostoma > Moxostoma hubbsi. Next base: position 402,312 of record JAVLUX010000025.1, read on the forward strand.
AAGCAAAAACAGTGCAGGGCAATTTCCATGCTCAAAGTTAATACCTTAGGTCAGAGGTTTTGCAAACTCCCTAACAACATTGATGCTTGCCTTAGCAAAGACATTTAGCTTCCTTTTAATATAAAAATACAAAAAGTTTTCTTATTTCTGGTTCTGCATTTGTCTACAGTAATTGTAAAGCAGTCTGAGGTACGTCTATTTCGATAGCTAGGCAAACGAGTGTTGACTACTGGCAAACGGCATGTGAGAGCAGAAAGATTCGAGACCATCATGCCAGCATTATGACTCAGCCACTCTGAGAGAAATGAATGAGACGTTAATGAAATGACTGAACGCAAACCCTGATGACTAAGGCGTCAGTAAAAGTGATTTTGCTCTTGATGTCTAAAAGTGAAGCCGCAAAGACACATTGCACAACCCGACCTATAAATATAGGCCAGAGAAACTTTAGCGAGATATAACGCTTCTCTCCACTAATATAACATTTTCCAGAATCAAAAATAATTACAAGTGCAACCTGCGGACTGATACCTGCGTTATAAACAGGATTTAAGTCACTGTTATTTTTCCGAGCTCTCTGCGAACCACAGAGGCGTTAGCGGATCGGCTAGCATTGAGGTGAAAGTTTGTTTACAACTTTCAGACACAAAAAATCCTCAATGGAAAGTAGGAAATGGTAAAACTATGTGCGTCAAGGTGTCAAAATTTAATTGCTGCCCCCGTGTCTGATTGCTCGTCTGATAAGTGTTTGATAACAAGTCTGAATATCCAGCGGCTCACCCCCTATATTTTACAGAAAACAATCATTTTTTTAACAAATAATCCACTTTAGCAGCTTTGACAGCTTTAAAGTTTTATCTTCATGGTTTATCTTCAACTGCACCAGACTACTGTAGTTTCTCTGAAATCAAAACTGTAAGGTTGTCATAAGAAAACATTATTTTCCAAAAAATTGTGGAACAAATCTTGTTTTTTTGTTATTGTCACAGAACATCTGTTATTGTCTGCTGTGCACTTTAACTTGAGACGCTTGATGACGAATCATCAAAACATTCATCAAATCCATCATTCATACACTTACGAAAATGTCCCATGCTACTATGATGTTTTTAGCCCACAGTGCAATGGTAGAATGAATCATGGTTTTTGGACTTTTACCATAATAATACATTATATTTCGACACACCTTGCAGTACAAATACCATGCTATATAAATACGGTGGTACCATGGTATTACCATGATATTTTGGGACATGAGTAGTACCATATAAATACCATGCTATATAAATATGGTTCAAAAATCTTGTGATGGTACCATGGTAAATTTAAGGCATCAAATGGTAACACCAGCACTGAAAAAAATGGCTGGTTAGAGTCACTTAATTTTTATTAATAGTTTTTGTAAGTAAATCTTAATGGTACAAAACAAGATCAATCAAATTGATCTTGTTTTAAGGATTTTTAGATATTTTTACAGGAAAACAATACAAAAATTATTATCAAGAATACAATTTTTGCCTTAATATCAAAGATCTTACTAGAAAAAAAAAAAATAAATTAAAAAAAAAAAATATATATATATATATGTATGATCTAACATGGATTTGTCTTAAAAAAAAAATATGTAAAATTACCAGAAATAGCATTTTAGCTTAGCATAAATCTAAATGTTCACATTAGAATTTACGCAAGGTTTATTTCTATTTCTTCTGCTCTAAACTTCAATCTTACTTCTCTGTCTGCTCGTATGAATGTCACACATCATTAGAAAGTGTTTCACCGCTGTTCAAATGCACTTTGGATCATTTATATGTATAAATGTTTTCCATCTGAAAAGGACTAAATATTAAATGAAACAAATGACAATGAAATGCTAAGTAATCTCTTCAGTAATCTAGATACTTTTTGAATGTAACTGTATTCTAATTACAATGATTTAAACTGTAACTGTAGCAGAATACAGTTACTTATATTTTGTATTTAAATGTGTATTCCATTACATGTGTTCCGTTACATGTATTCCGTTACATGTATTCCGTTACTCCCCAAAACTGCATGTATGACAATATTGATTAAATTGAGTACATTTAATTTAAACTTAATTTGAGTAAACTCAGTAACTTTTACTTACAAATAAGATATGCATGGATAAATAAGATATGCATGGATAAATAAGATATGCATGGATCTTAAACTTAAACATTTAAATTAAACATTTTATTAGAACATATCACATTTTGAATTTTCCTTACAAACATGTTTAATCATGTACTACATGACATATGGATCTTTGTGCATGCTATGTAGTCTATGAGACAACATCACCCTGCATTACTGACTGCATTTCTGCACACAGACCTCAACACACCCTGCTGATGACATCAACAGATAATGTTTCTGATCATATGTAAACTTCAGACTGCACAAAACAAGAAGTTACTAAACATGACTTGATCAATAAAAACTGTAAATTAACTTGCAAACAGTAAAACCATGCAAGCTCATTAATTATTCAAGCACAGTGCATGCTGGGAACTCCAGCTTCCAAAAGTACAACATACTTATTTACATTTCAAGTAAAATTGACTTAAATTAGCAAATAAATATAACAAGGTTTTCCCACTTTAGGAGTAATACATTATGATACATTGTAAAAAATGAATCAGAAATAACACTTATAAGCTCGACT
>JAVLUX010000025.1:410000-482500 GCA_032164185.1 Moxostoma hubbsi
AAACTACAAATGTTGTTTTTATGCTGTTTAATGCGATACTTAACCTGTTATTTATGCCTTAATAATTAAACGTATACTTGAATAGATCTTGTGTTTCTGTCAAATGCCCTGTCATTTTTTGTCAACATGTGCTTGAACAATGAAAAAAAGGCCAAGCATTTGGGTTTACCCCATACAGATATGGACAGTTTTGTTGAGAAATTCAAAGAAGGGATTGCATAAGTTTACAAAACTCTATAGCATTTACTTTATTTAGTAAATGCAGCACATTTAGTATATTTTGCTATACTTTCGCAAGAGTCTTAAAGGGACAGTCCACCAAAAAATAAAAACTGTACATATCATCAATTACGAAACCCCCTATCGTTCCAAACCTGTCTGACGTTCTTTCCTCTGTGGAACACAATCGGATATGTTTAGCAGAATGTAAAGTCTCAAGTCACCATTCAAAGTAATTGATGCTATCGTACTGCCAATCATTATTTGAGTTCATTTTGGCATCTAATTCTTCAAAGTGAAAAGTAGGACACAAGGACACATTCCATAACAAAACACAAACACACAGTGACTCTATTCCCAGCGTACATACACCCAGATCGGCCGTCCCCCACCCACATCACCCTGTACTCTTACCGTAATATCTGCAACATCGGCATGCCTGTCTCTCTCAGTCTGAATAAGCCGGAAGACTGATTCACCTGTGTCCTCACACATGCCCCCAATATGAGCCGCTTCAGTCTGTTGTTGACTTCAGCTGGAGTTACAGTGGATGCAGAATCGGAGGTTGTTGTGTCTGCATGTCTGATGATGATGATGATGCTCTGAGAGAAAGTGAAAAAGAGAAAATTCACAGTCAACTCTCAACCTCCAGTGCAAAGCAACTCTCGATGCACAGCGAGTCTTCACGCTCATGTACAGAAAGAGGCCCACGTAGAGAAAATAAAATCACAATATGGCTCACGAGATGAACAAACGCCAAAGTATTAAGAATATGACCTGAAATACTCACACACTTACCTAAAAACAGGTTCGGCAGGCCTTGCACTACTTCTCAATGTACTTTTTTATTTATTTTATTATTCACGTTGTGAAATTGCTTTTGAGATGAATGTTTTCACGAATGCATTTATTTTAGTTTATTTTTTTACAACTGGTGAGTTTTAAAACTACGTTTATAGAGCAAGAAAATTATTATACATTTTGTTTTTTACAAGGTCTGAAGAAAGTAAAATTGCTGCTTGCCCATGGCAAACTTACCGCCATGATGATAGGTTGTTGTGGGTGGTTGCCAAGGCATCGCTATGCGGTCGCTAGAGTGTTGCTGTGTGGTTGGTAACATGCCCAAGTCAAAAGTGCCCCAAATCTGTAGGATATTCTGGATATAATATGTGATACGATGATCCCTACAAATGGCTTGAAGTCAATAAAAAAAATATTTATATCACAAATATTTTTGCCTATTTTTAAGATTTACACATTCAATTTCCTAACGAATAATAGATATATTAAAGTTTTGTTCATTCAGTTTTGTAAAAGATTACTCAATTAAAAAGTTGGCTGAAATGTTTTACAGAGTGCACTTACATTCTCGTCAATGGGTTACTGTCCTTTTAAGCGGGGTTGTTGACGTTCAGCTGACGAGACGGAGATATTTTTAAGCCTTTCCAAAGAAATTCCGAATACAAGTAACTGCAGAAAGAATGAGTTATGCAATTAAATGTTATCTAGGACATTATACAGTGCATGCTATTGAAGAGACTTCATATTCCTCAAAGCCCCGTTTCATTCCCGTCAAACATCAAATATGGCACCACTCTGAATTGTGACGCAGCAGGCAAAGAATGAGGATCTAAATGCAGCTTTATTAAAAAGGACAAAAAACACGGAATAAAGAAATAAAAGGGAACCTAGCACAGAGCATAACAAAACATGCAGTCCAAGGGAGCACAAAGGGCAACAGAGTAGTGGAACATGGCAAGGTTAGGGAGCAGATCAGGCGGATGGACTGGAGACCAAGGAGACCAGAGCTGACCAGGCGGATGGCCAGGATCAAGAGGCAAGGGAGGTGGACAGGGAGTGGATTAGGAAGCCTAGGAGGCGGCCATAGGACAGTGACCAGGTCAGGGGGCCTGGGAGGAAGCCACAGGACAGGGACTGGGTCAGGAGGCCTGGGAGGCGGCAACAAGACGGGGACTGGGTCAGGAGGTCTGGGAGGCGGCCATAGGACGGGGACTGGGTCAGGAGGCCTGGGAGGCGGCCACAAGACGGGGACTGGGTCAGGAGGCCTGGGAGGCGGCCACAAGACGGGGACTGGGTCAGGAGGCCTGGGAGGCGGCCACAGGATGGGGACTGGGTCAGGGGGGCCTGGGAGGAGGTCACAGGACAGGGACTGGGTCAGGAGGCCTGGGAGGAGGTCACAGGATGGGGACTGGGTCAGGAGGCCTGGGAGACGGCCACAAGACGGGGACTGGGTCAGGAGGCCTGGGAGGCGGCCACAGGATGGGGACTGGGTCAGGGGGGCCTGGGAGGAGGTCACAGGACAGGGACTGGGTCAGGGGGGCCTGGGAGGAGGTCACAGGACAGGTACTGGGTCAGGAGGCCTGGGAGACAGCCACAAGACGGGGACTGGGTCAGGAGGCCTGGGAGGTGGCCACAAGACGGGGACTGGGTCAGGAGGCCTGGGAGGCGGCCACAAGACGGGGACTGGGTCAGGAGGCCTGGGAGGCGGCCACAAGACAGGGACTGGGTCAGGAGGCCTGGGAGGCCGCCACAAGACGGGGACTGGGTCAGGAGGCCTGGGAGGTGGCCACAAGACGGGGACTGGGTCAGGAGGCCTGGGAGGTGGCCACAAGACGGGGACTGGGTCAGGAGGCCTGGGAGGTGGCCACAAGACGGGGACTGGGTCAGGAGGCCTGGGAGGCGGCCACAAGACGGGGACTGGGTCAGGAGGCCTGGGAGGCGGCCACAAGACGGGGACTGCCTGTTTGCTCCTTGTGCCCCCCCGAGCCTCAAGTTTTCCATTTCACTCCGTGGGCTATTTGTTTTTTTTTGTTTTGTTTTTTTTTTGAGCGTCTGTAATCAGCTCCTTAAAGCGGGGGCCCTGACACATTCCCTGTTGTCTTCTGTTTTTGTGCTTTTAAGTTTAATAAAGCTGCACTTAGATCCTCATTCTTTGCCTGCTGCATCACATGAATAAGGTCAATGGAGCGTCGCTACACTCTTCGGCCCAGTTCAATTCTGCTGTGCCCTTGTAAAATATTACTGATAAATCCTTGAGATTATTGTACTGACCTGAAAAACATTTCCCCAATCATGTCGTATGTGCTCCGCATTTCAGTCAGCTGTTTTGTATAAGAATAAGCAACAGATGAATCACTCTTGCGAGTCGGTACTCATTTCACAACATCTCATTCGGACAGCTCACACTGAATTGTTAAACAGTACCAGTGTTGTATTACCAGTTGTGTTCCCCATTGGAATCTGTTTCCCCCTAGCCCCAAATGGGGTATGGAGTTATAGCTATGGTTATATTTAGGGTAGGTAGGGTAGTGTAAGTTAGGGTTAGGGTAGGTAGGGTACGGTAGGGTAGGTAGAGTACAGTAGGGTAGGGAAGGGTTAGGGTAGGTAGGGTACGGTAGGGTAGGGAAGGGTTAGGATAGGTAGGGTACAGTAGGGTAGGGAAAGGTTAGGGTAAGTAGGTACGGTAGGGTAGGGAAGGGTTAGGATAGGTAGGGTACAGTAGGGTAGGGAAGGGTTAGGATAGGTAGGGTACACTAGGGTAGGGAAAGGTTAGGGTAGGTAGGGTATGGTAGGGTAGGGAAAGGTTAAGGTAGGTAGGGTAGTGTAGGTTAGGGTTAGGGTAGGTAGGGTACGGTAGGGTAGGGAAGGGTTAGGATAGGTAGGGTAGTGTAGGTTAGGGTTAGGGTAGGTAGGGTACGGTAGGGTAGGGAAGGGTTAGGATAGGTAGGGTACAGTAGGGTAGGGAAAGGTTAGGGTAGGTAGGGTAGTGTAGGTTAGGGTTAGGGTAGGTAGGGTACGGTAGGGTAGGGAAGGGTTAGGATAGGTAGGGTAGTGTAGGTTAGGGTTAGGGTAGGTAGGGTACGGTAGGGTAGGGAAGGGTTAGGATAGGTAGGGTACAGTAGGGTAGGGAAAGGTTAGGGTAGGTAGGGTAGTGTAGGTTAGGGTTAGGGTAGGTAGGGTACGGTAGGGTAGGGAAAGGATAGGGTAGGTAGGGTAGTGTAGGTTAGGGTTAGGGTAGGTAGGGTAGGGAAGGGTTAGGATAGGTAGGGTACAGTAGGGTAGGGAAAGGTTAGGGTAGGTAGGGTAGTGTAGGTTAGGGTTAGGGTAGGTAGGGTACAGTAGGGTAGGGAAAGGTTAGGGTAGGTAGGGTATGGTAGGGTAGGGAAAGGTTAGGGTAGGTAGGGTACGGTAGGGTAGGGAAGGGTTAGGCTTATGTTTGTGCATGGGGGAACGCATTCTGACATTGGCGAATGCTCCCATCAGATAATGTTCCCCACATACAGATCTGCTGGGGGGAAACAGATTTCGACACAACACCGAGATATTTCTTAGAGCTAAAAGGGTGCATGATGGACTTTTTGGACATGTATATTGAAGTATCACTATTTTCAGTTTTACTCAATACTCCTATGTTCCTATTACTCAAAAAATTCATGTAACCAAGGGAACTTAAATTAACTGAGTTGATTCAACTAAAAAATCTGTCTTGTCAGCTTTATTTAATCCATGTGCATTGGGACAACATGAATATTTATATATATATATATATATATATATATATATATATATATATATATATACATATACTATTTCTAGTTATTAGGACTTGACAGTGAGAGTAAATGTTAAATTAAGGGTTATTTGATGTGCTTTTGTGCAAGATCAAAATAAAAGAGGAGGCTTGATGGGGTTTCATGTTTTGTTATGTTGAGATGTTGAATAATTTCTGTTTGCTGTACTTTTGGGGGTTACCATTATGGTGAAGAGTGGAGTTTGAGCTTAGGTTGAGGACCGATACTTTAGATTATTTTATGCATTGTTTTATCCTGTAAGCAGTTGCTGTTCTAACCATAGCAGAGTGATTTAGTTGCACTCAGTAGCGCTTCCTACCAGCATGAGTTTATTATGCTAACATTTCCTGTCCTAGCTAGAATACCACTAAAAGAGTTTCATTTGAGTTATTTTGAAATGTTACATTTTGTTGTGTTTAAATTATTATTCGGTTCTATTATTCAACTAATGGCAATTTTAATGTAAGAAAACTAATTTCAAAGATATGGAACCACTGAATCAAGTCAACCAAGGAGTTGTGTGTCTCTGTATGTGTGTGTGTGTGTGTGTATGTATGTGTGTGTGTATGTATGTAAGTATTTGTATGTGTGTGTGAGTGTGTGTGTGCATGTATGTGTGTGTGTGTGTGTGTGTGTGTGTGTGTATGTATGTGTGTGTGTATGTATGTAAGTATTTGTATGTGTGTGTGAGTGTGTGTGTGCATGTATGTGTGTGTGTGTGTGTGTGTGTGTGTGTGCATGTATGTGTGTGTGTGTGTGTGTGTGTGTGTGTATGTATGTATGTATGTGTGTGTGTAAATGCCATTGTACGTGAATACCGTATTTATTTACCTTGAAAGGTAATTTTGAGAAACTGAAGTGCTGTGTGATGTGAACAAGGCTTTTAGAAATAGTTTGTAGCCTATAAAAATACATTCTACTACCCAATATCCACAAAAAACATAAAAATGCTGTTCCCAAAGTCACTAGAATTGTCTATTGAAAATAAAACTCTTTTTATTTCTATTAAAAGGCAAGCGTTTGTTTTCCGCAAACATAACAAATAATCCCATTCAGCAGTTAAACATGATATAATATGGACCAGATCAGTTCAAATATGATATGGAAATACACAAAACAACTATTTAAATGTACACCAAGTATTGATCTGTTGAGCATTGTGAATGAAGTATTGTAATGAAGTATTGATGATAATTCTTAAAGTTGTTATCAATTATTCTATAATTGAATTACATCTGAGCACAGATTGAGACGTTGTTGAGATCACTTCTGAAACTCGTGTGAGATTACTGTTTTTTACACATAATTGAGATATTAAAGTGAGTGCTGTTATTTGTCTTCCCTGTTGAATTTTGAAAGCCTTACATGATCACTTCTGGTAGTATGAGAAAATCTGCAGTGTGGTATAAACATGACAATGAATCAAACTATTATAGAAGTAGATCTGGCACTACTTTACCCACTCAAAAGGTGCATAGAAACAACAGGAATGGCGCAGAGAAATCCAGCAACACTTGCAGTGATAAACCAACACGTTTTGGCATGTAGGCCTTCATCAGGGCTGAGATAAAGATACAAGACATGCACATTTAAAGCAACTCTGACCACTGAAAGTACACTTGAACAACCAATCATATCGGGCTTTGGAAATGAATCCCAACTCATTTTTAGGACGTGCACCGCCTCAATCAGTCAGACACTCAATTAATCAGTGTCAGAACGGTGTTTCAAATAGACCACAATTCACTTGCACACCTCACAAATGACAATATATATATTTATATTGTCATTTGTGACAAGCTTCTTACATGGACATTGAATAATGTACATCACGTTTTTTGTTTTGCATGTTATAAAACTTTTTATGTCTATACAATTGTCATTTATAGGATGATTGAACATTTGTACATTTTTGGTAAACTGACAGTTAGTACAATTGCCACATTTAAAGACACCTGTTGGAATTTGAACTCTAAGAGGCTTTAGCGACTTTATTTTTACCCTACAAAAGGGTAAACAGTGGTATATTTTTGAAAAGTAATATCACTCTGAAGCAGTGGTGGTTTTAGGCATGGGTGACACATGCAGCCCCCTGGAGGTGGCATCTTGTATTTTTACCCTACAAAAGGGTAAACAGTGGTATATTTTTGAACATGTCCTTCAAAGTACTATCACTCTGAAGCAGTGGTGGTTTAAGACATGGGTGACATGTGCAGCCCCCCAGAGGTGACATCTTGTATTTTTACCCTACAAAAGGGTAAACAGTGGTATATTTTTGAAAAGTACTATCACTCTGAAGCAGTGGTGGTTTTAGGCATGGGCGACATGTGCTGCCCCCCAGAGGTGACATCTTGTATTTTTACCCTACAAAAGGGTAAACAGTGGTATATTTTTGAAAGTGTCCTTCAAAATAATATCACTCTGAAGCAGTGGTGGTTTAAGACATGGGTGACATGTGCAGCCCCCTGGAGGCGGCATCTTGCTGGGGGCAACATCCCTTTGGGAGCATCATACAAGCTAGAATTGCTACTGCTTTAAAGGACATACCAGTGTTTTTGTATCACATCTCTAATATTAATAGTTTTTGGAGTAGAATTAATACAAATAAATCAGGTCTGTTTTGGGCCTAGATTTTTTTTTAGGGGCCATAAACATTTCCCGACTTTTTTATTCAGTTTTTTTAACTGCATTATTTAAGCAATCTTCGTTCTTTAAATTTAGATAAAACTTTTTTTCTTTCTCACAGATTCTCTTCAGTCTAGTTAATTGGCTGGGATGGGATGAAAACTATCCGCATGCAAAAGTGTATTCCTATCTGTAGGTTAATGGTCTGCACTTATATAGCGCCTTTTTAACCTTAGCGGTATTCAAAGCGCTTTACATTGCGTCTCATTCACCCATTCACATACCAATGAGGTCAGAGCTGCCATGCAAGGCACTAGCCTGCCATTGGGAGCAACTTGGGGTTCAGTGTCTTGCCCAAGGACACTTCGGCATGTGGAGTCATGTGGGCCGGGAATCAAACCACCAAGCCTTAGTGGACAACCCGCTCTACCACCTGACCCACAGCCACCCCTAGGTTTATTATATAATGAAGAGGTTAGTGCTACATCCTTTCTTTTAACATGTATATCCAGAAAATGTATTGCATCAATGGTGGTAGAGCGGGTCGGCCATTAATCGCAGGATTGGTGGTTTGATTCCCGGCCCACATGACTCCACATGCCGAAGTGTCCTTGGGCAAGACACTGAACCCCAAGTTGCTCCCAATGGCAGGCTAGTGCCTTGCATGCAGCTCTGCCGTCATTGGTGTGTATGTGTGTGTGTGAACAGATGAATGAGACGGGTAAAGTGCTTTGAATACCGCTAAGGTTAAAAAGGCGCTATATAAGTGCAGACCATTTAAACGTTTGAAAAATAACACACTATTTAATTGAAAAATTGAAATGAGATTTGGGCATTTCAATTATTGCAACAAAGCATTGTGTTTACACACTTTGACCATGATGCATCCTAATATATCCAGGTTGATTCGGTCATTTTAAATAATAGTTTTCAACTCAAATAAGACCATTTAATTTAGATGTATGTTTTGGAGTGTACACACTAATAAATGTATATGCATGCACTGAATTTGTAGTTTTTGTTCCTTAATGTAATTTCCGCATTGACGTGTGTGATATACAGAGATAAATATCAGCCAGAGACATGTTTGTGTAGATTACAGAAGTTCCTCCGTGATAAGACCATGACCAGCAGGTTCATCGAGTATCATTTTTGATCTCTAACCCTGATTTATATAGCTATTAAACCATAAGCCAGAACGTGACTCAGTCTAGGCAAAACCGTCTGAGTCAGTTTGTTTGTAATCAGCTGTTTTGTTTTGTTGGCTGAATGCCACTTGAACACATCTGTGACCCACCGCTATATCAGCACGCATGTGTGAACCACCTCCACATAACATGAATTACACAACACGAGCTCTGCTCACAGCTCCTGATCACGGGCAGCCCAGAGGAAGTGGAATCATTTCTAACCCGTTTTCAGAAAAATACAGCGAAACAATGATTTAACGAATGTGGAAAAGCCGTTAACCTTGACAAAAGACTGGTTTCACCTCCCAGCAAACCCTGATCTAAATCTGTTAACACCAAAGTACAGCCTTTGATATTTAAATGATGTGGCTGAAAAGCTTGTTTTAACAGAAAAACTGTGAGTAACAATTCTGTTCAGAATTTTGCTTGGTTTCATCTTATAATGGAAATATACACAACCGAAACTGACTCACACACTGAAATATCCTGTCTATTTTAGCTATAAGATACAGCTTTCATCACTGTTAGGGTCTTTCCCATATTTAAGGATCATGTTTGTTTATTCATGCACAATTTCCTCAAATATTTAATGACCATTAGCTGATATTAAACTCACATATACGCTTACATTTCAAGGATGCGATCGATTTTGCCTTTTGCGATTGAAACGTTCAAAAAGCACATTTTTCCTTCAGTGGAAATATTGAGAATCGTCTTTAAGGTAAACAAAAATATTTAATCTGTTTCTGTGATCTTGCCTCAGACACAAACATTGTTTTAGACACACCTGAGACAAACTTTCCACTGCACTGCATTATTTGTGCATGCAAATGTCAAATAGCAAAGATTTTGGGACTTTTGTGAAGTTAGTCATCATAAAAGGTAAAAGGAAAAAAAAAAAAGGGGGAAAACTGCTTTTTCAAATTAAGTTTAAAAAATATATATATTGAAAGGAAAGATGCTCGAGTGCTTTGATTTGCGCAAGTCTGAGACCACATTGAAAATCTGACAATCAAAATATAATTTTAAACCTGCAAATAAAGTTTCAGAATTATGGAAAAAGACAAAAAAAAATTAAAAATAAAAATAATTGTGAAAATGTATTTTTGACTTTTAATTCATACCAAATATTTTATAATAAGCCAATTTTTTTTATATTTTTTTACATTTAAAAGTAAAAAAATATATATATATTTTTTTAAACTTTTAATATAAACAACTTTTTATTTAAATTGTTATGCTAATAATATACATAAGAGGTGGAAAAGTCCCATTAGGTGTTCCAGATGTATATTTTCAGCTACTATATTTGTTGAATGCACATTTTTAAATGTTTAAGCATAAATTTTGACTAATTTTAATAAGGACATTTTAGAAAATGTTACCCAATATTTTGGGCAAATTCAGAGAAGGTGACTTTAGCTGAAAAGTGAGTAGTTTGCATCCCTGAATATAATTAAACAAAAATGTGCATTTGCATGTGCAATTAAATTATAAAATTGCAAATAAAGGCATTTTGTTTTTATAAGTAGCCTTAAACTTTTATATATATATATATATATATATATATATATATATATATATATATATATATATATATATATATATATATATATATATATATATATATATATATATATATATATATATATATATATATATATGTATGTTTTTAACAGAGATTGTTAAGTAAATGCATCAGTTTGCCTAAATGGAGTGGTGGTGGAGTAGTGGGCTAAAGCACATATCTGGTAATCAGAAGGTTGCTGGTTCGATCCCCACAGCCACCACCATTGTGTCCTTGAGTAAGGCACTTAACTCCAGGTTGCTCCGGGGGGATTGTCCCTGTAATAAGTGCACTGTAAGTCACTTTGGATAAAAGCTTCTGCCAAATGCATAAATGTAAATGTAATGTAAGTGTCTATGTCCATCCATCCTGCTGAAGTGCAAATAACAATACCTAAAATGTCCAATCTAAAACAATTAAACTTATTTAATTAGTGATGTAATAATTAACCAAAATAATGATTAACAATGTGATTGTTTCTACTTAATTGCTTCTCGTGCTTTCAAAACCTTTGATCAGCCAGAGATACCCCTGAACCGTATCGCCTGTGCTAACCCACATCCCAGTTAACTCAACTAATGAATGTATATAAGTTTGTGTATTAAACATTTGCCACTAAATGCATTTCACCTGAACACTCGACACCCACACACACACACACACACACACAACTTGTGCTTTCCAGGTGAAGCTCTTGACATGACTGAACAAGGAAAGTTTTGAATCATTAGTTTTCACCTGAACACAAACAGTCTTCCATGATCTTCGAAGGTGTCACCGTCTGAGCAGAGGAATCCCCAGTACAGGCCCGGGGGTCACTATGGGGCCTTCCCCTGCCACAGTGTCACTATGGGTATGACATCCGCCAACCGCCGCCCACCACTTCCTGCTCAGCATGACCTGAAGCCACTGATTGGACAACAGAGGGGTTCTTCACATGTGCACTGCGACATCATTTCCTGTTTGTGACGTGTGCATGTGATAAGGTCTTTCATAACGTGTCATGATACTGTGAAAAGTTTGGACACGTTGCATGTTTTACATTATTTCCATGCAATTTACCCCTCAAATGCTCTTTTACGCAATGCGAATAATGATGATATATTATTTAATTGGTAAAGTATTAACCTCGTCACTGAGTGTGACTGCTGTGTTCAGTCTCATTGCCCTTTTATCATTTGTAACAAGTAGCACCAAACAAATAAACATACTGTATGGGGACATCAGGACTATGTTGTGAAACCTTAAATAATACCAAGCTATAGAAAGTCCGATTTGTTTGCAGGATTGTTGGATATACATGTTTTTGAGACATTACATCAGAAATTAGCATAATTAATTCAGATTCAAAGTAATGTCCAGGATCATCCAATCACAAACAACCATGTTCAAATAAAATGATCCATTATAAATGGTGAATCTATGTACTGATGATCATCGTCCCATGTGTGTCAAACATGTTGAGTGTCCAAACATCATCTGCAGCCTGAAACTGAACTTATGATCAGATTTTAGGAGTGAACACACTTAACTGCATAGAGAGATATAGGATGCTCCCTTGCTCCCTATTGAGTGCATGACTTAACCTCCAGTGTGCTGTCTGTCTGCACTGGTCTCAGAACAGTTATAGGAGAGATACAGGATGCTCCCTTGCTCCCTATGTAGTGAATGACTTAACCTCCAGTGTGCTGTCTGTCTGCACTGGTCTCAGAACAGTTATAGGAGAGCTATAGGATGCTCCCTTGCTCCCTATTTAGTGTATGACTTAACCTCCAGTGTGCTGTCTGTCTGCACTGGTCTCAGAACAGTTATAGGAGAGATACAGGATGCTCCCTTGCTCCCTATGTAGTGAATGACTTAACCTCCAGTGTGCTGTCTGTCTGCACTGGTCTCAGAACAGTTATAGGAGAGCTATAGGATGCTCCCTTGCTCCCTATTGAGTGCATGACTTAACCTCCAGTGTGCTGTCTGTCTGCACTGGTCTCAGAACAGTTATAGGAGAGATACAGGATGCTCCCTTGCTCCCTATGTAGTGAATGACTTAACCTCCAGTGTGCTGTCTGTATGCACTGGTCTCAGAACAGTTATAGGAGAGATACAGGATGCTCCCTTGCTCCCTATGTAGTGAATGACTTAACCTCCAGTGTGCTGTCTGTCTGCACTGGTCTCAGAACAGTTATAGGAGAGCTATAGGATGCTCCCTTGCTCCCTATTTAGTGCATGACTTAACCTCCAGTGTGCTGTCTGTCTGCACTGGTCTCAGAACAGTTCAAATGCACCATATGTTCATCCTAACTCCATATAAAGTCACTAAAGCAACATTTTCAGCTTTTGGATGAACCCGTTGATTCTCAATGTGAAAATGCACAGTCAATATAGGAATGCACTTATGTTGATTATTCGCATTTTATACATTTTATAAAAAATGTTCCCCAAGCTTGTAATCATCAATATTTAAATGTAGAATCACCTCATTAAATTAATCAACACAAAGTAGATTTTAAATAACATTTTAATGACATGTTGTTCACTGTAAACAGACTCGAAACTACAGAGTAATCATATATTACATGCAGCAACATTATAACAACAAAGTGTTTAAGTGCAAGTTGGATATTAAAACCATCAAGGTTATGAAAAAGACTGGATCAGCTCTAAAGGAAACAGACGGTTTCTTCATATGCACCAACAACAGCAGAAACAAAATGTTAAAGAGAAAGAAGAAATTTAAAACCACGTTGAAACACACACACACACACACACAGACAGATACACACACACACACACACACTCGCGCACACACACATACACACACACACACACACACACACACTCACAAACATACACACACACACAGATACACACACACACACACACACACTTACACATACACACACACACACATACACGTATACACATACATATACATACACACACACACACTTACATATACACATATACACACACACACACACACACTTACATATACACATATACACACACACACACACACACACTTACATATACACATATATACACATATACATACACACACACACACACTTACATATACACACATATACATACACACACACACACTTACATATACACATACACACTTACATATACACATATACACACACACACACACTTACATATACACATATACACACACACACACACTTACATATACACACATATACATACACACTCACACACACTCATACACACTCACACACACACACTCAGACATAAATGACAGTCTGGAGTCTTGTGAACTGTATTCAGTCAGTTTAAATGAATCTATGCGTTGTGTATAGTGAAGCCAAAATACATAATCCATGTGGATGCAAGGTCGCGCAAGTTTTAGGAAGTACTCCGCTGGTAATACTCGCATTGTCGCTGAGAAAACACATTTACAACCGTATCTTATTTTACTGTAATAGTGTGTGACGGTAATGAGAATCACCATTGAGAACAAGGTGTTACGGCGTTACGTAATGAGCTTCAGTGTCCTGACATAAAAGTCACCAACGTGGGCTTCATTTGCGTTACCTAATTTACAATCGATTCGGGGTTTAATACGACCCGGGACATTTTCTCGACCGGTTGCACTGAATGTCCTGCAGGGTTGGGGTGCTGATATTACGTCTCTCATGGGGACGTATGAGCTATTCTTATCTCACAAGATGAAAAGTACATTCAATTTCCTGTTTTTGTCTATAATCAATATGGTTTGTGTGGGAAGCCGCAACGAAAAAGCACCTTTTCATATCCACTTCACTTGATGATGCCGCACCTCAGTCACACACGGATCTGCTGTTGATTCAGAATGAGAAGAGGAACTGACAGCATTTTGTAGTTTCCTGCCAAGTGTGCAGAAAGTCTGGGTCAGGTTCACACACACACACACACACACACACACACACACACAGAGAGAGAAACACACGCAGCATCCGTACACCCACGCGCACGCGCCTCTCGATTACATCTCTTTCGACTGACAATCATGACGAAGGCCAGTGGAAAAGAAAAACTAATTACTCATTGTTCTGTCCCTCCACTTTTCCAATCTCCACAAAGAAGCGGTTTTCCAGGGTCCTCCAGGATTCTTATATAAAGTGAATCTGTACCTGCAGACAGAATGAAGGACATCAAACCGAGTCGCAATATAGAAAGCAAAGCGCTGGTGAATTTACAAGTCAAACATGAAGGCATCTGTGTGTGTTGTGTTCGCAGTGGCATGCTGGCTCGTAGTGTGGGCAGAGGAGCCTCCGAATATACTCATGATCAATCGAGCTATGAATTATGTCAACAAGCTAAAGAAAGGAATGGTAAGTCGATTTCTGATCTTTACATTGGCTCTACGGGACGTCTTAAGGTGATAAATGACACTAAGGTGATTTTAAATGGTCTTTTTGTTTTATTCAAACAAGGTCAACAGCAACACCAGCTTGATTAACTCCCCCATCACCAGTGAACTCAAGGTAAGAAACCTTTTTTTGGATATCTTGGCAAATACGGAATATTACAACCGTTGGCGTTCCAATATTGACCGCATAATTAAGAGTCAACGTTGCATCGCGGCTTGTGCATGACTCAGTGTATCGGCCTGGTGTCATACAGTATTAGATGGTTAATGACACTTTTAAACGGCCCACCTCAAATAAGACACTGGTTTCAGTTCAACGTGCGAGGGGATAATTAATCAGCAAACTCATTACTGAATGTGTGGGTGGATTTCATGTCAACGAATCCAGTTTGCTGTACTGCAATCAATGCATTAGCACAGAAAGGCTTTTTTTTAGCAACTTTTAGTCATCTTTTTCTTGGCAAACACCCTCTTGTTTTACAATGGCTCCTATTTCGAGACAACAAGTCATTTTGCTCTGGAGAAAGTGAGCTTGGTTTAGGAGAAATCTGATGAGTAATATGACAACAGCAGCTCTGGCGAGCAATGATCAACTGGTGATTGTCTTTGTATAGATGCACGTTTTCTTCCTAACTGACTTCAGTCGACCCGAAGAAGCCTAAAGTCTAATCGAACTTTTTCTTGATGACTCCTCAAACTCTTAAGAAGCAGTTCAGAAGATTTACTTGAGCTTTGCAAGGGAAAAAAACTCATAGTTTCTGTGAAAACGGATTTATGGGCGGAAGGGAAATGTCCGTTTTGAGATGTATAGATTTGTGCATGCAGTACTGATGACAGTCAGTTGTTCCAGATTACAGACTCATGCCTCATGCCCTAGAGTGGGCGCCGGGGGGTAGATTTGGGGTTGGGTTTGGGGGTCCAACCGTCATCTGACTACAAAACTACAAAACTCAATAAAAGTTGAAATTATGAGTTTGCGTTTGCATTAAACGGTTTTCTTTGTTCACACAGGACTGCTGCATTAAATCTGCACTGGGGTGTTTTGTATCTGAAGTGTTGCACCTCAACGGCTCAAATATAAAGAAGATACAGAACATAATCCAGAACGATCTGAGCAAGCCAATCGTTGTGAGTGGATGTTTGCTATAATTATGTTTATTATGTCTGTGCTTGAATGCGATTGTAACGCACAGCTGGACGATGTCTGGAACAGTTAGAGGGAACTGCATGTAAATGCATGCATGCTTTCCAACAGACATACCGTACAACCGTTAACGTAAAGAGTTCGGTTTGCTCATTTATTTATCTGTTTATTCTTCATGTTCACAGACTAATAGTGTCTCCATTTGCAACCAGAAAGAGACGCAGGTAAGAAACAAAGCCAATGCAACAATAACCGCTGCAAATATCTGATTTATACACATTTAAGGAACATAACCGCGGGCACGCAGGTCTGAATCGTATGTATGACGTTCTGGTCTGTTTCAGGATGCCCAATGCAAATCATGTGACTCCTACCCCAAGGTTGACGGCCGAACGTTTGTGCAGAACTTTCAAACTCTCCTACAAAAGGTTCGTTCACTACTCAATCGTTTTGCATTCTTGTTTTATGAACTCCAATTCTCAAACGGTTTATATATATATGTATATACATATATACTTTATAATTTATGATTTACTAAGTGCAATAAATATTTGTAAAGTGCTAGTATATTTAGTACATTTCCTATAGTTACTATGATCCATTATTTACATGATAAAGCATTATGTCCAATAATGGTAGCATTTGTTTTAGCCTTTCATTTCAGCTGCTTTAAGTAAAAGAAACTATCACTAATTAATCTGTTACAGTAATGAGCATCTAACGAGAATCATCTTTGAGAATAACTGTAAATGCAATAAAAACGGCTGAATTACAGTAATGCAATTAAATGCGGTAATGGAGTAAATGTGCGTGATACTCATGCAAATAATGTCATAATACAACAAAACATGAAGGACCTAAAAAATAGAATTTATTTTCTTACGCATGACATTATTTCTTGAAATGTGACATGTTCTCTTAAGATTCCCCCTGATGCCACAGGCTTTGTTTCGCAATAAAGATAATGGACAATGTGTAACGACCTACTTTCCTCTTTCTCTAGATCTTTGTCAGACTTCAAGAGTCACAAGCGTAGAAATGATGCGAGAGAGATTGTGTACACGACACTACCCCACCCACCCACAGCAGGGTCTCTCAAACGCTCGGCTGCTCCCGGATCCTGCTATTCTATTTATTACTTATTTATTACACAATTGTTTCATTGTTTTGTCAAGGTCGTCTTTTGAAATCTTGTTTTTCACACTGATGTGTTTTCAGGAACAGTTAAACTTCTGTAAGGAAAGCTTGAATGTTTTTTATGAGAATGTTGCAGACTTTGTGATAGCACCACCTAGTGTTGAGATCACACACACCACTGTTCATTTAAAGACACTTTGGAGTGGTTCCTGACAGTGTGACCTGACAACTACTCTATTCTCCTAATAGAGCAGATACACACTGATATCTCATAATGAGATGCATATATTGTATTTTGGATGATATTTATTTGCTATTAAAATTATTTTAACATGTTTACATTATGGCTGTCATTGTTATTTCTCTAACCAGCATATCAGATCATTTTAAAATGTTGCAATTTATACACTTTGAGCAAAACTCAAAGGATGAACTTTTAATGAAATCGTCTCTCAGGAGGGGGCATAAACTTTAGTTGCTTTTCCGTAAGACTTTAACTTCATGAAACTGAACGTGTCCGTTCAAATGATCCCAATATACCGGCCAGTTTGTTTACGTCGGCTATATTTAAGTATATGCTCACAGGGGCCTGGGTTGCTAAGTGGTGAGGACGTTAGCTACCACCCCTGGAGTTCGCTAGTTTCGATTCCAGGGCGTCAGGGCGTCGCTGGCCAAATTGATGCCCTACGCAGAGTTCCGGAGGGGGGGTGGTTCGTGTGATATGAGCGTAAAGCGGTCAACTTGGGACTTTCTGGAGCCCTCCTTGGGTAAGATGGTGCCCCCCTAGGAAGTTGGTGCCATACGCTGACTGTGTAGTCTGCTTATAGGGAGCGGCGGTACAGCATGGGGTGCTGAGTGACTCCAGCCAGGTCTCCTAAGCAACCAAATTGGCCCGGTTGCTAGGGTGGGTAGAGTCACATGGGTTAACCTCCTTGTGCGGTTCGTTCTCGGTGGGGCGTGTGGTGAGCTTGAAGCCTCCACACGCGCTATGTCTCCGCGGTAACGTGCTCATCAAGCCACATTATAAAATGCGCGGATTGACGGTCTCAGACGCGGAGGCAACTGGGATTCGTCCTCCGCCGCTCAGATTGAGGCGAATGACTACGCGACCACAAGGACATTTCTTGAATTAGATTATTTATGTTTATTTATTATTTTTATTTATATTATTATTATGATGATTATTTACAATATCCTTTATCAGGAAGGCCAAATTACCTTCAGCCAAATTATGTCAGCCTCTGTTGTAATTACTAATAGTTCAGTCATGACAACTCTTGGGATGAAGTTTCAGATGTTGATTATGAAAATGACCGTTTATAGGTTTGGTTTTGGCGGACTGGATCTGCTTAACGTTGCTGCTGCAGGGCAAGTACAAACACTTGCTTTTGCCAGACATACAAAGACGTGCTACAATGAGCATACAGTACATGCTGTTGTCGCTGAACAAACATGCACAGATCCCCTGAAGCAGATCTAGACAGGTAACGCTTGGGTGGAGGGGGGTAAATGAGGAAAACTCTCCTAACTTGTGCAGTGAGATCAGCTTGCTGATAATACGACAGGTAAGCTATTTAAATAGGAGTGGTGGTGGCCTAGTGGTCTAAAGCACATAACTGGTAATCAGAAGGTTGCTGGTTTGATCCCCACAGACACCACCATTGTGTCCTTGAGTAAGACACTTAACTCCAGGTTGCTCCGGGGGGATTGTCCCTGTAATAAATGCACTGTAAGTCACTTTGGATAAAAGCGTCTGCCAAATGCATAAATGTAAATGTAGATGTAAATGTAAATGTTTGACGTGATTGGTCCGGACAAGTGAGATTGCTTTGAGGGAACCTATCGGCTTGCACTACAGAGTTTCGGGACTAAACTTGGTCATTTATCTCAAATTGTAGAAATTGTAGAAAAAAACTTGTTTACTATTGTTTACTATTCTTACTCGTTTTAAGTTACCGCTACTGTCTAAAGCCTAAAGTTGTCATTAATAAAACATTTAAGTGGTCCATTTAATAACTCAACATATATGTTCTTTAAACTTTGGCTTTGAGTACTACTAACTCAAAATGATCAAGTACACAATTGCGGCTTTCTGAAATGAACACAAAAAGCCCTTGAATAAATTAAGAATGTTTGGTTAAAACATTGAACTTGTTAATAATAATTGTTACATAAAATTGTAAATAGTTTTAATTCTCATGACTATTGTCGTTGTTTTGTTGTAGCTGGTTGATAGTTGTGATTTGTGTGAAGTCACCATGAGGGTGATTAGCGTTCCCGCACGGCTGTTAAATTTAAGCCTTTCTTCTTTACTCAATTGTACTTTACTCAAGTGGAGATTTATGTGCATTAAGAAGTACTGCCGAGAATCCAATGTGCCATACGGAGAACCGAGATTCCAGTCATACTTTCCCTTATACTGTATAAGACGTGCTATAATAATTCAATCAAAACAACAATACTTTAATCACAGATTTAAGTTAACTTGTAAATGGTCTGCACTTATATAGCGCCTTTTTAACCTTAGCGGTATTCAAAGTGCTTTACACTGTGACTTATTCACACACACACACACACACACACACACACACACACACACACACACACACACACACACCAATGATGGTAGAGCTGCATGTAAGGCACTAGTCTGCCATTGGGAGCAACTTGGGGTTCAGTGTCTTGCCCAAGGACACTTCGGCATGTGGAGTCGTGTGGGCCGGGAATCAAACCGTCAACCCTGAGATTAATGGCCGACCCGCTCTACCACCTGAGTCACAGCCGCCCCATAATTAGTTAACTTATGTTAAAAAATGAAGGTAAATTTACTGGGGCCAAATAAGTGTTTACTTAAAAACAGCATGCAAACTGAATAAAATCGAAGTACGGTCAATTAATTCGATTTTACAGAGTAAGGTCGGTCTATCCCAAAATGGTATGTAAAAGCGAATTATTAATTATTACATGATTTTTATTAGTAGCAGCTTAGGATACTCTCCAAAAAATATTTTAGCCCATTTTTAAGACGTATGCATTTACATTTCATAACAAATTCCATCAAATTGAATCGTGTAATTGTTTAAAAAAAATTTTTTTTTTTAGACAACTTAAAATATTTATGCTTTTTGTTTTATTATATTAAAGATTACTCT
Source organism: Moxostoma hubbsi (assembly GCA_032164185.1). Lineage (NCBI taxonomy): Eukaryota > Metazoa > Chordata > Actinopteri > Cypriniformes > Catostomidae > Moxostoma > Moxostoma hubbsi. Next base: position 429,999 of record JAVLUX010000025.1, read on the forward strand.
ATTGAATCTTACTTTGAAATTGAAATGCATAATGCTTCAGATAGTTTTTGCGTGGTTGATGGTGTTAACGGGGGGCCTAGAGACAATTTTGCCTTGAAAATTACAAAGAGAAATTCTTATAAGCCTAAAAGGATGAATATCATCATATGTTTTACATACTGACTTATCTAAACCCCATTACTTTGGACTGACATTTTTTCCAAGCCATGTAAAATGTATCTGAAGCCCTGACTGAAGGTTTTCTCGTAGACTAAAGTAACACAATGGCGGCCTCTGTTGGAGAAACCGCAGCAATGAACTAACAGACCTTTTCCTATAACAGGAAACCGGTATCAGTCATGCTTCCAAAGGCACTTTACTGGTCAAGGGAACAAATTCAAGTGAGTTTTAGACTAAATGACCTGTAGATATGAGAATCTGCTGATATCTCTCAACTTTGACTGCTATAGTAAAGCTGTATAACAAATATCACATGCATGTTTTCTTCCCATGTTCCAGAGAAATGGCTTTAAATGTCAAGTTCGAGGCAGAACTATGGGCACCAGATGTTTAGTGGACTGCAAAGAGTTGACACACTTTATTGAATCCATTATAATGAGCTGGGCGTGCCAACCGATTCGAAATGGGCTTCCTCAGAAGGGTGGCGGGCTTCTCCCTTAGAGATAGGGTGAGGAGCTCAGTCATCCGTGAGGAGCTCGGAGTAGAGCCGCTGCTCCTTTGCGTCGAAAGGAGTCAGTTGAGGTGGTTTGGGCATCTGGTAAGGATGCCCCCTGGGCGTCTCCCTAGGGAGGTGTTTCAGGCACGTCCAGCTGGGAGGAGGCCTCGGGAAAGACCCAGGACTAGGTGGAGAGATTACATCTCCACACTGGCCTGGGAACAGCTCGGGGTCCCCCAGTCAGAGCTGGTTAATGTGGCTCGGGATAGGGAAGTTTGGGACCCCCTGCTGGAGCTGCTGCCCCTGTGACCCGATTTCGGATAAGCAGTTGAAGATGGATGGATTGTTTACTTTTACTTTTACTATTCCCATTTTTTTGATTATTCATCTCATTAACGTAAAACAGTCAAGATTTTAAAAATAGAGCCCTTATATGATGTTTAAACACTTTAGAGTTTAAATATTCGTTTTTTACTCCATGTTGCGGCAATGAGAATTGGGGAGTAAAATGTGCATAACTGTTATGAAAATAATGTCACAATGTGAATATCTTACTGGCAATAAAAATAGGCTTATTTACGATATGCAAAATACAAGTTCTTATTTGTCTCTTTTGGTTTCGGAGTAAAATAGCACCAGGACATTGTCTTTACAGGTTTCATGAGAATCAACCAATTGTAGTGTTTGTTCACGAAGGTTATTTGTTGTGCATTGTAAGACATTTTAATTCTTTTCAATATATGGTAAAAGATAAGTTAACCTGAAAATGACAATTGTGTCATTATTTACTCACCCCCGATCTCTTTCCCTCCCCCAACCCAGTATGTTTTACATCAAACCACAATTTTGTGTTTTAAGAGTCCTTAAGCAGCTCTTCTCCATATGACGACAGGTTATAGCGACTACAACTATCAGATCCATAAATGTATCCTAAATACAGTGGCAAGAAAAAGTATGTGAACCCTTTGGAATTAGCTGGACAATAAATGTGATCTCATCTTCATCACAAGTATAGACAAACACAATGTGCTTAAGATAACAACACACAAACAACTCAAATCTTTCACGTCTTTATTGAACACATCCCATTAAACATCCACAGTGCTGTGGAAAAAGTAAGTGAACCCTTTGATTTAATAACTGGTCGATCCTCCATTGGCAGCAATAACCTCAATCAAGCCTCTCCGGTAGATGTGGATAATGGATTAGACCTGCACAATTTAGGATCATTCTTCCTCACAGAACTGCTTCAGTTCAGACATATTCTCGGGATGTTCTGGTGTGAACGGCTCTCTTGAGGTCATTCCACAGCATCTCTATTGGGATAAGGTCTGGACTCTGACTGGGACACTCCAACAGGTGGGTTTCCTTTTTTGAAGCCATTCTGTTGTGGACTTACTTTGATGTTTAGGGTTATTTTCCTGCTGCATCACCAACTTCTACTGAGCTTCAGATGTGCACAACAACCCTGACATTATCCTGTAGGATATCCTGATAAACTTGGGAATTCATACGTGTGCTGCATGTTCTTTCCAAACAATTCAACATTAGTTTCATCAGTCCACAAAACATTTTCCCAGTACTTCTGTGGAGTGTCAAGGTGGTCTTTGGCAAACTTCAGGAGCGCAGCAATGTTGTTGTTGGAAAGCAGCGGCTTCCTTCATGATGTCCTGCCATGAACACCTGTTTAATGTTTCCTGTATAGTAGACTCATGAACAGAGATGTTAACCAGATCCAATGATTCATTCAAGTCTTCATCTGTCACTCTAGGGATCTTTTCACCTCACTGAGCAATCTGTGGTGCCCCCTTTGAGTCATTGTGGCTGGACGGCCACTTCTAAGAAGAGTAGCCACAGTACTAAACCATCTCATTTATAAATAGATAAATATATAAGTTCTTCAAAATAAATTTGTAACTCTTTCCAGCTTTAGCAAAGCAACAACTCTCGTAGGTCTCCTGAGATCTCATTTTCGCTAGGCATAGTCCACGTCAGCAGATGCTTGTAAATAGCGAACTCAAAATGCCTGAGTGCTTTTTATAAGTCAAAGTAGCTCTAACCCACACCTCCGATCTCGTTTCATTAATTGGATGTATAGTTGTGATTTGTGTGAAATCACCATGAGGGTGATTAGCGTTCCATCACGGCTGTTAAATTTAAGCCTTTCTTCTTTACTCAATTGTACTTTACTCAAGTGGAGATTTATGTGCATTAAGAAGTACTGCCGAGAATCCAATGTGCCATACGGAGAACCGAGATTCCAGTCATACTTTCCCTTATACTGTATAAGACGTGCTATAATAATTCAATCAAAACAACAATACTTTAATCACAGATTTAAGTTAACTTGTAAATGGTCTGCACTTATATAGCGCCTTTTTAACCTTAGCGGTATTCAAAGTGCTTTACACTGTGACTTATTCACACACACACACACACACACACACACACACACACACACACACACACACACACACACACACACACCAATGATGGTAGAGCTGCATGTAAGGCACTAGTCTGCCATTGGGAGCAACTTGGGGTTCAGTGTCTTGCCCAAGGACACTTCGGCATGTGGAGTCGTGTGGGCCGGGAATCAAACCGTCAACCCTGAGATTAATGGCCGACCCGCTCTACCACCTGAGTCACAGCCGCCCCATAATTAGTTAACTTATGTTAAAAAATGAAGGTAAATTTACTGGGGCCAAATAAGTGTTTACTTAAAAACAGCATGCAAACTGAATAAAATCAAAGTACGGTCAATTAATTCGATTTTACAGAGTAAGGTCGGTCTATCCCAAAATGGTATGTAAAAGCGAATTATTAATTATTACATGATTTTTATTAGTAGCAGCTTAGGATACTCTCCAAAAAATATTTTAGCCCATTTTTAAGACGTATGCATTTACATTTCATAACAAATTCCATCAAATTGAATCGTGTAATTGTTTAAAAAAAAATTTTTTTTTTAGACAACTTAAAATATTTATGCTTTTTGTTTTATTATATTAAAGATTACTCTATTGAATCTTACTTTGAAATTGAAATGCATAATGCTTCAGATAGTTTTTGCGTGGTTGATGGTGTTAACGGGGGGCCTAGAGACAATTTTGCCTTGAAAATTACAAAGAGAAATTCTTATAAGCCTAAAAGGATGAATATCATCATATGTTTTACATACTGACTTATCTAAACCCCATTACTTTGGACTGACATTTTTTCCAAGCCATGTAAAATGTATCTGAAGCCCTGACTGAAGGTTTTCTCGTAGACTAAAGTAACACAATGGCGGCCTCTGTTGGAGAAACCGCAGCAATGAACTAACAGACCTTTTCCTATAACAGGAAACCGGTATCAGTCATGCTTCCAAAGGCACTTTACTGGTCAAGGGAACAAATTCAAGTGAGTTTTAGACTAAATGACCTGTAGATATGAGAATCTGCTGATATCTCTCAACTTTGACTGCTATAGTAAAGCTGTATAACAAATATCACATGCATGTTTTCTTCCCATGTTCCAGAGAAATGGCTTTAAATGTCATGTTCAAGGCAGAACTATGGGCACCAGATGTTTAGTGGACTGCAAAGAGTTGACACACTTTATTGAATCCATTATAATGAGCTGGGCGTGCCAACCGATTCGAAAATGGGCTTCCTCAGAAGGGTGGCGGGCTTCTCCCTTAGAGATAGGGTGAGGAGCTCAGTCATCCGTGAGGAGCTCGGAGTAGAGCCGCTGCTCCTTTGCGTGGAAAGGAGTCAGTTGAGGTGGTTTGGGCATCTGGTAAGGATGCCCCCTGGGCGTCTCCCTAGGGAGGTGTTTCAGGCACGTCCAGCTGGGAGGAGGCCTCGGGAAAGACCCAGGACTAGGTGGAGAGATTACATCTCCACACTGGCCTGGGAACAGCTCGGGGTCCCCCAGTCAGAGCTGGGTAATGTGGCTCGGGATAGGGAAGTTTGGGACCCCCTGCTGGAGCTGCTGCCCCTCTGACCCGATTTCGGATAAGCAGTTGAAGATGGATGGATTGTTTTACTTTTACTTTTACTATTCCCATTTTTTTGATTATTCATCTCATTAACGTAAAACAGTCAAGATTTTAAAAATAGAGCCCTTATATGATGTTTAAACACTTTAGAGTTTAAATATTCGTTTTTTACTCCATGTTGCGGCAATGAGAATTGGGGAGTAAAATGTGCATAACTGTTATGAAAATAATGTCACAATGTGAATATCTTACTGGCAATAAAAATAGGCTTATTTACGATATGCAAAATACAAGTTCTTATTTGTCTCTTTTGGTTTCGGAGTAAAATAGCACCAGGACATTGTCTTTACAGGTTTCATGAGAATCAACCAATTGTAGTGTTTGTTCACGAAGGTTATTTGTTGTGCATTGTAAGACATTATTATTCTTTTCAATATATGGTAAAAGATAAGTTAACCTAAAAATAACAATTGTGTCATTATTTACTCACCCCCGATCTCTTTCCCTCCCCCAACCCAGTATGTTTTACATCAAACCACAATTTTGTGTTTTAAGAGTCCTTAAGCAGCTCTTCTCCATATGACGACAGGTTATAGCGACTACAACTATCAGATCCATAAATGTATCCTAAATACAGTGGCAAGAAAAAGTATGTGAACCCTTTGGAATTAGCTGGACAATAAATGTGATCTCATCTTCATCACAAGTATAGACAAACACAATGTGCTTAAGATAACAACACACAAACAACTCAAATCTTTCACGTCTTTATTGAACACATCCCATTAAACATCCACAGTGCTGTGGAAAAAGTAAGTGAACCCTTGGATTTAATAACTGGTCGATCCTCCATTGGCAGCAATAACCTCAATCAAGCCTCTCCGGTAGATGTGGATAATGGATTAGACCTGCACAATTTAGGATCATTCTTCCTCACAGAACTGCTTCAGTTCAGACATATTCTCGGGATGTTCTGGTGTGAACGGCTCTCTTGAGGTCATTCCACAGCATCTCTATTGGGATAAGGTCTGGACTCTGACTGGGACACTCCAACAGGTGGGTTTCCTTTTTTGAAGCCATTCTGTTGTGGACTTACTTTGATGTTTAGGGTTATTTTCCTGCTGCATCACCAACTTCTACTGAGCTTCAGATGTGCACAACAACCCTGACATTATCCTGTAGGATATCCTGATAAACTTGGGAATTCATACGTGCGCTGCATGTTCTTTCCAAACAATTCAACATTAGTTTCATCAGTCCACAAAACATTTTCCCAGTACTTCTGTGGAGTGTCAAGGTGGTCTTTGGCAAACTTCAGGAGCGCAGCAATGTTGTTGTTGGAAAGCAGCGGCTTCCTTCATGATGTCCTGCCATGAACACCTGTTTAATGTTTCCTGTATAGTAGACTCATGAACAGAGATGTTAAACCAGATCCAATGATTCATTCAAGTCTTCATCTGTCACTCTAGGGATCTTTTCACCTCACTGAGCAATCTGTGGTGCCCCCTTTGAGTCATTGTGGCTGGACGGCCACTTCTAAGAAGAGTAGCCACAGTACTAAATCATCTCATTTATAAATAGATAAATATATAAGTTCTTCAAAATAAATTTGTAACTCTTTCCAGCTTTAGCAAAGCAACAACTCTCGTAGGTCTCCTGAGATCTCATTTTCGCTAGGCATAGTCCACGTCAGCAGATGCTTGTAAATAGCGAACTCAAAATGCCTGAGTGCTTTTTATAAGTCAAAGTAGCTCTAACCCACACCTCCGATCTCGTTTCATTAATTGGATGCCAGCTTTGCCAACTCCTGACTCTTTCTGACATCATTAGCCTAGGGGTTCACATACTTTTCCCCAACCTACACAGTGAATGTATAAATGATGTATTCAATATCTAAAAGAACAACACGTTAATGTTTGTGTTATCTGATAAAACAGATTGTGTTTGTTCATTATTGTAGATGAAGATCAAACCAGATTTAAGACAAATTTATAAAGGTAATCCCAAAGGGTTCACATACTTTTTCTTGCCACTGTAACTAATTGGTGTATGAGTGTGTGTGTGTAAATGGGTGATTGGGAGACGCTTTAGTAACCTCTAAGGTTAAAAAAAATGCGCTATATAAGTGCAGACCATTTACTATAACGACTGTACGAGGAACGGATTGATTTAGGTTGTTATTCACTAAAAATGTGAACCTTCGCTGAAGCTCTTACATCTAATTTACATCCCACATGCTCATATTGCTGCGTTGCGTTAGGTTACAATGCACAAAACAATGGTATTTATGATGTAAAATCCTGCACGCTTTTGAGCCTGAGCGCGATCAAGTGAAAGATTATCAGTGAATAACAACTTACATGTGCACAACTCATATGACAACTTTTATAGTGCTTTTTTGGGCGTCACAGTCGTGACTACTATAAATGCTGTAGTATGGAAAAGTGCAGCATTTTGTATTCAGAGGAAAAAATAACAGCAATAAGGTTTGGAACAACATAAACGTGAGTAAATAATGACAGAGCTTTCATTCATGTAAACTATCCCTTTAATGCAATTATATAATTAGGTCATATAGGACATGAAGCACCACATAGGGACATGTGGCAATACATTAGACAGCACATTAGCATTGCAAAACAGCAGACATCAGGCCTTGCAAAACTTTATTTTAAAAAAAGTCCCACAGACACTGATGCTTTGTGCTTACAGCAGAGTTTGTTTTCAAGGGTTCGGCTGCTGAGCACCTGGAGGTTACACCAGTGTAAAATCTTTTGTGGTCACAAACACTTGAAAATTTTTTTCAAAGCTTAAAACTCAAAAATCAATGAAGAAAAAAAAAAAACATGGCCCTCTTAAATTGCATAATCATGAGATGTGGTTAGCCACATTGCAAATTTTTTAAAGTGTGACAGCTGCAAAAGGCACCTCTCAGCAGGTGTCCGTGTTTTCATAGATGATTTAAACAACAGCCGTGTGTGAATTCCAACTGGGGGATTTCAGGTGGACAGCCACAAAAAACAAGTTCTGCAACATATCAACAACACTGAGAGAACCTAAACAGCATATTCAGAGTGCAATCTGACCCCAGTGAGATGCTCTGATGCTCAACCTCACCAACATGTTAACAAACATGTTTGTGCATCTGGGCAGGTTCTGAGTCAGTACCAGAGTACACAAATGAGAAGGTGGGGGTCACGTTAAACCACAAAGGCCCTTCTGAAATTCTGGAATTCATAGTTACTCTACATGCTGAGGACATGTCGAGATGCTGCCAGGACATGACCAGACAACATGCTTTTTGTAACATATGTTAAATATGAATCACTGACCCTCAGAACTACAGAATATTGCAATAAACTAAGAAAAAAGACCAGACGACTGCTTAATGTGGAAATGGAGAACAAGAGTACTCCTGACATCATATCTAGAGGGTCATTATGTATTAGTCATATGATGAAAGTGTGAGTTATAAAGGGGCTATCCATCCATCCATCCATCCATCTATCTATCTATCTATCTATCACTCTGTCTTATCCATCCATCCATCCATCCATCTATCTATCTATCTATAACTGTCTTATCCATCCATCCATCCATCCATCTATCTATCTATCTATCTATCACTCTGTCTTATCCATCCATCCATCCATCCATCTATCTATCTATCTATCTATCACTCTTATCTATTCAATTCAATTCAAATTGCTTTATTGGCATGACTGTACATATTACAATATTGCCAAAGCTTGGAACACATAGAATAATTATAAAGACATAAAGAATAATAAAGTATTATAACAATTTAAATGTACAAATTAAATTAATTGCACAAATTAACAGTGTAACAGATTATCATTTCTGTGAACATTTGATACCACAGTGTTTTAACATATACACACACACACACACACACATTCCTGAGGGTCACTGTGGTGGACAGTAGGGAAACACACTGAGGTCAGACACACACACACACACACACACACACACACACACACACACACACACACACATACACATTACTGAGGGTCATTGTGGTGGACAGTAGGGGAACACACTGAGGTCAGACACACACACACACACACACACACACACACACACACACATACACATTACTGAGGGTCATTGTGGTGGACAGTAGGGGAACACACTGAGGTCAGTCAGACACACACACACACACACACACACACACACACACACATACACATTACTGAGGGTCATTGTGGTGGACAGTAGGGGAACACACTGAGGTCAGACACACACACACACACACACACACACATACACATTACTGAGGGTCATTGTGGTGGACAGTAGGGAAACACACTGAGGTCAGACACACACACACACACACACACACACATACACATTACTGAGGGTCATTGTGGTGGACAGTAGGGGAACACACTGAGGTCAGACACACACACACACACACACACACACACACACACACACATACACATTACTGAGGGTCACTGTGGTGGACAGTAGGGAAACACACTGAGGTCAGACACACACACACACACACACACACACACACATACACATTACTGAGGGTCATTGTGGTGGACAGTAGGGGAACACACTGAGGTCAGACACACACACACACACACACACACACACACACACATACACATTACTGAGGGTCACTGTGGTGGACAGTAGGGAAACACACTGAGGTCAGACACACACACACACACACACACACACACACACACACACACATACACATTACTGAGGGTCATTGTGGTGGACAGTAGGGGAACACACTGAGGTCAGACACACACACACACACACACACACACACACACATTCACCTGCTGTCTCTCAGGCTGTGGCACACACACACGTATCTGGCCGCCAGTGCTGCTGTCTGTCCCTCTCCTAGTATTATCTGTATCTGCTCTACTTCAGTCATGGCTGTAAAGTCCTGTATTAGGTTATTGAGTTTATTGAAGTAGAGGTCTCTAATTGAGCTGTATTTGTGACAGTGAAGGAGAAAGTGCGTCTCTGTCTCGATCTCTCCTGTCGTACAGTGAACACACACCCTTTGCTCTCGGGGTAACCAGCTCTTTCTGTGTCTGCCGGTCTCGATGGCGAGACTGTGTTCACTCAGCCTGTACTTGCTCAGGATCTGTCTGTCTCTCTCACTGTCTGTCTCTCTCGATGGCGAGACTGTGTTCACTCAGCCTGTACTTGCTCAGGATCTGTCTGTCTCTCTCTCTCACTGTCTGTCTCTCTCGATGGCGAGACTGTGCTCACTGAGCCTGTACTTGCTCAGGATCTGTCTCTCTCACTGTCTGTCTCTCTCGATGGCGAGACTGTGTTCACTCAGTCTGTACTTGCTCAGGATCTGTCTCTCTCTCTCACTGTCTGTCTCTCTCGATGGCGAGACTGTGTTCACTCAGTCTGTACTTGCTCAGGATCTGTCTGTCTCTCTCTCTCACTGTCTGTCTCTCTCGATGGCGAGACTGTGTTCACTCAGCCTGTACTTGCTCAGGATCTGTCTGTCTCTCTCACTGTCTGTCTCTCTCGATGGCGAGACTGTGTTCACTCAGCCTGTACTTGCTCAGGATCTGTCTGTCTCTCTCTCTCACTGTCTGTCTCTCTCGATGGCGAGACTGTGCTCACTCAGTCTGTACTTGCTCAGGATCTGTCTCTCTCACTGTCTGTCTCTCTCGATGGCGAGACTGTGTTCACTCAGTCTGTACTTGCTCAGGATCTGTCTCTCTCTCTCTCACTGTCTGTCTCTCTCGATGGCGAGACTGTGCTCACTCAGCCTGTACTTGCTCAGGATCTGTCTCTCTCTCTCACTGTCTGTCTCTCTCGATGGCGAGACTGTGTTCACTCAGTCTGTACTTGCTCAGGATCTGTCTCTCTCTCTCTCACTGTCTGTCTCTCTCGATGGCGAGACTGTGTTCACTCAGTCTGTACTTGCTCAGGATCTGTCTCTCTCACTGTCTGTCTCTCTCGATGGCGAGACTGTGTTCACTCAGTCTGTACTTGCTCAGGATCTGTCTCTCTCTCTCTCACTGTCTGTCTCTCTCGATGGCGAGACTGTGCTCACTCAGTCTGTACTTGCTCAGGATCTGTCTGTCTCTCTCTCTCACTGTCTGTCTCTCTCGATGGCGAGACTGTGTTCACTCAGCCTGTACTTGCTCAGGATCTGTCTCTCTCTCTCTCACTGTCTGTCTCTCTCGATGGCGAGACTGTGTTCACTCAGTCTGTACTTGCTCAGGATCTGTCTCTCTCTCTCTCACTGTCTGTCTCTCTCGATGGCGAGACTGTGTTCACTCAGTCTGTACTTGCTCAGGATCTGTCTGTCTCTCTCTCTCACTGTCTGTCTCTCTCGATGGCGAGACTGTGTTCACTCAGCCTGTACTTGCTCAGGATCTGTCTCTGCTTTGTGTCTCTCACACTCTGGAGATATTCTTCCAATTCATAATTTGATTTTAGAGTTCGATAGAATTGTAATTTGCTTTGTGTTTTAGTTTCTTGCTCCCAATGTTCCAAATATGTGTTTTTAGACTGTTTGGTAATTTGGTTTATTCTGATGTGTGTGTGAGAAGCAGTGCTGGTCTGAGACTGGTTAGTGTTAGTCGGGTTAGTGAGTCTCAGGACCAGCTGACTGAGGGGACTGTTATCAGGGTTCAGTTCTTGGGTTTGTAGTGCTTTATAATGAAGCGACTCTGTGGGACTTGATTTTAGATGCATCCAGAATTTAAGGGATCTTTTTTGCATATTAATAATCAATGGGAATCGGCCTAATTCTGCCCTACATGCATATATCTATCTATCTATCTATCTATCTGTCTATCTATCTATCTATCTATCTATCTGTCTATCTATCTATCTATCTGTCTATCTGTCTATCTATCTATCTGTATATCTATCTATCTGTATATCTGTCTATCCATCTATCTGTCTATCACTCTTATCTATCTATCTATCTATCTATCTATCTATCTATCTATCACTCTTATCTATCTATCTATCTCTCTATCCATCTATCTTTCTTCTGTCCATCCATCTATCTATCCATCCATCCATTGTCCATCCGTCTATCTATTTATCTATCAGTCTATCCAACCATCCATCCAACCATCCATCCAACTATCTATCCATCTATCTATCAGTCCATCCATCCATCCATCCAACTATCTATTATTCATCTGCTATTCATCTATATATCTATCACTATTTTTGTCTTTTCTTTCTATCCATCCATCTTCTCTCCATCCATCCATCTTCTGTCTGTCTATCTGTCTGTTTCTCTATCATCTAGGCTCTTTAATGATCAAGGGAACAAATTCAAATTAATTTGACATAATGACCAAGCAAATATTTAGTTAATTTTTTTAATGAAGTTGACTGGCAACCATTCATTCTCATTTCTTCTCCACTACCCAGGGATCAGAAGTGGCCTGTGGTGGGCATTTATAGGATAAATCACATGCTTTAAGTCTGATTGTTTTCGGTCCAGTAGTTGTTGATGCAACGTGGGCAAACTGGGCTTGACGACCAATATGGGTTTATTAGGAAATCTGCTGAAAACTCATAACTTTTAAAGTTAGGCTATATAATAAATAGTGTCGGGCCTTGCATTTAAAATCTAGGCCTTCAGTGTGATTCGTGCCATTAAGAAAACAGTTTCACAATGAATAATTCCCCCTATATGTCTTTGGACATCATACATTATGTCATAGCTAACTAGTAATACCAATACTCATTTAAAAAACCCGTCCACTCACAAAAGCCAGAACTTGAAACAACACAATGCTTAAGACATTATTATTCTTTTCAATATATGGTAAAAGATAAGTTAACCTAAAAATAACAATTGTGTCATTATTTACTCACCCCCGATCTCTTTCCCTCCCCCAACCCAGTATGTTTTACATCAAACCACAATTTTGTGTTTTAAGAGTCCTTAAGCAGCTCTTCTCCATATGACGACAGGTTATAGGGACTACAACTATCAGATCCATAAATGTATCCTAAATACAGTGGCAAGAAAAAGTATGTGAACCCTTTGGAATTAGCTGGACAATAAATGTGATCTCATCTTCATCACAAGTATAGACAAACACAATGTGCTTAAGATAACAACACACAAACAACTCAAATCTTTCACATCTTTATTGAACACATCCCATTAAACATCTATCTTTCTCTCTCTCTATCTATCTATCTATCTATCTATCTATCTATCTATCTATCTATTTGTCTGTAGTTTGAAGTCAGAAGTTTACATACACATTAGCCAAATACACTTAAACTCAGTTTTTCACAATTCCTGATATTTAATAGTAGAAAACATTCCCGGTCTCAGGTCAGTTCGGATCACAACTTTATTTTAAGAATGTGAAATGTCAGATTAATAGTAGAGACAATGATTTATTTCTGCTTTTATTTATTTCATCACATTCCCAGTGGGACAGAAGTTTACATACACTTTGTTAGTATTTGGCAGCATTGCCTTTAATAGTTTAATTGGGTCGAATGTTTTCGGGAGTCTTCCAGAAGCTTCTCACAATAAGGTGCTGTACTTTTGGCCCATTCCTCCAGACAGAACTGCTGTAACTGAGTCAGGTTTGTTGGCCTCCTTGCACGCACACACTTTTTCAGTTTCATCAGATTGAGGTCAGTTGCTTTGTGATGCCACTCCAATATCTTGACTTTGTTGTCTTTAAGCCATTTTGCCACAGCTTGAGGTATACTTGGAGTCATTGTCCATTTGGAAGACCCATTTGTGACCGTGCTTTAACTTCCTGTCTGATGTCTTGAGATGTTGCTTCAATATATCCACATAATTCTCCTTCCTCATGATGCCATCTATTTAGTGAAGTGCAACAGTCCCTCCTGCAGCAAACACCCCCACAAAATGATGCTGCACCCCCATGCTTCACAGTTGGGATGGTGTTCTTCAGCTTGCAAGCCTCACCCTTTATCCTCCAAACATAATGATGGTCATTATGGACAAACGGTTACATTTTTGTTTCATCAGACCAGAGGACATTCCTCTAAAAAGATTTTTGTCCCCGTGTGCACTTGCAAACTGTAGTACACAAGTATAAACACCATGGGACCACACAGCCATCATACCACTCAGGATGGAGACGCATTCTGTCTCCTAGAGATGAACGTAGTTTGTGAAAAGTGCAAATCAATCCCAGAACAACAGCAAAGGAGCTTGTGAAGATGCTGGAGGAAACAGGTAGACGAGTATCTAGATCCACAGTAAAACGAGTCCTATATGGACATCACCTGAAAGGCTGCTCAGCAAGGAAGAAACCACTGCTCCAAAACCACCATAAAAAAGCCAGACAACAGTTTGCAAGTGCACATGGGGACAAAGATCTTTTTAGAGGAATGTCCTCTGGTCTGATGAAACAAGTTTGGCCATAATGACCATCGTTATGTTTGGAGGATAAAGGGTGAGGCTTGCAAGCTGAAGAACACCATCCCATCTGTGAAGCATGGGGGTGCAGCATCATGTTGTGGGGGTGCTTTGCTGCAGGAGGGACTGGTGCACTTCACTAAATAGATGACATCATGAGGAAGGAAAATGATGTGGATATATTGAAGGAACATCTCAAGACATCAGACAGGAAGTTAAAGCTCGGTCAACTGTATATATTTTAGTCTGTCTGGGTGTCCATCTATCTATCTATCTATCTATCTATCTATCTATCTATCTATCTATCTATCTATCTATCTGTCTGTCTGTCTGTCTATCACACAGCTCATAGATTTCACTACTAAATGAATACTCCAGTAAATGTATTCATTATCATGTTCTGTTCCTGCAGATGATAAACCCTTGAGAGAACTGAGCCCTTTCCAGAAAAGTACCAACAACTTCCTGTTTAGAGATCGTGTGTGAATCACAGTCAATTTGGCTATGGCAATTTTCCTAAATGCAAATTTGTGTCTTAACCTATAAATATGCTTATAAATGGTATGAGTGAACAGCACATTTGGTACATTTACAAGTAAAGGCAACCCAACGATTTTCCTATAATTTACTTGGTTGCACGTGTGAATGGGGCTTTTGTTAAATGGCATGAAAACTTGTGAAACTAGTAATTTTCCTTCTTGCTCTGTCCTTGCCCTTTTTCCATAGTTCGCGATAGCTTACCTTGACGCAACTATGTGGTTTTATTTTGAGGAGAATGTTTCATAAATGAGTATTGTCACTGTTTCTGCCCACAACCCACGCCCGACCGTGAAGCCTCAGACCCTCGCAAGCGACTTCAGAGCTTAAGCCATTCACTAACCACTTCAGAATATCAAATCACTCAGGAACTTCCTGCCAATGCAAGTTGTGATAAAAAAAAATGCTTTGCAACACCCTGGAGTCACAGAATGCATTAAAATTCTGTCCAAACAATACATCACCGTAACCTCTTAAACCTTTATTTCTCTTATGGAGATTTAAGAGAAACATCTAAGACAAAGTCAATGCATAAATGAAGCATAACTGTCTTCCTCTCTATTAAAGCTAAAAATGGCAAAAATCATTAGATTTTTTTTAAGGGATTTTCGGACTAATGCCAATTCTCTGAGTGCGGCTTTCCAACACGAGACTACAAAAATAGAAACCAAGCTGGTGAAAAAATGTGCTTATTGCCCGTCATGGTCGCAGCTGGTTAAAGAAAATAAAAAGCATTGTTGTTGCTTTATCAGGTTGCACTTTTTTTTTCTTCTTTTTTTTAAAGGGAAAAGTCAGTGGGATCCTGACGTAACCAAGTGAAGATTGTTCAAGATAACAAACAGAGTTCAATCACACTCACATAAAAATGGTGGCCTTGGGTGCTGAATAAACCTTTTCCGTGACAACATTACATCCTTGTCACCTTTAGATGCATTTTGCCCCTGTGATGCACAAGCCCTTCCAAAGCGCAACAGAGGGCTTTTCCCTCATGGCTTCCCTTCTTTCTCACTTTCACTAAACACTTCCCACACATTTGCAGTAATATAACCACTAAGAGAAAGTCACTCTGCATGATAAGGGCCTTTAATGAGGACAGAACTTCCACTGAGCATCCAGTCAATCTTTAGTGGTTACTATATCAATTGCTCATAGTTCGAGTTTTGATACCACAAACAAAATATGCTAATATGGTAATAGCTAATGAACACACTCCTTTCGCCGATTTAAAAAGCTAAAGGTAAGTGATTTTGCCGTTCTGGAATTTCCACAAGATGAGCCGTTAAATAAGCCATGGCCCCTCTTTCCAAAACCCGCGCATCAAAGATACCGTTGAGACCGACACTGAGCAGAAGATCGTCATCCCACGGTTCTCAAACACAACAGCAGCAGAATAGCGCCCCCGACTGACAACTGTTATGAATAAAATGGCATAAAACTGGCATTAAGCCTCAATAATTCGCTGCACTATGAGAACATACAAAATGATTGACAGACAGGAAGCGTCAGAGGCCGTGGTCTGTTAACAAAGTCTAGAGACCGCTGAAATATCTCAGGACACTTATTTCATTCATATCTTTAAGCGAGTACGAACATTTTTTGCATAATTTTCCATCAAACACAAAAAATCGCTTACAGCATTTCTACATTTCCATTTAAGTAATAAATGATTCCTTCAATCAAGTATGCATTACTTGTGTTTTTAAGTAGGCCCCTGTTTAACTCTTTTCCCAAATCCTGAGCTTTCCATTTATTTTTTCAGAATTCCTTGTTTTGAAGTTTAATTTAAATTAATTATTAAAATGGTGTCTAATCAAGTTTATTCTTAACTTTTAGCAAATAAAAACAGAACAATTTCTTTTCAACATATCATTGCATTGTACCAAACTTTTATTTACTTTTAAACCTTGCTTTTAATATATTGCTTATTTATTACTATTCATTTTTATTTATTTTTATTATTATTATTACTACTAAAGTATTACATTTTACTATACAGTTGTAATACATTTCTCTTGCAATTTCTTCAATTTCAGGCATCAAGCTTTTATTTTGAATCGAGCTTTTATTTTGAATCGAGCTTTTATTTTGAATCGAGCTTTTATTTTGAATCGAGCTTTTATTTTGATGCGAGCTTTTATTTTGAATCGAGCTTTTATTTTGATGTTAGCTTTTATTTTGATGCGAGCTTTTTTGAATCAAGCTTTTATTTTGATGTTAGCTTTTATTTTGATGTTAGCTTTTATTTTGATGCGAGCTTTTTTGAATCAAGCTTTTATTTTGATGTTAGCTTTTATTTTGATGTTAGCTTTTATTTTGATGCGAGCTTTTATTTTGATGCGAGCTTTTATTTTGATGTTAGCTTTTATTTTGAATCGAGCTTTTATTTTGATGCAAGCTTTTATTTTGAATCAAGCTTTTATTTTGAATCAAGCTTTTATTTTGATGTTAGCTTTTATTTTGATGTTAGCTTTTATTTTGATGCGAGCTTTTATTTTGATGTTAGCTTTTATTTTGATGTTAGCTTTTATTTTGAATCGAGCTTTTATTTTGATGCAAGCTTTTATTTTGATGCGAGCTTTTATTTTGATGTTAGCTTTTATTTTGATGTTAGCTTTTATTTTGAAGCAAGCTTTTATTTTGATGTTAGCTTTTATTTTGATGCCAGCTTTTATTTTGAAGCAAGCTTTTATTTTGAAGCGAGCTTTTATTTTGAAGCAAGCTTTTATTTTGATGCGAGCTTTTATTTTGATGTTAGCTTTTATTTTGATGCCAGCTTTTATTTTGAAGCAAGCTTTTATTTTGAAGCGAGCTTTTATTTTGAATCGAGCTTTTATTTTGATGTTAGCTTTTATTTTGATGTTAGCTTTTATTTTGAATCAAGCTTTTATTTTGATGTTAGCTTTTATTTTGATGTTAGCTTTTATTTTGATGTTAGCTTTTATTTTGATGCGAGCTTTTATTTTGATGTTAGCTTTTATTTTGAATCAAGCTTTTATTTTGATGTTAGCTTTTATTTTGATGCGAGCTTTTATTTTGATGTTAGCTTTTATTTTGAATCAAGCTTTTATTTTGATGTTAGCTTTTATTTTGATGCGAGCTTTTATTTTGATGTTAGCTTTTATTTTGAATCAAGCTTTTATTTTGATGTTAGCTTTTATTTTGATGCGAGCTTTTATTTTGATGTTAGCTTTTATTTTGAATCAAGCTTTTATTTTGATGTTAGCTTTTATTTTGATGTTAGCTTTTATTTTGATGCGAGCTTTTATTTTGAATCAAGCTTTTATTTTGATGCAAGCTTTTATTTTGATGCCAGCTTTTATTTTGATGCCAGCTTTTATTTTGAATCAAGCTTTTATTTTGATGCCAGCTTTTATTTTGAATCAAGCTTTTATTTTGATGCCAGCTTTTATTTTGAATCGAGCTTTTATTTTGATGCGAGCTTTTATTTTGATGCCAGCTTTTATTTTGATGCCAGCTTTTATTTTTTTGATGCCAGCTTTTATTTTGATGCCAGCTTTTATTTTGAATCGAGCTTTTATTTTGATGCCAGCTTTTATTTTGAATCGAGCTTTTATTTTGATTCAAGCTTTTATTATACTCTCACTCTTATCCTTAATAGAGCGCAACAATCTTGTTTCGGAAGTAAAAATCCCATTTAAATAGTTTTGTTTTATTTCACAATATCTTGACCTTCCATGAACTTCCATGTTAAGACGGTACTGTATATGCTCCTGTTGAAGCCATCAGTCCGTATCATTTCAACTTCAGTTTAATGAGCCTGAAGAAAAAGATCCACCAGTGAATCTCGGCAAACGAAGCGCTCCAAACGAGCTCTGCAGCAACCACCAGCTTCCATGATGTAATGGAGTCGCTTTCCCTACACTCTGAAACTACATATTTTTCATTAAACTTAAAATATTGTTTGTATATTTCTCACTAATAATTTTTTCGTTTTTAATTTTATTACATCATTCACAACGCTTCATGTGATTGTAGGTCATTCCCTCAATAAAGACGATGAGTACACCAGTCTTGTATCTTCATTTTTGCCTGATATTCAAACACTTACTTGCTTCAATTTACTTTTGAGAAAAACACTTCCGGAACAAAGAATGTTGTGCTCTGTATCTCCTACACCAGGGCTGGATTAAAAGCCCAGTCCTACACCTTCAGATTAACCTTAAAAAAAAGCACCAATGCATTTGTCCAATTTTGTCCCCATTTCACCCCAGATCAAACAAAAACAAAAAACTCTAGATCAATCTACTATTGCGAAGCAACATGGAAAAAGTATCAGTGTGTCTCCAATGATTCATTACAGGGTAAAAAGGGGAAAACTAGTGAAGCAGAGCCATGCTAACACACAACTAAGGTTATTATAAAGCTTATTAATCACAAAGTTATTTTTCATAAAAGCAATAAAATATAGAGCACGAAAAGTTTTCTGCCGCTTTGACCTAAAATCAAGCATCCAAAGACGAAACTGAGTCAATGGTACTTTTTCACACATTTGAAATCACACGATCTGATGTTCCCACAGTGCACATATTAACAGTGTAGAGACTCGGGGGAAGAAACTATGTCCACTACGAGTCTCTGTGTGTTAAAGACACAATCAATGGTAATAAAACACAGGAGATATCCCGCCTTACGGTTTAAAGAGACAGTTGCCTTTTTGACAGTGTTAAATTACAGTTTTTGGTGTTATTTGATGAGACCGTTGTTGTATTGGCTACCAAGAAAACTGACTTGCCTGGACGGCACTCAAACTAGAAAACCACTGTGGATGAAACCACTATCCGCCAATGGTTATCGCTATATCTGACACAGATGGCAGACGCAGGAAACAAAATCACAGTCTGTTCAAGCATTTTACCAATTAGAAGTTATCCAATCACAGCCAACCATGTTCAAATAAAATGATCCATTATAAATGGTGAATCTATGTACTGATGATCATCGTCCCATGTGTGTCAAACATGTTGACCCAAACATCATCTGCAGCCCCCTATGGTGATGCTCCCTTGCTCCCTATGTAGGGAATGACTTAACCTCCAGTGTGCTGTCTGTCTGCACTGGTCTCAGAACAGTTATAGTAGAGCTATAGGATGCTCCCTTGCTCCCTATTTAGTGCATGACTTAACCTCCAGAGTGCTGTCTGTCTGCACTGGTCTCAGAACAGTTATAGGAGAGATATAGGATGCTCCCTTGCTCCCTATTTAGTGCATGACTTAACCTCCAGAGTGCTGTCTGTCTGCACTGGTCTCAGAACAGTTATAGTAGAGCTATAGGATGCTCCCTTGCTCCCTATTTAGTGCATGACTTAACCTCCAGAGTGCTGTCTGTCTGCACTGGTCTCAGAACAGTTATAGGAGAGATATAGGATGCTCCCTTGCTCCCTATTTAGTGCATGACTTAACCTCCAGAGTGCTGTCTGTCTGCACTGGTCTCAGAACAGTTATAGTAGAGCTATAGGATGCTCCCTTGCTCCCTATTTAGTGCATGACTTAACCTCCAGAGTGCTGTCTGTCTGCACTGGTCTCAGAACAGTTATAGGAGAGATATAGGATGCTCCCTTGCTCCCTATTTAGTGAATGACTTAACCTCCAGAGTGCTGTCTGTCTGCACTGGTCTCAGAACAGTTATAGGAGAGCTATAGGATGCTCCCTTGCTCCCTATTTAGTGCATGACATAACCTCCAGTGTGCTGTCTGTCTGCACTGGTCTCAGAACAGTTTGAAATGCACCATATGTTCATCCTATCTCCATATAAAGCCTCTGAAAGAAATGTATGCACTGTAAATGTACGTACGATTTCTAAAGAAAGCCTCGTGCTATAGTACATTCCCGTGTACATTGTGTTTAGCAGCGCGGCGTTTGGCGATATATCGCTCAAATGTTAAAAATGGCCCATCGGATGAAACTAGAGACGCTTCTCTTTTGACTCACAGGTTTCAATGCAAAAACGTACTTGGGTTTGATACCAAATGCAGTTTTGTTGCCGTTTCTCCTAAAGAGAAACTCCGCTGTGGTCGGCGCCATGTTGTTTTGTCACATGACTCCGTTCGTCGAAAGTTTAACCCTTTACTGACAGCACAGAGTCTCCTGACCTGAGATCAGTCGGTTTAAACTATGCGTTGCGTAGAGCGACGCCAAAATACAACGTCCACGCATGTGTACACGGGGGTCGCACGAGGTTAATGGACATTATGAGTTAATTGATGTCATTTCAATCTCCGAAAAGTAGCATGGTATTATCAGGATTTTTGGTCACTCACTACTATATACTTTAAGTACCTAGAAGTATGGTGAATATATCAATCATAAAGTACAATGCTTTTACCATCTCACACTATCACTGTACTATGGTGCCACAGCACGATTTGTAAGGTTGGCACTTTGGCAATGGGTCAGTAGTGATGCAACCGCAGAGAGGGAAATAAAGTCACCTCCTGTGGGATCATTTATTTGTAAACCCATTTTAATGAGGAGGAAAAGGAAGAAATAATGTGATGAGAACCACTCTAATCATAGGTGGCCTAATGTTGTGTTTGGACACAGGAAACACAGAAAACACTGTTCAAGTAAATGTTCATTATTTGGAAATAGGAAATATGATATGCATCGAAGTATCGAAGATGGTAATTTAACATTACCATTTAACCTCCTTGGCATCGAAAGGAGTCAGTTGAGGTGGTTTGGGCTTCTGGTAAGGATGCCCCCTGGGTGCCTCCCTAGGGAGGTGTTTCAGGCACGTCCAGCTGGGAGGAGACCTCGGGGAAGACCCAGGACTAGGTGGAGACATTACATCCTAAAAATGTGGGGGTTATGACGCTGGATACCAGACGTGTCCGTCTGAGACATACACATGTAATTAAGAGCACAGCTAAAAATAGAGCAGATGAAATGCAAGAACGTGTACTGTGAGAACTGGACACATTGATGAACTCAATGTAAAACA
The DNA here is from genome assembly GCA_032164185.1 of Moxostoma hubbsi. Classification (NCBI taxonomy): domain Eukaryota; kingdom Metazoa; phylum Chordata; class Actinopteri; order Cypriniformes; family Catostomidae; genus Moxostoma; species Moxostoma hubbsi. The sequence continues at coordinate 451,536 of JAVLUX010000025.1, forward strand.
GCTTGCTGTCGACTGGAGGCTTGTTCAATGACATGAGAATAAACAATATATTGAGTTATTAAGACACTTTTTGTATTGTCTGATCAATGCATTATTCATCTACCACAATAATGCCATTTACTTCAAACTGAATTTATATATATATATATATATATATATATATATATTAGGGCTGTCAATCGAGTAAAATTTTGAATTGAATGAATTACATGGTGTGCCGATTAATTAATTGCATTTAATCGCATATACAGATATCTGCTGAGAAAGCCCCTCATATAACAATAATTCAATATATAATGATTATATATAATTATCTTTAAATATTTAAAAATTATATATATATATATATATATATATATATATAATAAAAAATATTCAGATTTAATATGAGGGCTTGTTTAAGGACCCGTCAATCTACACCTGCATCAGACCTGCTTGTGTAACATCATAAACATACATGTTTAGTTCACTGTTTCAAGTTAAATATAGTTTAATGCTCGATCTTTAAACACATCTTGAGATCTCTTAGTTCAGATTTGCGCTCCATCAAGTGTTTTGAACGCAAGAATGTAACACATGTTTGTGTTGTTCTGCTGAAGTGTTTCTTCACTGTATAAACTGTGTGTTGCTCATACAGCTGAAGTGTCACTTACTGCCCCCTGGAGTAAACAGGAGGTACTACAAGCATTTCTCAGGAATCTTCCTTATTACAGTCCGGGACAGTGCGATTAATTGCGTTCATTTTTTTGTAAAATTAATAAAATATTAATATTTCTAAATATTTGAACTATTTTGCATTTTTGATATGAATTATCTTTATTTGGGGGCCTTTCTCGGCAAATAATGGTGTGAGAGATTAATTGTGATTAATTAAATTAATTTATTGGCACGGCAGGTGATTAATTAGATTAATATTTTTTATCGATTGACAGCCCTAATTTAATTGTACATCTAAATTGTGCAATATCCTTAAAATATATTGGGTTCAATATGTATTTTTTCTTTACGTATAATCGAAAACTTTAAATCAATATTGTTATCTTTCCATCGTTTTTTAATTCAATTACGTCATTCGCAATGATTCATGGGATTGTAGTTCACAGTCTGTCTTTTTGTCTCAAATCAAATTCTGCGATGTTGTGATTCAACTCATGAATTCCTGAACCAAGAAGTACACAGACCACAGCCTTATACATGAGAGAAACAGACCAAGTATGTTGTTTGGGTTCTTGAACTTAACCCAGACAACTAATGAGCCATGTCAGTTGATGACTATGATATAATGCAGGCAGAATCATCAAGATTGCTCTAACAAATATTTGAAAAATGTATAAATATATTTATCTGTAATAGCCTCCCCACATTCAGCTGTAAAACCTCAACACACACACACACACACACAGATACACACATACACACATAGATACACACACACACACACACACACACACACACACACACATACACACACACACACACACACACACACACACACACACACACACATACACACACACACACACACACACACACACACACATAGATACACACATACACACACACACACACACACACACATACACACACATACACACACACACACACACACACACACACACACACACACACATAGACACAGAGACACACACACACACACACACACACACACAGAGATACACACACAGTGAGGTATATGGTGGAAGGAGAGGGGGGTGGGGGCTAGATGAGGGAGAAAGGGCAATGAGAAAAATCCCAACAGTCATCAAAAGGAAAAAAAAAACTCCACCAGTTGATTGTATTTGCTAATATCTGAAGTCTTTCTGCCCACCCATTCATTTTCCAATAAAAAGAGACCACACCGACTGGTTGCAAGTCACTCGCATCAGTGCACAGAGGATAACCTACAGGTGAATCTCTACAGGACATCCACTGACACATCATGGCCGCTCTACACTGGATTGGTGCTCTCACACTGACTGTGGTGTGCTGCCTGACCGCTCAGCCTCTGAGAGAAAAAGTATCTCAGGAAACAATAGACCTATCGGATGATTTAATCAATAAAACAGGTGGATGTGTAAGTACCTTGCTTAACATCACCCAGCCATAATTGTCTTCATGCTTATCTGTATGTGTTGATTAAACTAACTCATTCACGCATAACTTTTTGTCTTACAGATAGACTCAGAAGGAAAATACTACACCCCTACTGATGTAAAGGTAAGTAAAGATAAGCCAGGGCTTTCTTCTATGTCTTTAATGGCAACCTGAGCACTTGATATTAGTTTGCTTGCTAAAGTCAGATAAGAGATCACTCACACAGGAAGGAGTTTACTACATAAAACCTCAAGTCAGCAAACACAGAGCTCACAACAATTCTCACACACACGCTCGCATCACCAGAGACACCTTCCTCTCAGCAAAAACCCGTCTGTGTAACCCCATCGGTCCGCAGAGCATTTGAAACAATGGACTGTGTTTATAACCGCCATCATTCCTGTCTCTTTCCCTTTTAGGATGACGACGTGGTTGCAGCGTTGAATTGTTCCATTAAGGAGCTGGACGTTCTTTCTGAAGAGTGCAAAGACAAAGCAACTAAATTTTTTTTACAATATCTCAGCTTGGATTTAAAAGCACTCGTATCTAACGTAAGTGACATTCGCTTTCTAACCATTCACGAAAACATTAGAAGCTCAGACAGCTAAATGATCAATAATCGGTTGACTTACTCGTCTCTCTTTATCTCTCCTACTCTTAACCAGGCTCAAGCCGGCACACGCGGCGACTTCAACTGTCAGTCTCCGACCGAAGGACCCCCGGAGACGTTCCTGAAGAGCATCAAAACTCTGTTGCAACGACTGAACTCTCAGCAGAACAGCTCATAGCGAAGCAGAATCGGCCGCGGACTCGTTTAAAGAACTATTCCACGTTCAAAAAGGAAGTTAAGTTCAATCGACAGCCTTTGTGACAGCGTTTAACTACCGTAAAAATGCATTTGGAATGTAACAAATTTGGGTGACCCTGAAATTGCCATCACAAGAGGGGATTTCAGTGTGACACAATCCCGTTCTAACCTTTTCTGTCCAAATGCACATTATGCCACAAACGCTGTCGATTGAGCTCGTATTAAACCTGTAATGTTTCTTTAAGAGTTTCCAGCGCTCTTGACCACAGCCGAAGGTCTCCATATGTCCAGCTTTGTGCTCAAACTATTATTAATGTTACTAATGTTCAGTGTTAAAATGGTTGGTTTCTATTTTTGTAATGTAATAGTCATATCGTTCATTTATGAAACAAGTAGGATCATGTTGTATATCTTTCAACATTGCACTGCTAGGAATGTATTTCTTGATATAGATGTAAGTGCTAAATAATGTTTCTTCTATGAAGACAAATACACTGTTTATTTATGTATTTATATGCTATTTATTGGTTATTTATAATGATGCCTACCATTTATTTTTAAGATGAATAAATGTGAACATGTATTACCAAAACTAGGTTTAACCGTGCAAGTGTCATTTTTGATCCGTCCCACCTGTGTTGCAACTACAACCGCTAACTTTGATTCTGACCCTCTGACCTACATTTGCCACGAGTTTGGCAAGTTTGCCGCTTTTTTTTCTTCGGGGTGGTCGATGCATTCTGTCGCTAAAGGTGGACATGGTGTGAGTGCACTCATTGGGAAATCCCCCGATCACATGTTCTATGACATACGATGGGAAACATGCCTGGAAAATAGATCCACCCATTTTCCACTCCTACTACTAATAAGTCAGCGTGCATAACTCTACCCCACCTAAACCACACTGGGACGCTCATCATTAGTGTCGTAGAGCTATTTGAAATGGCACATTCTTTCACCACGCTTTCTAATTCGGCTCATTTGATGCTGATGTGGTCACACACATTTTTTTTCCCTCCATAAAATGATAATACAGCTTACATTACTCACTCCATGTGTCTCATCCAGTAGTGGGTGCACATGCATGGAGATGCAATAACTCTCCAACAAGCCAGCTGTGTTTCTTGACAGGTGTTGTCATAAACCAACAAGTTGCACTTTTATCAGATTCTGTAGGCAGCCCAAGGGCACACACAGAACACTTAAATCCTTACGGCGCATGCAATTGCTCAAGACTTCAACGCCCACCTTCCTGAAGAGGAAGCGTTTCAGGATCGGGGTGTGTGGGATTAAAAGCGTAGTTTGCTGGCAGAGCAAAGAAGAGGGGAAGTGAAAATAAATACATTAAATAGGCCACATGTGAGAGTTTGCGAGTCTGTGTGGTTGAGCCCCTAAAACCATGAATCGATACTATCTGATCTTGAGCACGGTGGCTCTATCCACGTTAGTGCTCAGATGCGATGCAAAGGATTGAAGTGATGCAACTTTCTGTGGACGGGGTGTCGGAGATGATGCCAGACAGGTGATGCATCATGTGCTTCTTATTGTACTGCAATAACAGTCACGAGTTTTACAAACAGGAAAACTGAATGCAGTGCCAAGGGGATTAAACAGAAGTGGCTACGGATATAAAACAGACAAGAGAAACGGGATAAGGAGGGAGTAAATAGCTTAAAGCAGCACTGTGTAAGATTTTTTGAGTACATCAATAATCAGTGTTCAATGTCCCAACCTCACCCCGATTCTAATGATTTGCATTTTGAGCTGAAGGGTTCGATTTGGGACGAAATCGCTGGCTTATGACATTCTTGCAGCATTACGTCATGTCTGCAGACACAGGAAAAAGTGACGACTGTCTCGTGTCCCGACTGGAGAAATTAAGCATGCTGTTTAACTCAGTTCAGTCACACTCACACAGTTCAGGACGGCATCTGTTTTCCGTTTGGTGAAGTTGTTTACCTGCTATAAATGCTTGCATATGTTGTCTGGTTGGGTTGTTAAAAGCTTGTCATGCTTGTATGAATCGAACATTCCTCGTGTGTTAACCGATCGCGATGCATCATGTGACACATTTAATATGTATGACTTCCCAAACGGACTTCTTGTAACTGTTATATTGCATATCATTTTCATGTTTAATAAAGTGTATTTTATCCCCATCATTACTGAATCCGTGTTTTATGTTTACGGTGTTATTATGTGTTACTATTCCAGTTAATTTCTTCTAATAATCTCAGATACAAGCATACTTCATTTCGACGGGGTCTTCTGATATTTCTTAGCATTGCAAATATGTGAAGCTTATGTAATATGTAATACGCTCTCCATTTGACACACGTGGGGACGCGAAAGGTACACGAAAAGCAGATGCAAACTTGGTTACTTTAAGTTACACACTAAAAATTCCCGTTTTGAACAAACCGTCCAGCCTGACACAACAACACTGATTCAACCAATACCGTGCGCTTGGGGCGGGACTATAGCCCTATTTGGATGGGACTAGTTTTCCCTGACGTTAGGGAATTTGGTATTTCACAGACGAACTTTGCGATTTTAATCCCGTCCGAATCTGACAAGTTTTTCTCACACAAACTCTGTAAAAATTTCGGAGCAAATGACCTACTGTTTTTCGGCTATATCGAGCAGGGGCGGAGCCAGGAGTTTTTCAAAGGGGTGGCCAGGCAGGGGCAAGCAATCAGTTTGTGGTGGCACAGAAATGTTTTTATGTTTAATGTCAGCATTTTTATATCGTCGGACTGTGGGAGAGGTTTGGCGGCCTTGGTGTGCACATGTTAAATTTGTACATTTGTACAGAGATGATTTCACCTCTAAAGAACCAAATTGTGGCAAAAATAAAAAGACCAAAACAGTTGCGAGTGGGGTGGCCAATGGGGTGGCAAGGCTTCCGTCCATGGTGGCCACGGACACCCCATCGCTCCACCACTGAAATTAAGGTTCTTCCGATAAATCGAATAATGTCCGAATGCGAATAGAAGAACACTTCTATTTTAAACTAGCCGAACTACCATTAAGATCGCACTTGTGCACGCCAATTAAATGTGTTCAACCTTCTGTAACGCCCACATTTAGAAAACAGACACTCCCACCCCTGTTTTAGTCCTGTATGAATCAGTAAATGAAATCACAGAGGTCAGCTGATAATAACTGTAACTAGGGCAGTCAAACGCTCAATTTACTTAATCTAATTATTTAAATGGCATGCCGATTAATTAATCGAATTCGTCGCCATTTAACGCATATATAAGTAATTTGCTGAGAAAGCTCCACAAGTAACAATTCAATATATAAAGAAATAATTCTGGTTGACACTGTCGCCTCACAGCAAGAATGTCCCGTGTTCGAGTCCTGGAGTTTGCATGTTCTCCCCGTGTTTACGTGGGTCCCCTCCAGGAGCTCTTATTTCCCACATAAGTCCATAAACATGCAGGTTAAGTGAATTGGAGACCTAAATTGCCCCGTAGGTGTGATTGAGAGTCCCCCAGGCACTGGGGGTTGCGTCAGGAAGGGCATCCGGAGTAAAACCTGTGCCGAGTCAAATATGCGGAACACGGGTGGTCCGCTGTGGCGACCCCTAACGGGAGCAGCCGAAAGAAGAAGATATACAGCGATCAGCCAAAACATTAAAACCACCTGCCTAATATTGTGTATCTCCCTGATGATCAGCAGTTACAGAAATACTCAAACCAGCCCATCTGGCACCAACAATCATGCCACGCTCCAAATCACTGAGATTTATCATATATACACATATTTTATAAATGCATTGATAAGACAATATTTATTATTTATCAATGTTTATATTTAAGTTAAACATAGTTTAGTACTTGTAAACATGTCTTGAGTTCCCAAAGTTTGGATTTGCGCTCCTCCGAGCTGTTTCAAATACGCGTCGTGTCGCGCTTTCTTGTTCTCTTTATGAGCCGTGCATTGCCTAAACAGATGAAGTTTTGAAAACAGGTGGTGGTACAAGTTTGAATTGCTCAGGAATCTTCCTTATTACGGTCCGGGAACATAATATGTTAAATACGTTATTTTTTATATAATTAATCGCACTGAATTAACGCATTAAATCGACAGCCCTAATTGTAAATTAAATGCCGTTTAGAAAACTAATCCCGTCCAAATAGGACTTATAACAGCAGTTATAACAGCAGACGGGGCGTTTACGGAAATATGGATGAAAGAATGTTTTTTTTTTTTCACGATTCGGTTCAGTGGCACAGAAAAGTCAGCTTTAAAGGGAAAATTCACCCAAAAAACTCTAATGTTGCTCCAAACCAGTAAGACTTTCGCCTGGACTCATTTTCTGATCCTTTTCACCAAGATATAATTACTACTATAATTCCACATAAAAAGTCACAGCAGTTTGGAACGACATAAGAGTGAGTACATAAGGACAATATTAAAAAGTCCTTCGAAGTCGTTAGTACACTAACATCTGACATTTTATTTCCATAGCTGTGATCACACAAAAAGCTATGTTTCAGGTGGGTCCAGCTAATAAAGAGATGAGATAATGTCTCAATAAGTGGCTCTTTTAATGGAGAGGTGCCATATTGAGTGTTGTCTCTCGTCTCTTCCTCCTTATACCATCTCTGATCCTCCCTGCTCATGCACGTTCTTCCTGGCCTTTGAGCCCAGACCCCACACTTGCATATTGTTTGACAATCCACATCACAAAGTTTCAACTGTGATTAAATTACTGTACTGTTATAAGAGCCCATGTTGGCTCACTTCAAAAAAAAAAAAAAAAAAAAAAAAAAAAAAAAAGTTGTCATCATTTACCCACTTTTATGTTGTTCCAAACCCATATGACTTTCTTTCTCCTGTGCAAAGGATATGTTTGCCAGAATGTTAGTCTCAAGTCACCATTGACGTTCTTTGCATCTTTTTTCCATTGAATTAAAGTGAATGGTGACTGAGGCTGTCAGTCACTACTATTCAACACTACCTCATATCCTCTTTCTGTGTACCACTAAAAAAAAAGTCAGTCAACTTTTTGAGTGAACCATCCCTTTAAAGTACCGTTTGCATTGCAACAGATCTTTTAGCACACAAAAACAAATCATAAAACAAGCTAAAAAAATGAAAAAAGAAATGACATAAGCATTGACGCAAATTTGACAGTTTGCAGCATGCATGCATTTTGCACATGCATAAAACATCACCTTCTGTTGCATGCACATTGCAAGCATGAAAAGTTTCCGCTGAAGGTTTTAAAAGATACATACAAAAGGTACGAAGTCTCAACGAGGGGTCAATCTCCACAGCAAGATGCGCTCTTTTCATAAATCGCAACATAACCCGATTCAGTGAAAACATGATCCTCGCATGAACACTACAAACATAAACACACATATTGAATGTGATTGGATGCAGTTACACCTTTGACAGGAAGTCCCTGAGGTTTCCTGTGTTTTAGAGTAGGATGTTTACCTCTCTGAACGCCCGCCAACATACACATACCACACAGTGTCCTCTCTAGTTAGCATTGGATTTCACTTACAGCGTATAAAGCACTTAAAGACAGCACATGGGTCATATGTTATTATCTTCACATGGTGTGAGATTTAGAAATCAATCCGCACTTAATTGTGCAGATCAGGCAACGGTGCAAACCCACCGGAAACATCTGTGCTGAACACGATTCGAATGGTGCAATATAAGACGCAGGTTTCTTATGTGCCGAAATACCCAGCGCAAAAGCGGCGCAACGGTTTAGTGATTTCGAATAATAATAATCAGGGACTTTTGAAAAGTTTCGCAAACAGACGTCAACGTTGTCAAAACGATCCACAAACACACGGATCCACGAAACCGACTAAAAACGCTGTATTATGCATGCCAGGCCAGTAGTTGGCGATGCCAACAATTATGTCTGGATGGACAATGAGGTTGAATTACAATAAAATAAAGATCTCGACACAGTCCTGTAGTCTGCCTTTGTAGTTTTTAATGTCTCGCGCGTTATTTTGAAGTACTCGCGCGCACGCCTATAGCCTATAATACGCACGCGCATGACGTCATCGGGATTACAAATGTGCATTTTTTGTACATTTACACGGAGACGATAACGGCATCGTTTTCAAAAACGTGCACTTTGAAACCCTTTTCAAAAATGTGCGTTTTCAGGCCCTAAAACGCCGTTGTCGTGTAAACAGCCAAAATGCAGAAAAAGTTTTCTGTTTTTAGTTAAAAATGTTGTCGTGTAAACGGCCCCTCAGTTGCCTCCGCGTCTGAGACCGCCAGTCCGCGCATCTTATCACGTTGTTTGTTGAGTGCGTTACCGCGGAGACGCAGTGCGTGTGGAGATTTCACGCTATTCTCCGCGGCATCCACACACAACTCACCACACGCCCCACCGAGAGCGAGAACCACATTATAGTGACCACGAGGAGGTTACCCCATGTGACTCTACCCTCCCTAGCAACCGGGACAATTTGGTTGCTTAGGAGACCTGACTGGAGTCACTCAGCACGCCCTGGATTCAACCTTGTGACTCCAGGGGTGACAGTCAGCGTCAATTGGTCTTTCCCCCTTTTTAATCTTATCGTTAGTTCTTCTCATGTTTAGGAACAACAGTATCTATCCCACTCCTTATTACCTACTTGTGACTGGATGGGCGAAGTTTCTGGACACCCCAGTAGGCATCACTGACATGTAAAGATGGACGGTCATGTGTTAATGCTTCAGCTTTCTGAAGTCAGATTTTAAATTCCTGAGACCCAAATATGCCTGCTGTGTGCATTTAATATTTCTCTTTTTGATGTGTAACTAGTAGAACCTAACAAACAAGCAAATACAGCAAATTGTTTTCCTAAAAATTTAAGTCTACATATGGGGACATCAGGACTATGTTGTGAAATTTTAAATAATACCAAGCTATAGAAAGTCCGATTTTTTTTTTCATCAGATTGCTTTTATGTTTCCAGGATTGTTGGATATTCATGTTTTTGAGACATTAAATCAGAAATTAGCATAATTAATTCAGATTCAAAGTAATGTCCATCATCATCCAATCACAGCCAACCATGTTCAAATAAAATGATCCATTATAAATGGTGAATCTATGTACTGATGATCATCGTCCCATGTGTGTCAAACATGTTGAGTGTCCAAACATCATCTGCAGCCTGAAACTGAACTTATGATCAGATTTTAGGAGTGAACGCACTTAACTGCATAGAGAGATATAGGATGCTCCCTTGCTCCCTATGTAGTGCATGACTTAACCTCCAGTGTTCTGTCTGTCTGCACTGGTCTCAGAACAGTTAAAAATGCACCATATGTTCATCCTAACTCCATATAAAGTCACTAAAAGACACATTTTCAGCATTTGGATGAACCCGTTGATTCTCAATGTGAAAATGCAGTAAATATAGGAATGTATTTACTAATGTTGATGAATAGAACCGTATTGTACAGTGATAACAAAATAATATATATATACACACTCACCTAAAGGATTATTAGGAACACCATACTAATACTGTGTTTGACCCCCTTTCGCCTTCAGAACTGCCTTAATTCTACGTGGCATTGATTCAACAAGGTGCTGAAAGCATTCTTTAGAAATGTTGGCCCATAATGATAGGATAGCATCTTGCAGTTGATGGAGATTTGTGGGATGCACATCCAGGGCACGAAGCTCCCGTTCCACCACATCCCAAAGATGCTCTATTGGGTTGAGATCTGGTGACTGTGGGGGCCATTTTAGTACAGTGAACTCATTGTCATGTTCAAGAAACCAATTTGAAATGATTCGAGCTTTGTGACATGGTGCATTATCCTGCTGGAAGTAGCCATCAGAGGATGGGTACATGGTGGCCATAAAGGGATGGACATGGTCAGAAACAATGCTCAGGTAGGCCGTGGCATTTAAACGATGCCCAATTGGCACTAAGGGGCCTAAAGTGTGCCAAGAAAACATCCCCCACACCATTACACCACCACCACCAGCCTGCACAGTGGTAACAAGGCATGATGGATCCATGTTCTCATTCTGTTTACACCAAATTCTGACACCATCTGAATGTCTCAACAGAAATCGAGACTCATCAGACCAGGCAACATTTTTCCAGTCTTCAACTGTCCAATTTTGGTGAGCTCTTGCAAATTGTAGCCTCTTTTTCCTATTTGTAGTGGAGATGAGTGGTACCCGGTGGGGTCTTCTGCTGTTGTAGCCCATCCGCCTCAAGGTTGTGCGTGTTGTGGCTTCACAAATGCTTTGCTGCATACCTCGGTTGTAACGAGTGGTTATTTCAGTCAAAGTTGCTCTTCTATCAGCTTGAATCAGTCGGCCCATTCTCCTCTGACCTCTAGCATCAACAAGGCATTTTCGCCCACAGGACTGCCGCATACTGGATGTTTTTCCCTTTTCACACCATTCTTTGTAAACCCTAGAAATGGTTGTGCGTGAAAATCCCAGTAACTTGGGCCCGTCTGGCACCAACAACCATGCCACGCTCAAAATTGCTTAAATCACCTTTCTTTCCCATTCTGACATTCAGTTTGGAGTTCAGGAGATTGTCTTGACCAGGACCACACCCCTAAATGCATTGAAGCAACTGCCATGTGATTGGTTGATTAGATAATTGCATTAATGAGAAATTGAACAGGTGTTCCTAATAATCCTTTAGGTGAGTGTATATATATATATAAAACAAAAAGTATATTAAAATGAAGCGAAATGACCCACAGATGTGATGATTCAAAATATTATTTTATTTTTTTAAATGATACTCTTGAGGGAATAATGTCCCAAAATCCACATATGTGGACATCATGTTTATCAGCACACTGATGCGCAAAAAATTTATGCATTTTTTTTAAAGTGGCAAATCAAACGAAACTAGAGACGCTTCTCTTTACATCCAAACAGATTTCAATGAAAAAACGTGAAGAGGTTTCTTACCAGAGGCACTTTTGTTGGCTCTGCGCCCGTAGGAGCGCTTCACAGAAATCAACGTCATGCTGTTGCGTCACGTGACTCGGTGAACCAGAGGTTGAACCCTTAAATGACAGTCTAGAGTCTTGTGAACAGTATTCAGTCAGTTTAAATTCATCTAAATTATGTGTTGCATATAGCGAAGCCAAAATACACCGTCCACGCATGTGGACACAGGTCGCAAAAGGTTAAACTGGAGTGATAGTTTAGAGTTCTATCGCCAATAGAATTCTCATTTGAAAAGATAAAGGAAATGACAACGGATTTTACACGGATGATACAGTCAAACAAACACATGGCCAAAAGAACACCTTTTATTTGCCTTGGAGAATAACAAAACTTTCCCCCTTTTTTCTCATTTTGTGCTGTGGGCTGTTCTGACTGTTTTACATTTATGTACATTTACCCATGTATTTGAACTCAGGGGAAGAAAACTTAACACCAGCTGGTTTCCCCATTCTTTAAACACATGTACATTTGTTGTTTTTTTGCCATCGATAAATAACAACTGAACAAAACAAAAAAACATCCAAACCGAAAATTGAGTTCACCACACAAAAACATATAAATAACTAAACATGGCATAGCGTTGGCTTGTGGCACCTGTAGGAAGGTTCTCACATGGAGAAATGGTCACTGATTGGTGGTTTCTCCACCCACTGACCGTAGCCTTTCCTGGCCAGGTAAGACTTCAAGACACTCTTGGCTTCCTGGTACAGCTTTGCCATCATCTTCATATTCCATAAAGAAAGAGATGATCGATATTAAATGCTTATAAATGAACAACTCACATGCAGTATTTGTTTGATTAGCATAATTAAAGGGATAGTTCACCCAAAAAATGAAAAATCTGCCATCATTTACTCACTTTCATGTCCTTCCAAACATCTTTTAATGAATATCGCAGAACATGTTTCCAATACAATGGCAGTTAATAATGATTCAGTTTAAAGCTTACAAAAGGACCCATGTGACTCTCGTGTTATATTCAAAGGCATACGATTGGTTTTGTTGAGAAACAACCCAAAATTTGAGTCATTTTGCAGTGGAAAACAATGCTAGTTCTCGCATGAACAAGCTTATCTCATAAAGTGTATGATTGCGGGACGGCGTCAAGCTATTTACAACAAAATGACTTCAATTTTAGGTGGTTTAAAAACAAAACCCATCATATGCCTTCAGGAGACTTGGAATATGACGCTCGAGCCACATGGGCTACTTTTATGATACTTAAGGGTCCTTTTTATACAACTGTAAGTGTCACTATGAAATGCCTTTTATGACAGAATGTTCATTTTTGAGTGAACTATCCCTTAAAACTCACTAACACTGCGTAGTACCTTGGCCTCCCTGTAGGTGACAGCGGTGAGCAGTTCTTCTCTCTGGGCCTCTTTAGCGACTAAATTAAACCGACTCAACATAGCTGCCTTGCAAAGACGGCTGGCCAGGGCGGGACTACTCTTAAATGGAGACCTTGTACACAGACAGCAAACAGAAAAGAAATGTCTTCAATGAAATTACAGTAAAAACGTTCCTTGACTAAGGTTTTTTTGATTGCCAACGCATCAGGACAATAATCAAACGGCTGTCATTATGGTGGTTTGACAAAGCCAACGTACTGTTGTTCTACAGACTTGGTTTAGACTGGTGAACTTGAACCAAGTCACACGCTAGTCAGAAGGCATAACTTGTGAAGTCGCTGTTTCCTTAAAAACACACTTCACCTAACGCAATATCCTAAACTGTCTCAACGTGACGAATTGACAACAACTTCTTAAAGAGCAGCTAATGTATCAAAAATGTATTAAATGCAATTATTTCAGGAAAGTTGTTAAGTCTATAATATTTAATATGTTGAGACATGTTTAAATAATTGGAGTAGTTTATAAATGTAGTAATAGTTTATATATTAATATTCAGTGAAAGTTTGATCTGTTAAAGCTTGATATATTTTTGTCATTCTACACATTATTGTGAACTTTTCGTTGACTTACATTAGAATAATTTTAGTCAAGAGTAAAACTGACTTTATATTAATTAATATTTCTTTCTTAATAAATTACTGACTACATTTATGGACATAAAAATAATGTGAAAATGAACACTAGGTATGTACAGGGAATCATATTTATACATATAAAATATTGAAGTTGTTAAGATCAATAAATAAATAATATTTGCTCGGGAGGGAGGGAGGGAGGGATGGATGGATGGATGGATGGATGGATGGATGGATGGATGGATGGATGGATGGATGGATGGATGGATGGATGGATGGATGGATGGATGGATGGATGGATGGATGGATGGATGGATGGATGGATTGGGATGGGATGGGATGGGATGGATTGGGATGGGATGGGATGGATTGGGATGGGATGGATTGGGATGGATTGGGATGGATTGGGATGGGATGGGATGGATTGGGATGGGATGGGATGGATTGGGATGGGATGGATTGGGATGGGATGGGATGGTACTCACTCCTCTGTGGACTTGCCCTCGAGAGCATCCACCACCTCCACTGAAAAGTCACCCTGGCTCCAGTTCAGGCTGAGAGATTTCTGGGTGGAGTGAGCATCCACAGGCATGGCAGAGGTCACCAGGCTGATGTGTGGCCGGTATACGCAGTAGTGCAATGGAAGCGATGATGTGATGCCATCCACACGCTGATTCACTGCCATCTCCATGCCACGTGTATCATTGCAGCTCTCATCCCCTGAGCAATGCGAAAGACCAGACACACCAACAGGATGTTCGTACAAACTAGTTTTAAAATGTTCACTAAACAAGCCCCCTAAAGTGCAAAGAATTCACAACACAGTAACTTCTTAAAAGTAACAAATACCTTACATAAGTATATTCAGCTCATTGTGTTTTTCATTAGCTCAGGTGTTCAGGGAAGTTGTTTCATGTTGTTTTTTTGATGATACATTTTTTGTATGTTTGAAACATGTTTAAGTAAATCTAAAAAAAATTCTAAATGTGAAAAACTGTGAAATAAAATGTTACTTTTGTTGACTAAATCACCATTTTCAATTGACATGATAAAATAATGACTTCATTTGAAGGACATTTTCATCAAGACAAAAATTAGGACTAAAATGAAAAAAAACTCTCCGCATTCGGATATGTACTACGCGCCATTCTACGGGTTCTTCGTATTTCAACGTACCGATGAAGATGCTGCTTACGTAGACAGGCTCAATAAAGTGGCTCAGTAGCGCCCCCTGGAAACCCAACACCTGCCACTGCATGATCTTATCCGTGGCGGACATACTGACCACATGAGAGCCCATCTGCTCATACGAGCTGGAGAACTTGGAGAAGACTTTCCCCTCCACCACCACATGAAGACCGATCTGATTGTTCACCTCCCATGCAGAGATGGACAGAGGATTTAGCCGGCTAAAAAACAAGGAGTTCAATTGTCATTTGGCTTTATCAATAAACATTCAGAATTTGCCAAAAAAAATACAAAAATACAAAAATCACAACTTTAAAGCACTATGTGACAATTTCAATTTGAAACGTATACACAAACACATACTCTACCCAAACATTACAATTCTGTTATTATTTACAAACCCTCATGTCGTTCCAAACCCATACAACTGACTGTCTTCTGTGGAACACAAAGAGAGCTATATTGCAAAATCTCTGACTTGTTCTTCTCAAATTCAATAAGAGTTAATGGGGAGGGGGCTATAGGCTTCCAAAAAATGACAAAAAAACAACAACAAAAAAACACCATAATAATTCAAGAGTGGCATGTAATCTGTCTTTGCATGTGGCTGGCATCAAACTGGCATCATACTTGGTATAATGTGTCTTAATGCACCATTTCTGAATCTGAATAAATCTGCGAAGGGGACGATTTTCAGCAAATATCAATATATATATATATATATATATATATATATATATAATTTCAGTCTATTTTCACAGAAGCTATCAGAAGGCTTCAGAAGACTTGGAATATAGAACATGAGCTGCACTGACAACTTTTACGATACTTTACTGGTGCTTTTTTGCACTTTTTGGAGATTGTCAACACCCGTCTGCATTCCCTTTCATTGTTTGAAAAGAGATAGAAATATGTTTTGTGTTCCAAAGAAGAAGAAAAAAAACACTTTAAAATAAAACAACTTATGTTGGGGTGAACTATTCCTTTAAGTATGTTGAGTTTAAACAATACATTTGCTGTAATGTGTCTTTAAATTGCAACATCTATCTAATGGTCCTGTTAGGCATTCCCATCGATATGTTTTGTTGTTATAGACATATGCATGCCAAGAATGGAAGACTATATTAATGGCCCATATTGTGTGTGTGTGTGTGTACAGTTGTGAAGGGATCTGCGCAGCTCCTTTGGGCAGTTGACTCAGGTACAGGTGTAGAGTGATGTGGTTTTTAAAGCTGAGGAGTTTAGTGGTCTGGTCCTGCTGAAAGACAGACTTTTCTTCCAGAGAGCTATTCTTACTGAAGAACAGAAGCAGATTCCTGTACAGAAACCTGTAGGACATTCAGACATTCAGTAAAAGCTACATCTTACTGACTGAGCCAATTAAGTGGCTGATATATGGTAATTTTGAGACTATTACCACCCACAATGCATAAAACCTTCTGTTCTTAAATATTTTGATTAGTTATAGACTGATTACTCTGAAGATAGCCATGCCTTCAGATTAGTGGTATAGGTCATTAACAGAAGTGTCCAAAATGTTCTGACAGCCTTGTCAATGGATAATGCAGTTTTTTATGAATTTTCAGTCAATACTGCATAAAAATGTGTGTCTCAATTGCTAACATTGTAAAAGCCTTTATCGTAATTATATATCAGCATTATATCGGCCATCAGCCACCCCACTCTCTGGCGTCAGAGCCATATATCAAAACCCATACTGGTCGACCACTAATTTTAAGTGAATTTCCAGAAAATATTGAGTAATATAACTCTTCTTTTAATTTCAGCAATTTTGTGTGCATGTCATTTCCTACTATTAAACTGAATCATATTATGCACTACCTGTAGAAACTTTAGACACACCTACTCATTCTCAGTGCTGGGTAGTAATGGATTACAAGTAACCTGGACTACATAATCAGATTACAAAAATCAAACACTTGTAATTAGATTACATATCATTTTTAAATACTCATAATCAGATTAGAGTCACTTTAATGGTTTACATGATTAAATGTAAATCAGCCAACGGCAATAAATTGTTCTTAAATTCTTGATCCTCTAATTCTACTTTTTAAATAATAAAAAAAAGAGATTTACAAAAATATTAGACACATACATATATATATATATATATACACACACACACACACACACACACACCGATCAGCCACAACATTAAAACCACCTGCCTAATATCATGTAGGTCCCCCTCGTGCCACCAAAAACAGCTCTGACCCGTTGAGGCATGGACTCCACAAGACCTCTGAAGGTGTCCTGTGCCATCTGGCACCAGATCATCAGCAGCAGCTCATTTAAGTCATGTATATTGCGAGGTTGGGCCTCCATGGGTCGGATTTGTTGGTCCAGCACATCCCAGAGATGCTCATTCAGATTAAGATCTGGGGTATTTGGAGACCAAATCAACACCTTGAACACTTCATCATGTTCCTCAAACCATTCCTGAACAATTTTGGCAGTGTGGCAGAGCACATTATCCTGCTGAATGAGGCCACTGCCATCAGGGAATACCATTGCCATGAAGGGCTGTACGTGGTCTGCAACAATCTTTAGGTAAGTGGTACGTGTCAAAGTAACATCCACATGAATGCCAGGACCCAAGGTTTCCCAGCAGAACATTGCCCAGAGTGTCAAACTGCCTCCCCCGGCCTGCCATCTTCACATGGTGCATCCTGCTGCCATCTCTTCCCCGGGTAAACGACGCACACACACCCGGCTGTCCACGTGATCTAAAAGAAAATGTGATTAATCAGACCAGGTCATGGTCCAGTTCTGACGCTCGCGTGCACATTGTAGGCACTTTCGGTAGTGGACAGGGGTCAGCATGGGCACTCTGAATGGTTTGCGGCTACGTAGCCCCACACGCAGCAAGCAGCGATGCACTGTGTGCTCTGACACCTTTCTATCAGTCACGCTTCTGTGGGATCAGACGAAACGGGCTGTCCTTCCCACGTGCATCAATAAGCCTTGGGCACCCATGACCCTGTCACCGGTTCACCGTTTGTCCTTCCTTAGAGCACTTTTGGTAGGTAACATCCACTGCATACCAGAAACACCCCACAAGACCTGCAGTTTTGGAGATGCTCTGACCCAGTCGTCTAGCCGCCACAATTTCACCCTCGTCAAAGTCGCTCAGATCCTTACGCTTCCCATTTTTCCTGCTTCCAACACATGAAATTAAAGAACTGACTGTTCACTTGCCGCCTAATATATCCCGCCCCTTGACAGGAGCCATTGTAACGAGATAATCAATGTTATTCACTTCACCCGTCAGTGGTTTTAATGTTGTGGCTGATCAGTGCATATATATATATATATATATATATATATATATATATATATATATATATATATATATATATATATATATATATATCACAGTGCCTTGCAAATGTATTCAGACCCCTGACCAATCATCTCATATTACTGAATTACAAATGGTGCAATGAAATGAAATTCTGTTTGATATTTTATATAGGGAAAATATAGGGAAATACTGTATGAGAACCTGCTTCAGTCTGCTAAAAAACTGAAGCTTAGAAGGAAATTCACATTTCAGCATGACAATGATCCCAAGCACAAGGCCAAAGCAACATTAGAGTGGCTCAAGAACAAAAAGATAAATGTCCTACAGAGGCCCAGTTAAAGTCCTGATCTCAATCCTATTGAGAATCTGTGGCACTATTTGAAAATTGCAGTCCACAAGCGTCACCCAACCAACCTGAACAACCAACCAAACAACCTGGAGCAAATCTGCCGAGAAGAATGGGCCAAAATCACCGTCACTGTGTACAAAGCTGGTACACATGTACCCCAAAAGACTTGAAGCAGTTATTGCAGCAAAAGTGGCTCGACCAAATATTCATGTGTGGTGGTTGAATACTAAAGCAAGCAAGATATTTTAGCTTTTTATTTTTCATAAAAATATTTCCCCCCCAAAATATCAATGTCACCTTACAATAACGACTATATATATATATTTATTTTTTACAATTTTCCATTCAGAAATTACTCTAACATTTACATTTGTTAAGTTTGAGACTATTTTGTTGTTGTTTGTAATAAAGAATGAAATATAATATTTTCCTCTTTGAATTTGGTACAAAACTACTCTACTTGAATGTATGTTACATTTAATAAAAAAGCGTAAGGTCATAAGTAATCTAAAAGTAATCTATTTATAGTAGATTACCTAAAACATGTTGTGGTGATGTGGGCGTGGCCGAGCAAGAGGAAGAGCAGTAAGGATTGACACCTGTGGGAAATTATCTGTAACAGCTGTTCTGTGTTACAGTGAGATCTGGAGAGGGATAAAAGGGCAATCCAGACCACCGGAGTGGAGAGAGACGCATGCAGCAGTGTTCGTGTGTGTTTTGTGTTCTGCTAAAAAGAAAAGCTTTATGTGTTTATACTGAAAATTGTGTAAATAAACGACTACATTGATGGTTTATCCGGCTCCCACTTCCTCCCACTTTAGTGATGTAATTTGTAATCAGTATCTACTTTTTTAAGTACCAGTACCAGTTACATTTCAGAAGTACTGTAATCTACCCAGCACTCCTCATTCTTTATTATTATTACTAATCACATTTAAGAATAATAGTAAAGTCATCAAAACTGTTATAACAACAGAAATGTTATATAGTGACTAAAATGTTAAACGATTAAAATCTTATACGCGAGCTTCTTAAAAGTATCCTTTCATTGTCTAGACTGCAGCTCTCATGTCATTTATGACATGCAACTTTATTGTATATTAGTTTCCATCATTGCTTTCATGCATGTAAGATCAAAAGGTTTTAAAGATCATAAGAAACCAGTTCAGTCAAGTGTGTCCACAGATTTGACTGGTAGATTAAAATGAATGTGTAAGTATTTCTAGAAGTGCAAAAGTGGGCATTAAACAGTCCGTTTACCTCATCAGTGATCTTCGGGCAATGACCACAGCATGTGAATCATGCAGGATTCGCCCCATGGGTACTGGACTTGCTTTGGTATTAGAACTGCCCGTGCCAAGACCAATGATCTCACATCCCGTAGCTGCACACAGAAAAGTTGGGATTTGTAGTGAGTGAAGACAAGCCGTCTCAAAAGATTCAAAATGACTCACATCCTAAAGGCTTACTTTTTCTTTTTTGAACAATGGTTAAAAATAATAATGGATGAATAATCGTTATTTTTAACAGACATCCTTTGGAATAAAAGTTGACCTATAATGTTACTGGAAATGTTCACCCAAAAATGCTAATTCTCACATAATTTACTCACCCTCATGCCATCAGAGACGTGCATGACTTTCTTTCTTCTGCTAAAAAAAATGCAGATTTTTAGAAGAATAATGCAAGTGAATGGTGAAGCTCCAAAAAGCACATAAAAGGCAGCATAAAAGTCACCCATAAGACTCCATTGATTTATTCTTCTGAAGTGATCCAGTTGGTTTTTGGGTGAGAACGGACCAAAATGTAAATCCTTTTACACCGTACATCTTGCATCTGCAGTCTCTAGACACGATCCAGATTTCAAGCTTGATTGCACTCCCTAGTGCTTGACACATGCACAGAGCGTTAGATGGCGTGTCGTGGAATATTCACGATGATTCTCTCTAAGTTGTAAGAAAACTCTCGGAGTCCCAAGTTCCAGATGCCAAAGTTATAGTTTATTGAACACCAACAAACTACATGAGACCGGTCAGCTGTCCGTTCTACTTTCACTTTCCTAAGTCCCCAATTATATACCCCTTTTGTTATCTTTCTGCTCCTTATCTCTAGCCAATGGGATTATTTCCCTCAATTCTTTCCCTCGCCACCAATATGTTTTATGTTGCTTGCTAATTAACTATTGGTGGAAAATCTCTTGCTCATCTATTTAAAAAAACGTGTATCTTTCACATTCAGCCAATTACCTCATATTTTGGACATATTCCATAGTTCATAGAAAGGGCTCTTTCATTTAGAAACATCTGTGTACGAGAAAAACAACCATGTCCTCATCACACATCCTTAGCCCTTGATCTACAGGTCAGTGTGCCCTCTTGATGCGGGGGCTTCTTGTGCTCACACACACAATATTATTATATCCATGAAAAGGAGCACAAGCTCTAAAGATATTCATTATACTTTCAGTTTGTTAGGGCAAACACCATGACCGATTGAGAGATATCTCTCTTGCCAAAAGTATCTTTTTAATTAATTTGACCACCTGTTGTTTTTACTCCTTATACATAACCTCCCTTGTTACAACTGGGTACTTTCTGTGGTTTTTGCAGCAACAACACTTTTAGTAACCTCAAATGCTCTTTCCTGGGTCACACAAGGCCAGGAAACTCACATAAGTACTTTGATATAAAAGCATACTATAATATTTAAAAATATACTATAGGCGCTAGAAAGTGTATAATCAAGCTGGAAATCAGAATCGCCAAGAAAACTAATGAGATGAAAAACAAGTTTTATTTTGGTCTGTTCTCACCCAAAACTGATTTGGATCACTTCAGAAGACATGGATTAAAGCACTGGAGTATTACGGATTACTTGTAAGCTGCCTTTATGTGCTTTTTGGAGCTTCAAAGTTTTGGACACTGTCGACTTGCATTGTATGGACCCACAGAGTTGCGATATTATTCTAGAAATCGTCGTTTTGTGTTCGGCAGAAGGAAGTCAGACACATCTGGGATGGCATGAGGGTGAGTAAATGATGAGAGAATTTTCATTTTTGGATGAACTGTCCCTTTAAATCTGGATAAAACTGCATATACACGCAGTTAGAAACAAAATATGACTCGGTAGACCAGAGACCAGAAACAGCAGGACGATGTGGCTCTGATGTAACAGTCAGGTCAATGAAACACATAACACATAAGACACTTGCTAAGTAATGCAACGCAACGGGCGCTTTCAGTGATTTCGCTTTAATTGCGAGTGATTTGCTTTTCATTTAATACCAGGTTACACATATTTTCTCGGTCAGGGTCGGTTTTAAAACAATTCCAAACAAACCCACCAACACACAGGTAACATTTTAGCAAATATCTGCCATGAGAAATGCAACAACTCCCAAGATCCCGTCTATTACTGTAAATGTGTCCCAAAATAAAACGTTAGACCTCTGGACGGCTTCCTTGCCATTAATCATGACTACTTCTCATGTTAGAAACTGTCTAACATTAAAGATCTCGACACAAATCCAAACATCCCGTGGACGTATCCTGTGGATATATCAATTGTCACTAAGTGTCTGACAAGAGACAGACGTAATCTCAAACATTCCCCTTTTATATCTGGTTTAGATTCAGAAATCACAGTGTTGAAAGTGCTCATTATATTTCCATATTTGGTGCACCATTGTTATCAAACAAACATTGTTATCAGCTTTATGGAGGTTCGTTGTGGAAGTTATAATTGTAATGAGCCCCCATGATATCACAAAAACTGATGGAGCGGTGGTGGCGTAGTGGGCTAAAGCACATAACTGGACATTGTTATTACATGAACTGTTGTCTTAGATGAATAATTAGAGCTTCATGAATTAATGACTTCCATTATCAGACCTCACGTAATCATATACAGTATATTAAGCATTTACATTTTACATTTATGCTTTTATCCAAAGTGACTTACAGTGCACTTATTACAGGGACAATCCCCCCGGAGCAACCTGGAGTTAAGTGTCTTGCCCAAGGACACAATGGTGAAGGCTGTGGGGATCAAACCAGCAACCTCCTGATTACCAGTTATGTGCCCACTACGCCACCACCACTCCTCTCTCCCGCACTATCTTCCGCAGTTGGCCTTTATCCCTCTCGGAGGCTTGATTAGCCTGATACGGGACCGGGTGTGTATCATCACGACCCGGCCCCGCCCTCCGCCCTGTCACAGTCATGCATCAATTCACGGAATTAATAGATTTAGGGTGTGTTCACACTTGGCAGGTTTGGTTCGATTAAAACGAACTCTGGTGCGATTGCTCCGTTAGTGCGGTTCATTTGAACAAGTGTGAAAGCTGCTATCCGAACCTTGGTGTGCACCAAATAAGCGGGCCGAGACCGCCTGAATAGTCGTCCCGGTCCACTTCCAAACGTACTCTGGTGCGGTTCGATTGATATATGAACGCAACATGGACCAACGATGTCTAAACAGACCAAATACAGGAAATCATTTGCCTAATATTGACCTCAAGCATACCTGGTTCTTCTCATCATAGGAGATATGTTGCCCATTACAGTTCGGTACAAGCATCAGAACCACCCGTCAGGTTATCCACATCGTTAGGTTCGGTGTTAAAAATGTACGAACTGGTCCCATTATAAGTGCCTAAATGTATCCGCAATTTTTGCTTTTTCAAATAAAAGAGGGATGAAAATATTTTTGCCGGTAATCAATATTTTTTGAAAAAGCTGTCGATTGAGCTTAACTAGTATTGAAAATAATATCTATAATAGATAATAATAATAATGATATTCTTCGATTTTGGGGTGAAATTTGACCCGGATATGTTCTTGAAAGGTTTTGAGAGGTTTTGTAAGGCAACACGGAAAATCTTAAATGTCACATGCCTTATCAATACAGATCCCACAATACCGGTCTGTGGTCTAACTTACGAGACAGCATGACAAATGCAGCCACTGTTCCTCCGCAGCCAGAGAATTCTGGGTAACTCTCCATTAGCTTGTTGAACATCTCTCTTACCGCACTGGGTACTTGATCCTTCATGGGGTTTTTTCTCTCTGTGTTAAATCAACCAGAATTAAATTATTAGTCAAAGTATTTTCAAATTCACCAACATCAGTTGATTACTAGTTAGATGTACAACAGTCAAACGGTTATTTTGGTTCAAATCTATTGAGATTTAGTGGATACTTGGGATCCGGGACTAGGAGTTAAGCAGCAATGGACAGGATATGATGTCACACTCAAGTCTTGTAGTTTAAAATAAATAACATGTCACTAAAAACAAATACAATTATATTCAAAATGTCATAAAATAAAGTAGCATAAACTCACTATCCAACAACAACAAAAACATGCAGCTTTGAAATATGCATTTTTTGTAAAAAAATATCTACAGGTCAAAATGATTAGCCCTCTGATGTTAATAATCAATAGCGTATCCCTTTAGCTTGATCGTTAGCTTAGTCGTTTTTTGTAGTTCTCAACAAGTTTTCGGCATTTCTCCCGAGTCGCCGCAGCCCATTTCCCTTTGGCCGTCTTCGTTGAGACATCAATCCCAGACTTGGATAAATCATTCTCTAGTGTCTTGGCAGTTGTTCTTGGGTCTTTAGAAATGTCTCTCACCAGTTGTCTTTCTCTGCCTCTGCCAGTCTTGCCCGTCACTGTGTAGGCCTCTTGATTATACTTCTCACGGCAGTTCTTGACACCTGAAAACGCTTTGATAAACGTGCATATCCTTCTCCTGCTTTGTGAGCATTAACAATAATTTCTCTCAAGTCTAAACAAATTTCTTTTGTCTTTGCCATGATGACAGTTTTATATTGCTTCACTAGTTGTTTTGCAAGATACTAATCCTCAGTTTGAAGTGCAATTTATAGGCTTGGGGGATTAATTCGGTTAATTAGGCGAGTCACTGGATAACAGTGGTTGGCTCCGGAGCCAATCAAACAGATCTTAAGGGGGCTAATAATTTTGACCTTAGCAGTTTTTTAATTTACTTTAAATAATAATTTTTATTAAATAAATAAGGCTTTCTCCAGAGGAAAAATATAATAAGAAATACTGTGTTAAAATCCACTTGCTCTGTTAAACAAGACTTGGGAAATATTAGAAAAATAATTGAAATTTCATAGGGGGGGGGCTAATAATTTTGACTTCAACTGTATATACACCATGCAGAATCAATAATCAAGATCAATTAAAATAAAAAACAAAATATTTTGTTAGCATGCTAAAATTTTAAGAAATTCCGATATGGGGGGTGTAAACATACGAGTGCAACTGTAAATGCACCAGACTTTGGCTCTTATCAAAAAAAAGTTAATTTAGAAAAAGATCAAAATATATTTAAGTTTCTGATGTTGTGAATTCATTTACCAGGTGCCGCTCTTCCAGAATGGATTTCAGCAATTGCCGGGTCTTTTTCCCTTACTGGCAGGGGAGGAGGACCCACTGAAACAACAAAACCACACACGTTTAAAAGAACCAAAAATCATCATCAAAATATCAAGTCAAGACCTGCTGTACAGATATCACATGTTAAACGATCCATTCAATTATCAAAATCCGTCAGACACAGATGTTATTCCACAGATACCTATGACATGTAGGGCTCCCCCTGATAGTCGACCAAACGTTAGTCGATGAGAAGAGTATTGGTCGACCATGTTTTGATTGGTTGGTTGGTCGCACAAAAAACGACGAACACCGGTATTAGCGCTGGTTGGACGCTAGGTGCTACTGTGGGGTCATTTTTGTTAAGCAGGGTTAGCGTTAAGACTACACAATAAAGCAAGGCACCTTGATTTCAAACTTTGAACTTTATTTTTTATTTATTTGAACAAAAAATTCAAATGAAACTGTTGGTAACATTTCTGGAGTGGTGGTGGCGTAGTGGGCTAAAGCACTGAACTGCTAATCAGAAGGTTGCTGGTTTGATCCCCACAGCCACCACCATTGTGTCCTTGAGTAAGGCACTTAACTCCAGATTGCTCCGGGGGGATTGTCCCTGTAATAAGTGCACTGTAAGTCACTTTGGATAAAAGCGTCTGCCAAATGCATGAATGTAAATGTAATTTCTCTGACAAAGAAGCTACTTCATCTGTGCATTCTCTAGCGGTCGGGTATATCGTTATCTGTGAAAATACATCATGTGTGTGAATTAATTTGTTTTATTCCCTCCTTCATTTTATATATATATATATATATTTATATATATAGCAATATACAATTACATCGGCAGCCAAGCTTTAGTGATTTGGCGTTGAAAATTAAATTTGATAAAAAAAATGAAAACTTAAAATCAAATACATTTCTAAATTCAAATTGCAATTTGAAATTTGAATGTGCATTTCTCTCAATCATTACCACAGAATCATAATCAATATACATTGTAAAATGTATATTTTAACGGCTCGTTATTACGGTTTAGTATTTCTCTGTAATGTAGAACAGTGTTAGCAATGTTACTTATAACATTCTCTCTCAGCCTAAACTCTGATGCCAAAGAAGTAATTAAACTAACATCATAAACGTGCGACTAGTCGACTAATGGCTTATATTAACGCCTACTAGTCAACTAGGAAAATCTTGACAAAATGTTTGTGAGGTCTGCTAAATCTCTGGCCAACAATTGCAACATCCCCATCTATTTGAAATCTGCATTGAAAAACAAATGTTGCACCCCCACCTCAAACAGGAAAGAGCTTCACCACGGTTTCAGTGAATGACTATAGAGCTGTTTCGATAGGAAGGGAAGACAGCAGAGGAGTTCTCTGGTTTCAGATGTTTGGGGACCTTTCACATTGAAGTTAAGTGTGCATATTTACATTAGACTTAAAAACGGAAGGACTGACTAACCACTTGCAACGAATCAATGGAAAGTGTGAACCAGAATGTCACACAGTTGATTGCCTTTTATTGCAAGAAACCGGTCAAAGCAGACCTCTAATGAACAGATATTGTGCAAACCTTACTTTCAATGTTATGGTGTTCCTTAAACGTAATGTTATTTTATTTAGCCATTTGTTGCTTCATTATCACGAAATATGAAATCACTACTCAGAGGCGCTTTCAAAATATTGCTCAGTGTGTTTGAGTATCCCAATCAGTTCAACAACACTGGCTCAGGTCACGTCCACACTAACACGTTTTCGTTTAAAAACAAAAAGCATTGATTTCGCTACGGCCTTCCGTCCACACTGCGACAGGGGATCTGTCCAGCGAAAATGGAGTGTTTCTAAAATGCTCTCCCAAATTTGACCATTTATTCAAGATACTCGAAATCAATGGCCTGTTTGTTGTCATTTCACACAGTCATGTGATCCATCCAACTCAGAACAATCAAGATGGCGGTCCGTGTTGCAACGGTGCTGTTGTGCTTGCTGTTCACTTTCATAGCGTTGTTTAAGATGAATTACTTTGTACAAGCTTCGCATAGCATTCCTTCAAAGGCAACGGGAAGTTTACTCGGAATTGCTGTCTGACGGCAGAACACGAGATTTGCGTTTCAGACCGCACATGGAAATAAAGCAGGGCATCTTACGTTTTATTTCGCATGCACAGTAATGCCGAGTTCATGATTCTAAGCCAGATTTTATCTCGCCGACAGATTTGTGAAGATCGCTGACAAAAGCCTGAAATCGTGGGCAAATCAGAGCTCGCTCCTGACGATCGCAGGATGCAGACGCGATTTGAGTGAAGCGCCGACGTGTCGCCGATGTCAGCGAGATATCTAGGATGGTAAATATCTGGACCCGTCTGCGACTCCAAATCGTGCAATGTGAAATATGTTTTGACTGAATACAACTGCAGCCAATGAGAGCGCAAGAAACGTGGCGGGAAGGTTCAGTGGGAGGAGTCCTGATGTACCCGCAACAGAACATCAACTAGCATGTGGTGTCAAGAAAGTCACATTGGACCGAAGAAATGGAGGAAACATTAGTGGAACATTGGCAGGAGCATCAGCGCCTATTGGATGTTTCATCTGAACTGTCCCACAACCGGGTGGAGAACAGAAGAGTCGGAGAGGAATCGCCAATTCTCTTGGACGGTCAGGTCAGCAAATAGGTCGATTTTTCAGTAGGAGCTACTTAATTATATTGTAACCAATAAAATATGATTAAAAACATACGCATCATATTCTGAAATGCATAACATATGATCATGCATATGTTTTCCTGTCTCGTATCACTTCTCGCGTGTACTCTGTTGCGAAACGTCATTTGGAGTCCAGGCAGAGTCGTCGGGGATTCGTCAATAGTGAAATGTCTTGTAACGTGTTCACCCCTGTCGCCGAGTCCTCGTGTAATTTAAAAACGCTACGACTTCCATGACAAGACGGACAGTTGTGTAATATGGACGGTACCACGATCCGACGTCTTTGAAAGTCCTGTAGTGTGTAGGAGGCGTGATATAAACGTTTTCAGACGGATTATTATGGACGTAGCCTCAACCAATGGCGTGAGTTTGGGGGGGGGGGAATATCTGTTTGACCAACAAGTGGTCGATGGGGTGGGGGGGGGGGTTGTTCGGGAAACCTGTTTGATAACAGTAAATAAACAAGTAGCACAGAAATGACACACTTCACCATTAAAGTCAACAGAAGATCTAAATTGAGCCAACTGACTTAAAGGAATATTCAGAGTTCAATATAAGCTCATAATATAAGCATTCGTGGCATAATGTTCACCACAAAATTAATTTTGGCTCGTCCCTCCTTTTCTTTAAAAGAAGCAAAAATGTGGAACATGCAATGGAAGTGAATAGGGCATGAACATGGTAATACAGCTCAAATAATACACAAGTTTTAACAGACAGAATTAGTGTAAATGCTTTTATAAAATTATATGTTTCACATAAAATTGGCCCAATTCACTTCCATTGTAAGTGCCTCACTGTGACCTCGATGTTTGCATTTATTAAAGGAGGGATGAGACGGAAATGTTTTTTTGTGGTGATCAACATTACGCCACAAATGCGGTCGGCAGAGCTTAACTTGTATTGAACCCGGAATATTCCTTTGATGCACGTTCCATGCCACATTGGTGCATGTTATTCAAAAGTCTTCACAATCCTTCACCAAAATGTAAAAACAACCTCTGAAATGACTTTCCTTTTGACTGACATCATGAATACCTATCTGGTTTCATTCTGGTGTTCACGCCCACTTTTAACAAACCAATCAATTTCCGATTGATAAAATTAAGTCATGTCCTACACTGTTTCTCAAAAATACTGTTTCACTCTGAAACTAGATCAAATAGGCTGTGAACACCATATTACAACGGGTTTAAACTGGTACTCATAACCCAAGATTAATCATTCTGTTTCCTAGTGGCCAGTATGTGGCCTAAAATCATCTTTGCATCTTTACCGGAAACACCTGAAGGTATCCCATCATTTTCTAGACTTGCTATGAGTTCTTCAAGGGCAAGTTCAGCAGCTTTGGCTCTTGCTACTTTCTTCGTGACGCCCATTCCGGTCTTATACTGGACTCCGTCAACCACAGCGCAGAATGCAAAGTAAAACCCTGTAACACCTGCTGCTCGGAGCACAAAGCCACAAATGTTGAATGCATACAAACTGGCAAATCCACAACACAAGATCAGATGGGATACAGTAAAAAGAGTGATGTAATGAGATGGTTACCGGTGGTAACGGTTTCTTTTAGGTCCAGTTGAAACTGCAGAACATGAGAGAACTGGTACAGTGCTGACACTGGGTGCAGGTCTCCTTGTTTGTATCTGTCAATCAATTCGCGGTGGAGGATTTTCTGTTTGGGATCTGCAAATGAGCGACAAAACAAATGATATTGTCTAATATGATCCTTAATATCATCCTTAACCATTGTGCGTCAATAAAAAAATTTTATTGGGGGGGGGGGGGGGGGGGGTCACAATCTGGGATATGTCAATGATTAGCAACATTGTTTTTGATGCATTATTTTTTGTGCAGTGTCAGATTTAAAAAAAAAAACACACTCATGACCTTAGAGAACAAAAATGTCTGTGTACAGCAGAGGAGGATGGAGCCGGGGTGGAACGATGCCCACCCCGTCACCACTCAGCCACAAGAGGGATAAAGGCGCGGCCGGTGATGACAGTTCGAGAGAGAGAGAATTACGGGCAGCTGCCCTGTGTGTGGTAATGTTTGTGTGTTTTTGGTTAAGTTTATCATTAAACATTATTGTTAAGCTGGTTCTCACCTCCTCCTTTCCCTTTAACCCCCCCTTACAGTCTGCATCAAAAAAACGCCAAAAAAATATCATATATATTATTTTTTTTAACCAACATTCCTGATCATAACTACCAAAAATTCCTGATCAAAACTACTACAAAAAAAACCTTTAAACGCTAGATTGTTTACTTAATTGTTATTTTTTTTACACACACTTCTCAATACACACATATAAAACACACTCTGACATCCATACCAACACACACAATTTTAGCTGCATCATTTACTCAAGTGGCCTTCAGCCAATCAATAATACAGCAAACAGAAAATAGGGAAAAAGTATGTAATTGCTCCATAGGCCAAACATGAGAAAAATGGTGACATCAAAAATGTACATTTTGAAACCATAAATTACCCCATGTGAAACCACAATGTGCAAGATTACCCATTCATTAGTGTAACATAACTTGGTTATACAGAAAATATATACATTATATTACTATAAAACAATAGCGCATCGATACATCAAAATGACAGTTGTGATGGACTCTGAATTGTGTCAACATATTTATAATGTTCAGTCCATTTTATAAACAGCTACTGTCATCATCCACCAAATTTAGCTAACAGCTATTGATAAAGCTAGCTAGCTAGCTAACGTCAACATAGGCTATCGTATAAATGCAGTCGATGTATCATGCAAAGAAAAGTGATTACTTCAAACTACAGTCTTGCATAGTCAGACCTACATCCACACTTTGTTCCAGCCCTGGAAAGTCAAATATAATATAGTCTTAATGTTTATAGTAAAACAATCTTAATTCTGTCATTTTAATTATGCTACCTCATCTGTCAGCATGATGCCGGTGAATCACGTTCAGTCTCTTTGTACATTACGTCATTGTTTTTGTCGATGCACGCTTGCGTCCCAATGGAGTGTGTACGAGCGCGAGCAGCAGGTATCTGCTGCAGTTCACTTAATGGCCACAGGTGTCACTACTAACAAAGCTTTCTGAATCTTACATGCTGCACCTTTAACATGGG